>RXPK01000109.1:2684810-3284810 GCA_004143645.1 Protaetia brevitarsis
ATAATTAAACATTTACGCGTATAAATTATCTAGAAATTTTAAAATTTACATAGAAAAGACCACTCACATATATAGTCTTTGATCTTCAATCTTCCGGGGAAATAATTATAAAAAAAAATATATTAAATGCTTCATGTTAGTGGTAAACAACACAATGTTCTCAAGCTGTACGATAAATAATTTCTAGTTAAAAATTTTAATGTTAATTAAAATTGCATCGTTTTAATTGTCTCTGTAAACTGAAATAAAGCAGTTTATTATATGCCTGCACAAACCATTCATAATAAAATAAAATTAAACCTTGACAGTGTCCACATATCAGTTCTTGGTCGTAATCAAAGTCAAAGGTGTTTGAATTGCAGAACAGTTGTTAAACAAGAGTTACTTTTTTTCTGAGCCTTGCAAAGGGCTAATGCTCTTCATAATTATTGCTTACATCCCACCCTATACTATGTTCAATTATTTACACCCAAGTGTACACAAACAACGTACAAAATATTTACCAAATCTGCGGATATCTGACATGTATATATTTGTAAGCACAGTCGGCCTCTTCAGTACGTAGATCTATACAATTATGCAGTTAAAAACCGCAATTACTTACTTCAACCAGGCTGCGATACTGGGGTTTGTTTGCTATGTTTACGATAATAGTCGTGAGGCCATGGCAAATACGCCCACGTCAGAAAATTTATTACACAGCAATTCACGAGGCAAAAGAAGTAAGCGAAACACAACGCAGACATAGCAAGCCTCTACGTTCTACATGTGAACGTGTGGACGTCATATTCATAATCAAAGGGCGGATCGACGGCACGCTTTATCGGCGATGATTCATTGATTGAGGGCGTTGTAGATGCCAAATACTATTATGCGCATATATAGTATAGCAGACGTGTAGAGAATATACAGAGTATAGCACAAAAGTTCTTCTTACTTCTTGTTCTTTCTTCTTTCTTCTATCAATCTTTCTTCTATCTTTTATTACTCGGGCTTTATTTTAATATTTTAAGGGATGAAATATAATGTTAATTGAGCCTCTGTAGAAAATATACTCTAATATACTTCGGTGTTTCATAAATTACCTTCATTTTTTTTTTAATGGGACACCATGGAAGTAACACTTTGTATTAATCTATACCAGGTACCCCTATATCAATTTTTACCGATTTCTGCAATAATTAAAATTTTAAAATTAAAGTTAACAAGAAATGAAACAAATAGCAGGTTGTTAAAGGGTGCAAATCCGCTAAAGAGTGTCTGTTTTACATCAAAATAAATTGCTCTAAAGATGATGAGATAACAGATATGATTTTTATACTGGGTGTCAGTCGTCAGTCCGCCCTATGTTAATAACCTATGGATGTTATGAAAAGACTTTGTTGCTTTTATGCTATCCGCATTATTATTTATATTATTCTATTCATAGTAGTTAGAAGTCTGGATATTCGGTAATCAAAGGAAATGAAAAAGCCAGTGAGTTAATAATAATTAATGTATATTTGTGCAACAGAAAATCGCAATAACAGGATAAGATAATAAAATAGAATTGATCTAAGCATTAAACAAACAAATTCTGAGATAGTTTACTAGCGTTGACTGCCGTGTGTATAAGTGGTGCTTGCCTGAGTACATTTCACCGTGCCAAATATATCTAATAATATCAAAACAAGGAGTTATGCATAAATAAGGCAATTAATCTGCGAGAGCGCAGCTAAGCAATCAACATTATTACAAAGTAATCATCGAAAAAACACTTGCATTTAGTCTTTTGCTGTCCAAAGAAAAAATAAAACTATGCCTATTAAGTACATCGTTATAATCCACTCCATCAATTTCAAATGATAAATGATTAAGAAATTTCCTTTAATTTTTTTCAATTGTCAATATTTTTGACGCTGTAGTGTGCGTATCAGACCAGAGAGGCATATTTAAGCTGAAACCTAGCAGTAGTGTATAATAAATAAAGTTTTCAAAATAGTAAATTCATTAAACAGCTTGCAGAGACGAATCAAAAATTCCAAACTTTTTCAAAGCAAAGTTGAGCTGCTTCTGTAGTATGATTATTAAATGTCAAAGCTAAACCAAAATGCATCCCTAGATCCTTATAATTGGAACACTGAGGAATTGGCACTCTATCAATAGCTTAAGAATACATTATAAAAGTATTATTTTTCACATAGGATGCAATGGCGCACTTGTTTACATTGAGGTGTAATAACTGATTTTGACCGCATTACCGACTGACATAATATTTACCTTGTTTTGAAGTAGAACACAGTCAGATATAGATAAAACCCTAGAACTAATTTTCAGGACATCAATATAAGCAACTAAATTACCGTCAAGTGAAGTTAATACTAAATAAAAGAGGTCCCAGATGGGATCCCTGTGGGACACCTGCAGTATGAATTTTGTAACTTGAACCGTAAAGTCATAGTTTGATAATTCCGCAATGAATAAGGTACGATTAGTGGTGGTGAACGATTTTATAAATTTGTATAAAACAACATCGACTTGTTGACGATTATCCACAGCCCCACTAATAAACTGTGTCACTTCAATTAAATTAGTTGATCTTCCAGGTATCCATCCATGTTGGTTTATTGATATGTATGGTTTGGTCATGACGGATATCTGTTTATATACAACACTTTTATATATTATTAAAATTCGATAAAATATTAACTGGCCTATAATTGTATATATCAGATTCGTCTTCCTCTTTAAAAAACTGGAGCCACTCTCATTATTTTCTAAAACTCAGGAAATACATTGATACTGCTGTGGTATGGCACCTGGGTTTCCGGAAATTCAAATTTGTGTTTTTATTTATTCCAAATCATCTGTATCAATGCAATGATAGAGTTTCCACAGTTTTAATATTTTATTTTGGAAAGATTTTGTTAATTGATTTGTTTATTGAATTATTTTAATTGTTCTGGTTTAAATTTAAAATTCAGTCTGTTGTACATTTTGCATTTACCAGTAGTGTATATAGTTCATTGTGATATTCAAGAGATTTTCTTTGCATTTCATGCGGCGCTTTGGCACGCCATTTGTAAATTGTTAATATGTATGCTATGTTTGGGCCCCTTAAAGGTAGTTCTTTGAAAGATACCGTAAGTACATGTGTTTAATTTCTTTGATGCCATTTTTGGTAAATTCATTTTTATTTAAAATGTAGTTCGTTTTATTTGAATTTTATCAGCTTTCAAGGAACTCTTTTAATTAATAACTGCTGTTGTGTTTAATTGTGCACATATTGGATATAAGATCAGTTATTGTAATCTGTTTTAGAAGAAGTTGTTTTTTTTTAGTTCTAAGAGTTTAATTTTCCGTTTCTGAGTTTTAGTTTTGAGTAATTAATCACCTCGGATTAGGTGAAAAGAAGCTTTGTGCTTGTGTTTAAATTTCATATATATTAATACATCTGTTTGTCCACGTTTTAAGTAATTTTGTGTGTTTGAATTTTGAGACCACGTGGATTTTTTTGTGCGAATTGGATTTTCTTCTAAAACAAATCTGTCTTTTGTTTGTTTAGAGGATTTTGAATTGTCCTCTCGTAATTGTAGATTCATGCAGTTTTTGTTTTCGTCCAGGACTTTCAGTCCAAGGTTAAATTTTCTGCAAATTGTAATTGAATGTTTTTTTTTTATAATAAATTTAATGATTGTTAATGTCAGTCAAGAGTTCAGTTCTTTTATTTTTGATTACTTACGCCCACATTTTAATTTTCATGAATAGTTCAATTCTGAAAATAACCTTGAGGTTATTAAGTCTTTTGCGCCCTTTTAAATTTTTAACCGCTGAGCTAGTAAATTTAATTAATTTTTTTTTTATTTTCAATTTCATTTTACATTTATGTTTGTACCATCAGTACACAGCAATACGTATGGCTAAATTAAACATTGCAGTGAGTGGTTCAGAAAAAATAACTGCGCAGTTACTTACCAGAAATCCAGGTATATTTCCTTAACAACCTATGATCATGAAATCAGTTTATTTGAGTAGGTAGGACTTGTATTGCCCAAAAAGGATTATACGTTCTAATAAACTGTTGTAAAGAAGCAGGCAAAGTTATTAACTATTTCTGAAGGGGTATTTACAAGCGTGTCATTATAATGCATTTCATTGGGTATTCCGGAGACACCACGCTTATTATGCACGAACTGCCAGAACAGTTTGAGATTACGAGTCATATTACTTTTTAATCCAGCTATGTATCGGTCATATACAATCCTGATCTATATGATAGCTAGCTTTCGCTTCTAACACTTTTTCCACTTTTCATAATAATACTCTTTAAGCTTAATATTTCCTTTAATGTCGCAATCATATCCGTGTTGATCTGATTGTTGCAAAATCAGTAAAGGTATAAATAAACTAACTGCCTCATAGCATCAATGATATTATTTAAGAATAATTTGACAAGAAAGGGATCATCGGTTTCATATGTAGGCCTAGAACCAGTTCTATAGGAGTGTTCAGAAACATAGGACGAGAGGAGGTAAGGAGCTGGGCCAGAGAAGAATGAAATAAATACTGAAACAATATAACAAAGCAAATTCCCGGTAAGATCTTTATTAGGGTACCATCAAAGAAGACTAAAGGAATACCGTAGCTGGTCTCTTGACAGGAGAATATACAATGAAAGAATGCTTACCACATTTTATCTAAATAGGGGGTTCCTAATGTTAAAAGGCAGGCAATTTTTGAGAGCTAAATATTAACTCAAATGTGTAAAAGAAATGAGCGATTACATATAAAAAGCCAAGAAGCTGCAATATTTTCGGAGAGTCCTCGTATGACGGCTATCATAAGAAAAAATACATAGTAATTGAAGAAACTGCTATCGGCATGACATATTAACCCAAGTGCAAACGCGTTTAAGAAAATATTCAATTTTTAAATAAAATTTTAAATCAAAAACGGACTATCTTAATTCTTCCTAAAAGGACACATGTGGATAGGTACGCAAAAAAAAAGCAAGCCCTATAGAAATTCAAGTTTCAAACCACTCTACATTCAAATTTAATTTTCCGAAAGATGTTTCTCAAACTGGAAGTAATGCCAGTATTAAACTGTATGTATATTACTCCGTGGCGAACGAAAAAAAAGAAGTTTTACCATCCTGTTTCAGCCGAAGCACGTAACTTCGTTTCCCTCAATTCTCTCAAGACCGTTTCTCCTACCGCACAAACCGGATGTTCATAAGCTGGAGCGAAAGAATATACACAACGAAACGCTGGAAAACCTACACGGGGAGGCCAATATCATTGTAACTAGGTTGGGGTATGACTCCATTGTCTAACGACATTCAGAAGTTGCGGGAAGGGTAAGTATCGAGCTGTGAAGTAACCTAATATGAGGGAAGTTGTCTAAGATCAGTGGCGGTTCGTAGGTCTTCAAGTTGTTTCTCTCACTTTACTATAACATCGAAGGAAAACGGTTTATCTTGATCGAAGTACTATGCAGTGTTTATGTTGGAATATGGAACAGAACTTAATAATAATAATTTTCTTATAAAATGTGTTTGCAAATATGCTAGTTTAAAGTAAATCAAATTTACATATACCAATAATAAACATAATTATTTGGACGATACTGCTTTAAAGCAGTTCCTAAGTATTCATAATTAAGGAGGGAAGCGGTAAGAGTTTTAGCAACAAAATATAACGCAGCAAAATTACAATATGTACGTTGTAAAAAATGAAGTTAGTAATTCTACAAGCTAAGGAAAACTCTGTATATGGACTTGGAAATTGTTAAACATTAAAATCGTCATGTTACTCTAAAATGGAAAAACTATAGAAATGGTTTTTGAAACAGCGTGACAAACAAGTACCAGCATCTGGAGATGTTGAAAGATGAAGAGGCAAAGAGATTGTACTTCGAAGCTTATAAAAACGACAATTTTACAGCTAGTGATGGGTGGCACTTAAAAAATATATACGGTATTCGTTTTATAAAAATTTGTGATGAAAAACTGTTATCAAAGCCGGAACTGGTCGAACCATTTATAGAACGTTTAAAAGACACGATTGCCAAATTTGTTCTAACTCCAAATCAGCTATACAATGTTGACGAGACCAGATTTTTGTGGAAGATGTTACATAAGAGAACATATGTCTCTCACCACGAAAAAACTGCTCCTGGTCTGAAATTGGAAAAACAACAATTTACGTTTTTAGCCTGTACAAATATCACTAGTTTATAACCTGAAGCCCCTAATCATTAGAAAGGTCGAAAAATCTCGTACACTGAAAACTTTTGTAATCAGTAGATTACACGCACTCACAAAATACATGTATGTGCGTATGTAGATGAGGGTGATTCTATTCTTGCTGTTTTACAGCTGGCCTTCCAATCCTATTCCTTTCAGAAAGTGTAGGATATCAGAAGGCCCCAAGTTAGGTAAGTCTTCCTCTTCGATTTCACATGCTCCCAGGTGCAACTCCCTTGAGTTACACAGTGCTACGCAATTTGAGAGGAGATGGATGCCATCCTATTTCCCAATCTGCTCCAGTCATTTTATCTTCTCCCTTTGTTCCTTCCTTGTGAGGTACTCTCACTTTGGAAGTGGAAGACTTCTTATGGAGCTCCTGCTCCAATTCCTATTTATTAGCGGTGTCGTCCCGCTAATAAACGTCCTTCCTCCATGGTTGATCCCACGAGTAGCTAGGGAAGAAAAGGTCCACCTCCACAGAGCCCCGCATGCAGAGGTAAGGCTAAATATAATGGGGTCGCTAGGTGCCCCACGGTTGGACTAGTAGACTGGTCTTCTATCCAGCCACGCATCCCATCAGCCTAATCCGCCACCTTAGGATTTAGATTTTTGTTGAGGTTGTCTCTTCTCGGTCCGTGCAGTTAAAGTAAGACCTCCCATTCCTTTAGCGACCTGGTTTAATAGTTGGGCTTTCGGTGGCCGAAAGCAATAACTGGCATCGTTGTAGAACCCTGTGCAAGCCCTCTAGCCACGACACGACAGCTCGGGCGAGGGGGGAGTGGTTCAAGGCAACGGCCTTCATTCACCCTGCTCCGGTTTTAAGCAGAGAGGACGAACTTATAGCCGTCACTAACCATCTCGTCTTGAGCGAACCCAGACAAGATGGCCTTTCCCCTATCCACCATCCCGGGGACGCGCTTGGTAGGTACTCCAAACCCCCAAGCAAAAAATGCATAAATGAGAACTTCCATATTTATGAATTGGTTTCACACTAAGTTTGTACGTCAGGTAATAAATGCATTTTCCTGTACATACATACCGTATGCATGTGTGCAGCAATAAAACGAAACAGATTTTCTTTTTAAACAATTTCCGGAAGAGCAAAATTAATCACAGAAAGCTTTGCTACTTGTAGGCGACGCACCCAGTCACCCAGATGAAAATGAACTGAAAATAGAGGATCGGGCTGTTTTTATCATATCTTTACCACCTAGTATGAGCACTTTAATTGAGCCAATGGATCAAAACGTAATTCGACTTACCAAACTTACGTACGGGAAAAAAAATTATTGGGCATCTATAGTACAGAAAAATTCCAGAAATATCGATGAACCCAAGGAATACTTTAAGTCTTTAACAGGTGCTGGACAAATCTCCTGAGAGATAACTTAGAAGATGAGAAACTGTTGTCATTAAGCATATTAAAGAAAGGGTTTTACAACAAAGGCAATTTTGTCTTCTACAACAGAAGAGCTCTAATAGCTGCTATTACTCTTAATATTTCACACAAATTTTTGTTATGCAGGAATCCATTACATAAATGAAGATTTTGGACTGTAATGATGATATTCCATCTGCTGCCGATGCACAAACTTAAGTCTGATGAAAGTGAAAAAGATCAAGTAACATTTGCACGAAAGCAAAAGTACCACTTCAATGATAATCGAAAGTTTGGATAATGTCATCAAATGGATGGCTGCAATCGATGACATGGATTACGTGAAGTCACTGTCCTAAGAAGGCTCCGACAAAAGACTGCGAACATTCAACTGGGGGAAAAATTAGCGCAGCAAAAACTTATGAACTTCTTTTCAAAACAGTAATGTAATGAAATGTTCACACATAATTGTAATTTTCGTGCAATAAATGTTTTCTAAATGATTTCTAAAAATTCGATTTTGTAAACAGCCTCAGTCTTAATTAGTTCACATAATTTCATTTTAAGGTAATTTAATAAGTCATCTAAATTTCCATCTTTCAGAGTGAACGATTTTCAGTTCTTTGCGAATTATATTGTTGTGATTTAAAAGAAAAAAAGCTTAAGTTAAGTACATATCACCGAACTTTGTGTCCTTTGTGGGTTTACCAAACTACCGCAAAAGAGATTCCTTTGATCCTGTTACAACTAACCCCTCTCTCTTACGGAAAATTACTTGAACGGAGGAGGCGTAAAATATATTCACGAGTAATCCCTTTGAAATACCCTTTATGCCTATATACATACTTGTATCTCCTGAAAACAAATAAAATTAACCACGTAAGTATTATTATACGAAATGGTACGTTGATGGAAATATTTTTACAACGAATTTTGGAGTGGAACGTATACGACTCCGCTATACTCAACACTTGAAGTGCTTCACTGTGGTATTATACGCGTACGCAATGTGTCTACGTAAGTGTGGGATAAATGTAGATACTATTATTACTTTCACAAAGAGAATATTGACATACAGAATGGAAATAATGTTGCGTTTAGAAACATAATTGTTATGTCAGAAGAAAATATATTTCTGACGATAAGAAACAAAAGATTAATTTTTATTACTTGATATTAAGTTACAAGGAATAATCCTGATGATACACATAGATAACACGTAGGATTTACAAAAAAATACCAAATATATCTATATATATATTTCGCACACAACTAACTGCAATACACTGTCAAAAAATATTAAAATTCTATTTTTAATCACCCTATAATAGTGTCATCCATTTTGTTCTTTTTAAAACATAAGTGTTTACTCTTTAATGCCAGATGGCATGCGAGGGGTAGTTTTTTGAACAGATCTGCATAGTGGACGCCTCAACCATTAAAAATGTGATTGTCTTCGCTCTGGATATAACTCCAAATAACGATCGCTGCATTTCTTTAGTTTTTTGAGAGCTAATATGTAACATTTTTCTTCATTATTAAAATTCTCCATGACTCAAGTAATAAGCGAATGTGTAACTTGCTTGAAAGTAAATTTGATAGATACAACTATTCGTTGTTTTATTCATTCACAGCTATCTCGGATCCATAGCATCTACATAAGCATACACAGAATTGAATTACATAAATTTCATTATGACTTCGTTTTTCTACAATTTCTTTTTATAACTTCGTTATTTCTGTAAATAAATCTTACAAATTATACGTCGGTGAAATCAGCATATTATGCTCTTTTTGATATAACCAAAGCCACCTATGGTTTGTATTTTAAACAAAAAAGTCTTTGTGGAAATCTCCAAATGCCACTAACGTATTTGGGTTCGACGTAAAAATGTACCTGTCAAAATATTATTTTAGTAGGTATCTTTTACAATAAATTAGCTGGATGACCAATCTAAGTTACCGACTTTTCGTTTTTCCCTTATAACGCACGTAGCGTTCAATTGTTTATTTTTTTTACTATAAAACTACAGGCCTTCATGTCAATCATATTTTGTCTCATTTAACCAATCCTCTGTCTCTTACCGTTTACAAAATCCTAATGGTGACTACTGCACTAATTATTTTGATATGCACTTTATTCAAATTTTGTTCTGTCAAAATCTATCTAAATATTCTGATTTTAGTATTTGATTTTGATGTTTTCTACTTGAATAGATAAATAATCAAATCCAAACGAATAGTGTTCATTCCACCCTTAATTATTAAAATCTATAAAGGGCTACATGTTTCAGACCGAAACTGGTCATCCTCAGGCTCTCATAACGTCAACGAAAAAACAATTAAAATGTTGTCATTGTAATCAAAAAAGGAGCACAGAAAAAAAAAATGTCATAAATATAAAATTATTTTTTCAAGATTGACTCTGTGTGAACACATGTTGATTAAGTTAAAGGAAATGAAAGTACATCCAGAATATCATAAACTCTTTTGTTTTTGTTAGTAAAGTACTAAAGTATTAGTGAGTGAAATATAGTGATCTAAATGTATGACTCTTCATAATCATTTCCTTTGAATTTTTTATTCAATAGTTTATCAATGATGTTGAGATCGAACTGGTTCATGGCCAGCAACCTGTTTTATATTGTGTTCTCTGTTAAAATCGTCTCTTGAAAGAGGCAAATTAACTAACCTATATGTATAAATAAATGTAAAATGATGAAAATTTTGACGTAGGGATGATTTTCTATTAATGTTAAAAAACAACTTTTCAGCTTCAATATCTTTACTAATGCTGTAAACTTCTCCTAGACTCTTCACCACAAACTGCACTAAACTGGACGTACTGCTATAGACTGGCACCCCGGGTTTCGGAAATTTAAATGTGTATTTTTATTCATTCCAAATCAGCCTTGTCAAAACAATGATAGAGTTTCCACAATTCTTATATTTGTTTATTTTGAAAAGATTTTGTTATTTGATTTAATTGTTAGTATCATTTTTATTGTTCAGTTGTGTATAGCTAATTTCATTTATTTGTACATTTTGCGTGTACCAGTATTGTATTTTAGTTTATATGCTAGTTTTTTCTTTGCGTTGCGTTGCGCCGTCATCGCACGCTGAGTTAAATTTCATATATATGCGAGTGTTACCTTAGAGGCCCCGGGCAGTTACCAGACGGACGAGCGCGTGGTCTGTTTTGTTTTGTTTCTTGGTTACCGTTTCTGGTAATTCGTTTTAAGTTTAAGATGTAGTTCGTTGCTTTGAAATTTTTAAAATCGTCCATATAGTAGTTCGTTTATTAATTAGTGTTATATCGTTGTGCACAATTTACATGTAAGGCTCTTTAATAATTTTCGTTTTAGAAGCGATCGCGTTTAGAGTTTAAATTTTCCGTTTCTTTGTAGTTTTCATATTAATTTTATTTTAATCACCTCGGGGTAGGTGAAGAGAAGCTGTGAGCTTGATTTAAATTTCATTTTTAATTTTGGTTGTTTCTCTACGTTATTTGAATTAAATTTTAGTTTGCTTTGAATTTTTGAGACCACGTGGATTTTTTGTGGTATAAGAAATTCCTTCTAGAACGAATTCACCATTTTGTTTGCTAAAGGATTTGCATTGTCCTTTTTAAATTGTAGAGTCATATGCAAGTTTGTTTTTTGCCAGAATCTTATATTCATGGTTTTAATTTTTCCTGTAATTTGTATCAAATGTTTTTTTTTTCTTTTTTTCTTTTTATACAATAAATTTAATGATTGTAAATATCATTTTAAAATCACAGTTTCTTTTATTTTTGAATCAGGCATTTTCATTTTTGGGGATTTTAGAGAAAGTCAATTTTGCAAACGCCCACTATTACTTTTTATCAAAGTTACTCTGAGATATAAGAATCTCTGGCGCACCTTTAAATTCATATTTGCTGAGCTAGCTGAATTAATTTTGTCATTTTTAATTTCTTTAAACTTATATGCTTGGACCATCAGTTCACAGCAGTACGTTTCGATAGCAAAGCTATCATCATTAGCAGAAACACTAAGCTGTTCATGATGATAGGTTTGCTATCGAAACGTACGTCCAGTTTAGTGCAATTTGTGGTGAGGGGTCTAGGAAAAGTTTGCAGCATTACCAGTACCACAGTTTGGAGTATTTTTGTCATCTTTACTAATGCTTAAATCTAAAAAAAATTATGGAATTATTTTCTTCAATCTCTAAAGTAAAATTAATGGAATTAGATATTAAAACCGCATATAAATTCTAATTGTAAAAGAATGAAATCAATTACCCAAATACCAAGACGACAATACCGGCAATATCCACAAACACCTTAAAAACTGATAGAGAACGGAAAAAAATAATTTTAAATTAATTTATGGTCAGTACAGAGAGCAAGATACATGTTGGCGGAAATAAATCTAGCTAATCTTAATCTCCCCAAGGACAATATGTATGTAAATAAATATTTTGTGCATTTAAATGTATACACAACTGTCTTCGTATAAATGCATGGGCTAATAGTGAGTAATTAACACACATTCACTTAATTTTTATATTGACAATTATATAAAATAAAACGACTATAGATAATAAATGCCATAAAACCACGACATAACGTACGTACGTAAGGTAATAGCGTTATTCAAACACTGGTTTGCTGGATCTATAAATTTTTATATCTAGATCTTACTCTCTGCATACGGTTCTATGCAGTTAAAGTCATCCGTTTCCCTTCACTATTATGCCGTCACATATTCAAAGAACAATTTGCAAATTCATCATTTCGTCAATACCACAACTATTATAGCGCACTGCTTGCCGCAGTGGAAATATGCAAAATTGCAGCAGAGAAATTTACGGCATATCTCTTTCGGAACGTGCGTGAAATGCAAGATACAACCAATTCAGCAAAATGCACAATGTAGATATGGAAATATACACGCCCTGATATTATTTTAAAATACGTTAAAAGCATGTAGAAAGAACATAAAGAATATAAATTTTCTTCTGTGAGAGGCCTTTTGAATAAAATTGAGGGTAATACAGATTCTTACTTGGCGTTTCCATCTTGGCACAAGTATTTTAACAGTACTCCTTTTTTATACACTATGATAAGATGATTATATTAAAAATGAAAAAAAAAATGTTTTTAGACAACAATAAAGTTTAGTCTTACCTTAAAAGAAGTTACTCTTTGATCCCTTATTACTGACAGCCTGGTTGGAAAAATGTCTGAAACTACGGAATAATATCATGTAATCTCATTAGAAGGAATGTTATAAATCATGCGATAATCGCAAACAAAAAAAAAAACATGAAATAACCGCAAGGTATACAACTATACACATCTTTTATGGGCGATTTCAGATAGAATTACGAAATGGAATCTTTTCAAATTTTCAACTCGACGTTTCTATACAAACAAACATGAGTCCCCGATAAATCTCCTATTTACAACAGAAATATTCAAGGTAATGCATTTCTGAGGTAACCCGAGTTAAATATAAACCAATATCATCGCATTTTCTTCTCTCTAAAATAAGTTCCTGTAGAGATAATCGTTTCTCAAACATACATTCCGATATTGTCCATGCATCGATGGTTTATACATATTATAAACCCGTTACTCACAATGTATTTCGTTTGATCTTCGGCTCGGCTTAGAAAATAGAATAAATACGAATATTTTGGAATAACCGATGAAAGTTCTATAATTTCCAGGAAAGTTAGGCGAGGTCTCAGAAAGAGAAACCCAAAATTTAACATGTATCTAAAATAAAATCGTTTTACGAACGATATAATTTTACTAGAATAATATACTGGTACAAGTTTAACTACACATGCAATGATGAACGTTAAAAACTAGTGAATTTTGATGTTGCGTTTGAGATACTGTATGAAATTGTTTAATTAGCCCTATGTCAGTAAATTAAAGGCGATGACATGTTATATCGTACAATAAACAGGTATAATTTACTAATTTTGTTAATTTCATTCGCAGATTTTATTATTGTTTGAATACATAATATATATGCTTTATTAAAATAACGGATGGAGGTAATTCCTGTCAGTTTTTTTTTATACAGTGTAAAATTTGAATTAATTTCATTCGTTAGTTAATCTAGAATACCTGTAGGCATAATAAACACACATAAGTATCTTTTGCCTTAATTTATTTTATTTTTTCAGTAATTTAGGTTATCTATAACACATTTAAGGTAAAGTCAGGTAAATGTGTAGTAACAATTGCATAGTGTGAAGAAAATGTAACACTGTTCACATAATAAGGCATTTTGATAAATTTTACACATAGAAGTACGTAACATACGCCCAGTTGTAAGCCTTCAATAGATACCCCTTTTATAATTATCAACGGTTTACTAGAAAAAAAAGAAATTTTAATACTACACACTTACCCAGCAAAATGGGGCAAGTGTGTAATCGTTCCGCATTTTATATATCAATAGCATTATCCTTTAGTTCGGCTAAGAGTGTAATACTATACTAATGCCTTTTTAATAAGGTGTGATAAATTTACAAGATATCTAAGTTATTACACGTTAGGAGATGTAAATTTTTATTTGTAATACTAGTATAAAGTTTAGTACATTAGTAATATAACAGAGGACATCCTTATTTTAATTTTAAAAATAAATGTAGCCAATTTACACACTTGCCCCGGTTACACACTTACCTGACTTTACCTTAGTTGAATCTTGCAAATATTTTCACTTTTAAATGCGATACATACAGAAAATCGCAGCTAATACCGCAATAGACAATAACGTTATTGGCTCGGGTCGTTCAACCAGCCTACTTTATCGCTTCAGTCAATTACGTTACCATTTTCTATCATCGCACGTAGCGGTGGTTCTCTGTATGTATCCAGCTGTTACCAAGGAAATCACTGCATCTAACTATTGCATATTCAGTTTCCTTATCTGCTTGACGCCAATTGCATAAAAGGTTCATTGGGAATAGGCACGTGTGAAGCACATCTCAGTTATGCAAATCAAGTGAAACAATAAATCCATATATATATTTATTCAACTGATACCTAATTAAGAACTAATGATGCTATTTTTCTTTTATAATCAAGAGGATTGTAAAAGAAAAATAGGACATCGAACCTTAAAGCATAGACCAGTGGCGGTTGGTACTAAAGGGCACAAGAGCACGTACCCACCCAACCACCAAGATAAACACAGAAAGATATTCGCATGTAATTCAGTGCATTATTTTATTTTATTATTTTTACGTATTTTTATAACGATGGTATCAAAGTTTCCTTCCACACCGCAGACGCTAGCATATATGCGAACGCTATGCGAAGCGAATTATGTTCCGGGGCACTCTTTCCGATGTACCTATTTGGAGTATGAATCGGACGGCCCCGTTTATTTTCGCTATATGCACTTATACGGTCGCTTCGGGGCACGCAATGCCGCGTTCCCAGTTAACGTTGCGCATTCGTTGCGACTGCGTCGTTTTCAACGCATACCGCACATGTGTGATTTCAATGGCTTGAAGTGACGTTTATTATTAATGATGGAAATTAATTGAGTGCAAAATCTTTAAAAAAAAACCCGTTCTCATTTGAGGAAAAAATTTTAATTAAAGAGAAAGGAAGGCCTATTTCTGATCTTCAAATAAACTACACTTCCACAAGGAAACTCGAGTTTACAATAGAATATTTAATAAAATATTCACTAACAAATAAACTATTTCGTTCTATCTGCTTAATTTTTAAGAAAGAGGTCAGTGTGTGGAATAAACAAATGTTAAATGATTTAAAGCATATCGCAAAGAGGAGAAACAAACATGAAAATTCCGTTTCTCACATGAATGCATGCGTGGATTTTAGTGTTCTTGGCAAAGTGGACATACGTGAACAGTTAGACAGTGCTTATTTATGACATAAAATTAAGTACAACGAAGATGTGGAAAAAAATCGTCATATTTTGCGTCGGTTAATTATTTGTATAAAAAAATGTGAAATCTTATCCTATGTTGGACAGCGTAAAATTGAAAGATGAACTTTCAGTAATTTATGAGCGCGAGGACATGTGTAACGTAGATGTAGGTGGTGTTTTGCCGCTTTTAGTGTTCATAACACACAACGACTTAAAAAAAAGTTTTGACGGAAACATATAAACTGGTGGATATTATTTGTACACCTCCCATGTCGACAGCAGTATGTAAACGATGTTTTTCCACCCTCAAACGCATTAAAACTTTTCTGAGAAGCACAATGTCAGAAGATCGACTAAACTTACAACAAAGTCATAGACGTCTTTCCCAGCATGAAAAATAGGAGAATGGATTTTATGTACAAAAAATAGACAAGTTTTTATTTTGTGCCCACACTCTTTCATAAGTCACGAGCCGCCACTAGCATAGACATAAATTAAAGGAACACAAAAGTATAAGATGTACAAGAAAATTACTATCCAGATACAGTGCATCACTTTAACGTCGTTAATGGTTTTATTACACCTCTTGTGGCGATAACTAGTGCATATTGGCATATAATACGAGTGATTTACGATAGTTTATACAAGGAATATGCTTGTCCATTACTGGTATAGTAATAGGCAATATAAGTCACCGATATTGAAACAACTTTAATTACTTGATATCAGTGGCGATTCGTGCTGAAAAAATATGGTGGTTGCAAATTTTATTCAATTTCTTTTTTTCTTGGTTTTTAGGTCGTTAATATTAAAAACATAAATGAGTACGACGTTTCGCTTTATTGAAAAGCTACATACATATTATATACATGGTCAAGATTTGAAGTTTTAAAGTTGCAAATTTTGTGAATACCAATATCTTGTACTGACTATAGTGCTCTCCTATTATTTTTTTTTTCTTATCAGAGTACTTAAAGAATTAAGAAAGATACTTTTATAACTCATTAATATACTGATTTTATTGAAATAGAAACTCCATGCGATTCAAAATAACAAAATAACGCGTAACAATAAAACAAACAACAACAAAGAACCACTAATAATGAAAATTCGACTAAAATAGGGAGACTAGCAAAGACAAGTTTGACACTTCTGGGTTTGAAACTGACATGACAACGCTATTGCTTTGATAACTGTGAAACTTTCACAGCCCAGTGCAAGAACTGTACTAAAATTTTCATAGTCAGGTAAATAATGGTTGATATCTTGAAAACGACTAGGAATAGATATATGCATCCTCTATACTCATCGACGAAGAAATTGTTTCTGCATTGAATGGTATAATTGGGAATATAATGTTACATTTGAAAAAAATGAATATTCTAAGGTTAAATGTATCCGAATTGACAATCGATTTATGAACACTCTGTATACAATTTAGTGGTTCTTTTGACAGAATTTGGTACGGACAACTATTTTTCTTGGGTACAAGTAAAATGACATCATTATCTTTAATGGTTTGCAAAATATGGTACGTTTTCGAGAGAGATGAAAACGTCAAAATTTATGTTTAGAGAACTTTAGTGAAAATTGTATTCAAATAATCTGTAGAATTCATTGAAGTAATAAAAGAACATATGATTCCATTTAAAATAAGAAAATGGCTATCCACTTCCAAAGTTGAAGTTACAAATATTTTCACGTAATTCTTTAGGTGGAGTTTTGTTATTAATTTTTTTGTCGCATTAGTCTAGCTGCAATAGATCGCGAGAAAAAGATAGTGTTTTACATACATCTGTGGATAGTTATTTACATATATTTGTATTTTATTTTGTGGCAAGATATGGTTCGACTTACCGAAGTTTGAGTATAGCTGCTTTCGTTCGTGACTGTGATTCAGTAATCATATAATCATGATCCAAAGTGTGAATGTTCGATTGTAGTGATTTCTTTCTCCCCACCCTAAAATGGTAGAATCGTGATTAATCCCCCTGCTCCACCCTGCCCATCCTAATCACATATTTTTCGTGCTCACAGTGATTTGATCAGTGCGATATAACCTCCAAAGCCAAAGGGAATCTTCAAAACAAACTGTCAGAAGGGATCAACAAACAACATGAATCTTAATAAATTAAACAATAACACGAATTCCGATTCTAGTATAATTCAATAAGTGGAATTATTGTACAAAGGACAAGCGTACAACGTATTTTTGACAAAATACGAGCTGAATCGTTCTCAGTGCGGTAAGGATATGATTTGTAAAGATTTTATAGGTAAATATAATTTTGTTGATGAAGAAATACCTTTTGCTGTACTAGTAATTGTTTCCTAAATAAATAAATAAATTACTGACATAAATATTGCTTAATTTCTTTTTGTAAATACTTACTAATAGCAACTTTCTTTTGTACATATTCAAAAATGAATTTTGACAATTGACAGGTTTTCCTAGCTTGCCATCTTTTCTTTTGTGGACGTTCGTTTGTCACCACTTTGTCGCAATCATGATTACATGATCACTTATACATGTTCACTGAACATATATGATTACTGTGATTCACACGAACGAAAGCAGCTTATACAGTGAGGACGCGTGGATTGGAACAAATTCATTTAAAATTCAGGGGTTTGTTTTTTAGAAAAACGCTCAGACATGTCAATTTTTATTTTTGGTTGCAAGTTTTTTTTACGGTAAATTCATGTATACAGTGTGGCCCAAAAAAAAAGTTACAACCACGAACTATATTTTCTCAAACAAAAACATCTAATTTTTATTTCACTTTTGAATTCTACATTGAATTCTAAGAATGTTTCATGTACCATGCCCTATACCTAAACCCAACAGGTCTTGAGAAATTTGCAATTGATTTTTTAAAATTTGTGAGGACGCGTGGGTTGAAACAATTTGATTTAAAATTCAGGGATTTGTTTTTTAGAAAAACGCTCTGACATGTCGATTTTTATTTTTGGTTGCAAGTTTTTTTTGCGGTAAATTCATGTATACAGTGTGGCCCAAAAAAAAGTTACAACCACGAACTATATTTTCTCAAACGAAAACATCTAATTTTTATTTCACTTTTGAATTCTACATTGAATTCTAAGAATGTTTCATGTACCATGCCCTATACCTAAACCCAACAGGTCTTGAGAAATTTGCAATTGATTTTTTAAAATTTGTGAGGACGCGTTGATTTTTACTTCTGGCTGAGATTTTTTTTTCATGGTACATTCATGTATACAGTGCCGGCCAAAAATAAGTTATGACTACTAACTAATTTTTTTAAAATGAAAATACCTATTCTTTTATTTCTTTTTTGAACTCTGCATCCAATTCCAAATATCTTTCTTAGATATACCTAAATTCATTATCGAAGAATTTACGATGGATTTCTTTCAAAATTTGGGAGGACGCGGCAATTTATAAAAATCCTTTAAAATTCAAAGGTTGTTTTTTTTTGTAAATTTATTTAAAACAAAAACAGAACAAATCAAATTAAATGTTCAAATTGTTGACCATTAACTTCCTGACAATAGGCAAGTCGATATTCAATTTCTTGTAGCACTTCAGTTAAAGTTTGTGGCTGAATTTGTTGTATTTCGACTCTAATTCTATTCTTCAGTTCTTCGATATTTTCTGGTTTATTGAGGGTATACTTGGATTTTAGATAACCACATTAGATAAAACTAATGGGGTTAGGTCTGGAAACCTAGCGGCCAATTCGATATAACCTCTCCTTCCGATCCATCTGTTTGGGAGAATATTATGTAGATAATCTCGTACTGTTCGCGAATAGTGTGGGGGCGCTCCATCCTGTTGGAACCATATCGAATCTGCCGGTATATTTGGGTTCTCACAATTCGGGTAAAGTGCATTTAAACTTGGTATTATGGAATTTTGCAGTAGATTTAAATAATTTTCAGAATTAAGTGTCCCCTCAATAAAAAACGGTCCAATAATTGAGGTACCCGCAATTCCGGCCCACACATTTACTTTTTGAGGGAATTGTGTACGACTTTCCATACTCCAGTGTGGATTTTCTGGTGCCCATAGCGACAATTTGCGTGTGTTATCGAACCATTCAAACAAAATGTTGCTTCGTCGTAAAAAACTATCTCACTTAAAAATTGCGGGTTGGCATTGCACTACCCATCATTATTTCGCAAAAATCTAATCTGCGGTTGAGATCATCTTCAATAAGTTCCTGAACTAAATGTATTTTGTAAGGGTGCCATTTGTGCTTGTGTAAGTATTTTAGAACAGAAGATTTACAGACTGACTGGTCTAACAGCTACTTGTCGAGTTGCTTTTTGCGGATTTTCTTTTAAATCGAGCAAAATATTCAATTGTGTGCCCTGTGGAACTGGAAGATGGTTGGTTTTATATATTATCTCTTAAGTGAACCCAGGTCTCTAAACTTTTTTTCTATCTTACTAACCACCGATCGTGTAATAGGCCTCTCCGGGTGTTTATTATTTAATAATTCGCAAACTTGAGCTTGTGTTCGGGTTCTGTCGCCATATCCTACCATTATCAAAATTTCTATTCGTTGCTTCTCAGTTAAACGCGCCATTCTTTCAAACTTTATAACTGCACTTGACAATTACTTACTTGAACTGTCACACGTTGACAAGTGACAAGTTATCGAAAATACCAGAATTAAAAAAACAAAATAAATGCAATATGGAATGTTTTGGTTGATACAAAAAAAAAAATCTCCGGAAATATGGTCTTAATTAATTCAATCATGAATTTCTCGATAACTGTTGAGTTTAGGTGTAGGAAATGGTACACGAAACATACTTAGAATTCGATGCAGAATTCAAAAAGGATATAAAAAATAAGTGTTTCCATTTGAAAAAATGTAGTTGGTAGTCGTAACTTGTTTTTGGGCCACACTGTATATATACATTTTCCGTAAAAAAAATACCCTGCTAAAAACAAAAGTCGACGTATCCCAGCGTTTTTTAAAAAAACAAACCCCTGAATTTTAAATGAATTTGTTCCAACCCACGCGTCCTCACTGTATAATAAAGTGTGACATTTTACATTTGACATGTTGATTTTTACAACCAAGCATACACGTTGTTGTAGGCAAGATTCTAGTGATACTTTCTCTACCTTAAACTGTTTAAAATTGCTGTTATATTATATATAGCTTACTTTAAAATATGACAACGAATATCATGGCAATATATATACTTTATTTATGAAAACTAAATTATTACAAATCATCCTAACCCCGTGCTCCACCTGAAAAGGTACTACACGAGGCTACCTATTCTAAGTACTATATGGGTTCCATAACAATTGAAATGATCCTACTCTAACTAAATAACTTCCCTATGATTTTTAATAACAAAAATATAATACAGTAGCCTCGCGACCATACGAATATTACTTTTGAAAAATGATAAAAAAAATGTAAAATGTGATTAGTTCACATAATCGCGAGTCTACTGTAAATCAGTCAGCTATCAGTTATTATTAAATGCGCTCATGGAACGACTTTCGTTATCTCCCAGCATTCGCCAAGGACACTGATTATACAGTGAGGTCGTAAATGCCCCCCCCCCCCCTGATAACTTTTGAATGGTATGAGATAGAGCAATGAAACAAAAACCAAGTGAAATTAGAGATAATTTGTGATTTTTTGCCTATAGAGATACGCACATGGCTTCTGATGTAAAATAGAGGGCGTAGCTATCTTAAAAATAGGAAGTAATTTCATTTATAAGCTCATTTGGAAGATATTTCTATTACTTTTATGGCAATGCAAACAGTTTTACGATTTTCGAAATTTTTACCAACTTATCCAAGATCTTCTAAGAGATGCTGTGAATTCTTTTATGATTTTATGACATTGGATATAAAGAGCTATGCTGCCGCAGTCAATATCCTAAAAACTAAAGTATCCCAAGTAAAATATCGAAAACCTCGCAAAGTAAATTGAATATCAACCCGCCGAAACCGTGAATGGAGTCAATCTACTTCTACTGCCGGAGTTACACCGAACAACCAAGCCGGCGCGATCCGATCTTCGTAAATTTCGCACCATTTTGCATGGCAAATGGGTAGAAGGAAACTTTTCCCGTGCTATACGCCTTTCTGTCTCTTTATTAAATTTTCGCGGCGCTTGCATCGACTCATTTAGATGAACATTGAACGTTCCACCCACATTCGACTGGCGACCCCCCGTACGCGTCGGAACCTTTGCGACTGGCATTTTACAACTTCGCAATCAACCGTGACCTTCGGCTATTGACGTCACGGGATGCATCGCGAACGGTTTTTCGATTTTTCTTGAGGGTTCGTCTGAGGGATTTCTTTCTTTTTGTGTCCGATATTCTCGGATGGCTGTGGAGTGATGGAAATTTCGCATGGTTGCGCTGCGAGAGAAAGCAATCTTTGTAGGTGGAGCTTTAATCAAAATTGTCGTGGTAGAGTAGGAGCTGTTGGTTTTGGCAAGCGCTCATTTTCCTTTGATGCCTACTATAACGCGGAACAGAAAAGCACTATATCAATCAAATATAATATTGGACTTTTAAATTAGCTCCATATGTTTAATGTTCACCCAACACTACAGATTTTTTGCCTATATGCATAAGATGTTTCGTCGAATTGATTCATTAGAATTCTTGAAACGATCATAATATTTTGTTACTTCTACACACACACACAAAATCTATTACCAATCTGAATATTTTTATTTATTCAGAAATCGAAACTTAATATATATTTAAATGAACTAAATCTTGTTGGTTAGAACATAAGAGTAAATTCTCTGAAAACAGAATATACTCTCTTAGAACAAATAGTATAAATATTTGCATTGAAGTATACTTTCTCCAAATGAACATTGTTATTGTTGTAAGGAATAAATCTATATATGCAATTATAATGAGAAAGTCTGTAGATTAAAAATAAATCCCTTATACGTTTGGTATAATCAATTACTGTATAAAATTATTAAATGTTTTGTATTGAAAACAAGAAATATCAAATTGAAATTACCATAATATTGAAACATTTGAAACGAATTTAACCTCACCATTTATTGCACTAAAACTTATCTGTCATTGGTTCCCTCTTTTTTAGGGAGGTTTAGGGGGTTTTGCATATACATACTGCTGTGTACTGGCTGAAATAATAAAAATGCTAAATGAATTTTAAAATGAAAAAGAGAAACAAAATTAGCCAGCTCAACGGATAAAATTTTAAAGAACGCAAAAGAACTATTAACCTCAGAGTTACCCTCGCGAATTAAAACTTGAATCTAATCACGAAAAGTAAATTGTGAGTGAATGAAATCAAACTTTCTTAATTACCCGAAAAATTGTAAAAGTAAAATAAAAGAACAGAATTTTTAACCCAATGACGTTAATTAAAAATCAAATTTATTTTTTCAAAATAGGTTAAATTACAACTTGTGCAGAGAAAAACCTTGAACTGAAGGTTCTGGCCTAAAATTAAAACTGCACTTGACTCTAAATTAAAATAGGACAATGCTACTTCCTATGCAAAGCAAAAGTTTTGTTTATTCAGGAAGATTACCCAAACCTTACAATTTCTATCCACGTGGTTTCACAAACTAAAATAAACTAAGCGTAGACTCACCCAACCGAGGTGATTGATAATTAAAAATGAAACAGCAAAATTGAATAACGGAAAATTAACTCTTTAAACTATAATGAGAAAAAATAAACTAAAATATATCTTTCCAAACAAAAATAATAAATGATCTTATATCTATAATGTGCACACTTCAATATATTAACGATTATCACGATAAGAATTCCTTGATTGGCTATATAAAAGACAATTAGTGCGAAATTTACAATATCAAAATGAAATACAAAATGGCAACAAAGACATACAAAAATACGTCTACTCTCGTCAATAGTCGAACAAGGAAGTCCTTAACAAAACTCTACAACAGTTTTTCTTACAAAAATTCCCCCTCTCAAAATCGTACAACGCAGCCGTATAAATACACAACAAAATTCAATAGAATCCGCATTAAAACAGCACTCGCAAACAATAGATATATTAATGAATGGATTAATAAAAAAAAAACTTAACACTTAATTAATTAAATCATACAATACATTCTTTAACTAAATTTATACAAACCAAAATAAGCATCAAAATTTGTGAAAAACCCTTGGTAAACTGAAGCAGCTGTATTAAGCAAAGAAAACAACCAATAAATAACCAAAAATATGCAACTTGAAATACACTCAGCGAAATGGGTTGCCTAAACCACAGCAATATGCTTTACTTGGCGTCACTTTTTGATTGACCAGCGAACAGTGTTGTTGGTTGTGAGTGTAAGTAAATCTAAATGCATACCCCAGCCGTCTCACAGCTACTTAAAGAATGGGGTGGAATGGGGCTGATGCACAGATGCTACCATTCGAAGGTAAGTACGTACGTGTTATCTAATATTAAAGGATTACTGGTTTAAAAAACTTTGAAATAATACTTAGAGTCAGCGCCATTGTGTCGATAATATAAGAACATGATAGCTGTGTAGATTAACAAATATATGTAGGTATTTACTAGTTATTAGTTTTCAGTAGGTAATACCAGCATTATTATACTGATTAAAATTATATCAGTAACCAACACCGACTAGATACCAGGCGCAGGCATTGAGCATAACATCTATACCTCTAGGCATCAATATCCCGTGCGCACTCCTGGAGTACCCCGATACGCTACCTTCTTCCAAACATTGTAAAACTATAAAGTATGACAATAAATTTATTTAATTACATAATATTTCTTTATTTATTAATTTCTACCCAACCGAGGTTTTTTGGTGTTACAGACACAAAATTAGTAGGTAATTATTACTCTTGAATAGTAGAAATGCTTAGATTAGACAGGTAAGTATTATCAGTTCAATATACTTATATTTTGGAAGCAAATAATGGCAATATTTCAAATAATACTGTTATATACTTCTATCAAATGTACATAAATTATTAAGGCATAAATATGATAGTTTCCAGTTAAGAAAATCTATTTACTCAAATCTAAAATAATTATTTTTGTGGTGAAAATATTATATGTTTATAATGATTTTAGTATATTGATTACATTTGAACCAAAAAATTGTTTCGTCTACTAGATTCAGGGGTTTGTAAAACTGAACAAATTTTATTCTCAATATAAATGAGAATTCAAATTCAGTAATTATTTTTGTGTGTGTTGAATCCTATCATTAATATAGTCAAAAAAGTTATTTAAGTAAATGAATAGAAAGGATTTTGTACTTCGTTATCTCTACATTATACACAATTATACATTTTGCGCATAGAATATTCTGAGGTGTAATAACAGTAAAAAAAGGTGCCTATGAATTGTGATATATGAGATATGAGATTATTTTTCTGTTGACCTCAGGGAGTTCTTTGAGTGTATTCACTGATGTTCATACGGTTGCTTATTATAGAGGCAAATTGTAATGAAATTATATAGAGCTTGCTTACCAGATTGATCCAAATCACAATTAAGTGTTAATTTTCCCTCTGATATGAATGGTAAATCAAAAACCAAAACGAATTAAAATAAATACTTCATAATAATTGAAACGGCGAGGACGAAATTGTTAAAGCTGAAAGGACGTGATTAAAACCAAATTCAACGAGTAACTAACTTATAAATTATATTTCTAACCAGGCTAGACTGAATCCTTGCTTTGTGATTTTAAACCATTCTTAATCCTTAAACGTTGGTTAGATAAAATTAATTTGCTTTGAAATAAAGATCCATATCCTCAATTTAATTAATGAAATTTTAATTTAGTGAACGAAATTCCCTCATGGTGTGATAAATTGATTAGAATTGTGCCTATATCAATTTGGTATCGAGTTCTCTACTAGTATCACCT
This sequence comes from Protaetia brevitarsis, assembly GCA_004143645.1. Lineage (NCBI taxonomy): Eukaryota > Metazoa > Arthropoda > Insecta > Coleoptera > Scarabaeidae > Protaetia > Protaetia brevitarsis. The sequence goes on from RXPK01000109.1 coordinate 2,710,224, forward strand.
CACTCTCACAACTCATCTTATAATGAAAGCTTCTGCAAGTATTCTTCCTGGTTTTTCCCGAGTCTTGTGAGTTGTTAGGGATAGCTAGAGGTTGAAAACTGATTCTCCTTCCTTATTATAGCCAGGAATGAGTTTTGGAATCCTTTTGGGAGCTACCCTCATACCATTCAGGTTAAATGTCACATATTCACGTTTTCTGTCAGCTTTTACAAAGCATCCTTGATTTTTCCGGCGCTAAAGATAGTTGGTGCCTCTTTCTCTAGTTATTTATTTATATCGTTTACTAACAGATTTATTACGATTAATCCCAGATTGTCAGCATTGACAATAGTTGTAGCATCTACGGCGAACTGCAAGCAAACTCAATACTCATCATACGGCACAATCCATTAGATCGGTCCAAAAACCGATTCTTGAGGTACTCCTAATCCATTATTCATAATTTCTCTACCACTAAAAATATTTTTTTTTTGATAGCTTGAGACAATATCCACCAAAGCTTAGAAGACAAACGTATATTTTCTCTTCTACTTCCCCTTCACAAGAATGAGCTGCTTCACTCTACATTCATATAAACACATTTTCCCCTTCTTGTTTCAGTTTACCTTTTGCGAGTTCGAGAGTGAATCAATAGTATATTTAGATATTACATAACATCACATAAACTTTACGTAATGGTGCTAAAAATTACTTTCTCATTCGTACACAAAAGCAAAGATATGTATTAACGTAGTTTGATATAATCTGATTCTAATTCTAAACCAAGAAGTTCGTATTTTACGACTTAATACAACCTTTCGTTAACTTACGCCTTTGTGTAACTCTATCTTCTGTAGAACGTATTCAGAAGCGTCCTATTTATTTTAATAGAAATAGTGTTTGGGATATAGCATCCTGTCTAGATTCAATTCTCGCGAGAGTTACAATACAATTGTAGTGTTAATGTGGCCTTAACGATTATATTAACGGCGGTGCTTGAGACGCGTTAGCGTCGAGTACGCTGTGGTGAGCATTGTGCTGATGGTAACATGACTGTTGAAAAAAGCACAAGTTTAAATGAGTTTAATTACTTTGCGCATAACTTGCCAAAAATAAATATAAAGCTATACTTTTACACTCTCAGAAGAGCTTTTAACAAGTTTCAATAAATGGATTTGATTAGCCATGATTTTTCGAAGTTAATTAAAAGAAATTAACAAGAGATTATTTCGTAAATATTAAAGCAATTTTTACACCTCGCAAACATTCCTAAAAGAAAGTTAATCGACACTGTGAAACAAACTTTGTGTAGATGTATAATTATATCGCTTCAAAAAAGGTATATTTTACAACTCAAAATGATAAAATTTTATAACTACACACATAGTTGTTATTTAATTTCCATACGATGCATTAATTATAGAACTTAAATAACATTACTTTTAAATGAATCACTGTATTAGGTGGCACTTCGCAGATTGTATAGGAGATAACTGATGTATTTTAATTTAGCACAGTAAGTGTTTTCCCTACTTATCATGAACCCTTAAATAAAATAATAACTGATATTTGTAGTAATTGCTTAGTTAACGAATTATAGGATTCATTTATACATTCCATTTAATCTTGACAGTATACAGCTTATATGAGTATTGCGTATATTATTGTCAAATCTCTTTGTTTAAAGAACTTAGATTGACAGAGTTTCACATAAATGTTAGGTTAAAAAATGCACAGAACATAACCTAATAAACAAATTTCAAGTCAAAGATTAGATGCATCAAGTCATTTTATTGATTTAATTGACTATAAAAGCTTCATGATTAGTTCTTTTGTATTTTAGTTGCATTGTTGTTGAACAGAACCGATATTCGTATTTTGTTCTTACTGCCAAATAGATATACACATTTATTATACATATTTTTTTAATCAATAATCTGATACGTGCATAATTTGTTTTAATACGACAATTATTTGATTGTGTAAGTTTTGAGCCTGTTATTTAATGTAATTTCTTTATGTAGAATAAACAGCGGTGCTGTAGAAAGTAAGTTGAAATATGTTCTCACATAAGTGTAGATATTAATCGCGGTGGTTTGCTAATAAAAATATCTGCAAAAAAAAAACTTAAACAAATAAATAAACGATGAAGATGATAGAAATACTTATTTGGAGCTATTCATTCTTCCCAGAAGAAATCAGTGAAGGTTGCAAATCTCAGTTCATATGACATCACTTGTAAAGAATTTATTTTGGAAAAGTATATAGTAAATCCAAATGCAACTATACAACAAAAAGTCAAGTCAAAACCTTAAATTCAAGAAACCACCCCCAAAAGAGAACTTTGAACTTCGTGTACGAACCTAAATATATATAAAATAATATTGATTATATATACATATATGTTAATAATAAATGTAACACAACAAATATTATATATTTATCACTTAATACTTATTCAAGAATTATCAGGCTTTCATACCCACTAGGGCTGAAATGTACAACATATAAATAAATCTGAAACCGATCGATGATTTTGTTTTTTTACCTTTATTTTTTTTATTTGTATGTTCTACCACACAGACAGAACTTAAAGAAATATATTATGAAGCGAAATACATACATTTTGTTGTTATAATTTTCGTTTTTATATTTTGATACTTTTATAACTACTAGCGCTGAAACATACATACAAATAATCCTAAAATTGATGGATGAACAATTATCTTAACCCTAAAATAACCAATAACAAATTGCTCCTACTAAAAACCACTCAAAGAGATTTCATTTTTTATTTACATGTTCTATCACGCAGAAAAACAGAAAAAAATATATACTAAACCTAAATGTATACAGTCTAATATAACAAAAACCAAGTTGGCACCTTTTAAAATTTAAATTTAAAAAAACCACCCCTGAAAAGGGGAAAATAATGATAACTTTGAACTGAGTTAACGGAATTAGTCCTGGATTTTTTATAGAATGCCAATAAGCAGTGTTTACTTACATAATGTTTTTGAACGTGATAGCTTAAGTAATTCCTGAGAAAAAATATTGAATTTTTCCACCCTTATGTTAATATCTCTAATGGGGTTGCAACGATTGAGCTAATTTTTGGTATTCACAGTATGTGTGACAGTAGTACTCATTCAAATTTTAAACGTCCATATCTCGCGAACGGTAAAAGCTAGAGGGACGGGCAAAGACCTTTATTTTGAACTATAATTTCAGCTCGATAGCTTTAGGGGCACTTTTCAATTGCTTATCGGAGCAGAGCCTTTAAATTATGGGTCAAGGAAGAAGTCGACAAAAGAGTAGTAACATTTGGACACAAGGTGTTGTTTTAACTTCGTTTTAAATATTTTAGTATTTTCAATGGCTCTTAGATCCATCGGTGGTACATCCTAGATCTTCGCAAGAGAACATATTGGCGAATTTTCGAATACATAATTGATGCTTGCAGACATCGTAGACAGTACCAGGCATTAAAAAGAGATGCATATTGTGCCGAACATATTGGACGGCCTTGTAAATGTATATTGATATAAAAGTAAGAATATTGTACTTAATGAAAATAGACCTGCACGATTTCCTTGGTTTAAGGTTGAAAATTAATCTAAGTACTCTCTTCTGAGCGATGAAAACCCTCTGATAGTTACTAGCACGACCCCATATCAAAATATTGTAAGCAATGAGGGAATAAATCATACCATAATAAATGTTTTAAAAGAGTTCGTGTCTGGACATATGTTTTAATTGTATTATCGCGAAACTGTTTTCATTTATCTGCTTACAGATTTTATTTAGATGATACTCAAAGCTTAGACCACTATCCACTATCACCCCTAAGAAAATCAACATTTTTGCCAACATTAAATTCATTCTAAGAGTAATAGGCACGTTAGGCAAACTGAGCTCTTCAGAGAAGATAGCGGAAACTGCGATAGAGGTGTCGTCCGCAGAAATGGTACAGTATCCGGTGCCGACCGAATCCGTGAAATCATTCACAAAAATGAGGAAAAGCAGCGGTCCCAAAATCGAACCTTGGCGAACCCCGAGATCAATCCCACTGGGCTCCGAGATTTCACCCAATACCACAACTTACAGCGATCGGCCATCCAGAAAAAAAACGATCCACTAAAAGCAGCGGATTCCTCACGCCAACATTTAATAATTTACTTTTTATAAAACTCAAAGCCTGGAATAAATCTAAAAATATCCCGGCCACATATTCACCCTTATCCAGTGCTCATATATTATATATTTTAAGAAGTCAATAGAACCAGTTTCGATGAATTTACCCGCGCGAAAACCGTGCTCTGGTATAAATAGTTTCAAAAAATTTAGAGAAAACACTAGATACTGAAATAGATCTACAATTAGAAAAGTTAGAAGCATATTTTTTATACAGTGTGTTAAAAAAAGGTTGTCGGATATTTTACCCAATTGTAGTACTGGTGGAAATAAACAAAAAAGTCTTAGTCAACATGGGTCCGCAATTCAACTGTTTTTGACATATAGTCGATTGCATATTGTTTTAGTAGGATAAAAATTTTCAAAGAAATTCTGATCGCAATGTAAATTAAACAAATGTTTATTTAAAGTAAAACTAAAGAAATTGTTCTACATGTCCACTGTTCATTTCTAAGCACGCTTCACACCTTCTTATGAAAGATCGACGCAATCTTTCGAAAATTCCTGGAGTCCTCCGAATTTCCTCGCAACAATTTACGATTCGTTGCCTGAGTTCTTCCAAATTGTTTACAGATCGTGGGTACACTAATTGTTTTAGATGCCCCAAACATAGAAGTCTAGAGCTGTCAGGTCAGGGGACCTAGGAGCCATGTAGTGGTCCACCCCGTCTATCCATCTCTCGTTGTAATCTTGATTTAAGAAAATTCTAACTACGATGGAAAAATGCGCAGGAGCTCCATCGTGCATAACACCACATTTAATCTGTTAAAAAGTGGCACGTCTCCAACAAAACGGGTAATTTATTTCTTAAAAATCCAGTATACTTGTCCATTAAACGATTAGGACCAATTACACAGTCTCCAAAAATAGCAAGCCAAACATTTAGCGAAAAACGGTTTTGGTGATGCAGTTCAACAACAGCATGGGGATTTGCATCTGCCCAGACGTGATTGTTATAAAAATTGAATATTCCGTCTCTTGTAAACCCAGCTTCGTCACTAAATAAAATCTGAGTCGCAAAATTAGGAGTTTCTGCCAGCTTTCGTAAAACCCAATGACAAAAAACCCTACGTGCATCATAATCGAGAGGAGCAAGAACTTGCACGCGTTGAATGTGGTAGGGATAGAGCTGCTGTTCCAGCAGAATTCTCCAAATGAGAGGATGACTGACGTTCAGTTCTGCGGCAAGCCTTCGGGTGCTAATATTTGGGTGTCCTCTACCGGTCTCAAAATATCTAATTCTACTGCGGGAGAAGAAACTGATCTAGGTCTACCAGAACCACATTAATTTTAAATGAACCAGTTTCGGACAGCCGGATATGAAGTCTTGAGAAATCTTATCACTCGGTAACAACCGATTTGGAAATTCTTCGGCATACATACGCCGTGCTTCAGTGGCATACCATTCGCACGACCGTACATAAAATGCATATCGGCCATTTCTGCATTTGTGTACTTATGCATAATTTGAGAACAAAAAAAAATTGACGCAAATGATAAATGTCATCAGATGACAGATGTCTGACAGAACTAATTCTAAGTCACAATCAGTTGTTTGACAAAGGGAACTATTCTCAAAACCGAAAATGTTTTTTTTTTTTATTTTAAAATATGCAATCGACTATATGTCAAAAACAGTTGAATTGCGGACCCATATTGACTAAGACTTTCTTGTTTATTACCATCAGTACTATAATTGGGTAAAATATCCTTTTTTTAACACACTGTATATAGGAATGGTTTTAGCAGTTTTCAGTGGCGAAGGAAATCAAACGCAAGGAATCTACCACCTCACCTGCAACAAATTTACACTCTGGCCTGATAACCTTCCAATTTAACACTCGATTCCGACTTTAATTTTATTATTGCATTGCATATGTCATTATTTTTATTTTATTATCAGATACTAATTAAATTAATTAAATAGCACTATTATTACAGATTGACATGTAGTAGTATATATAAAATCATATCATTTTTCTGGGTAGAATTTATAAACGTAATAATATATAGCATGTTCCATTTAAAATAACTACTTTTGAGACACACTGGATAATCAGAAATATTTTTAGGTTATACAGTACATATTGGATTTTATAAAATTTTTGTACAACAGACTTTTCCTAAAATAAAAAATAGAGCTATAATCAAAGATCAATTTTTTTGGTGGTATATATATTTATAGGCCCCTTTTCCTTGTTAGTATGTGAAGGAGATGTAAATTACAAAATCAATTAAAATACGAATTTGCTGCGTCTATAAATTAAACGAGAAAAAAAAAGTCATACGTATGCGCATAATTTGGCAAACTGCTGATCTGATATGCAGATTTATATGCAGTATCTAGCACATATTCACAGTAATTGCGGAAAAAATAAATTCAACTTAAAAATTTTATAGGCGAGAAAACTTACATGGGCTTCTGTTTTTAGGGGATCGCGATTCACTTAAACTTTACTCTAAACGATGATGGATTCGATCATTCGAAACGCAAAACAAAGAATCAGAAAAAAAAAAAATAATGAAACGCGTACGACAGTTCAAAAGTGGATTTACGTGCGAACGTGTGAACTTTTAAAATGTTCGCGTACAATTCGCGACCTCGAACTGTAGGCCGGCCTTGCGTCCGTGGTGCGTCGTCTTTAGCGAGGAGACGCGCGCGTTGAACTAACTTGGCGCCGGCCAAAACTCTTCGGAAAATTTGCCGGAGCTTCGACGCAAGCTTAACAGATGCATCGCGTCGCTAGAAAAACTATTATAAAGCATTTTTGTAAATATGATAGACGTCTGTGACGTATTTTGATGCTTATTACGTAAGCAAATGTATTACATATATACAGGTGTCCCACCGAACTGTGTCATTAGAATTTTTCGGTCAGATGAATCTGCACATCGCTCATTTAAGTACACAACAGAAGAAAGATGTATGACTTATCTAAACTGGTGTAGCAGCACAACACAACATGTCAGAACAATATGTTCCTGGCTTAAGCGTTGCAGCTTTATTTAGTTGGATTGCAGTGAAAGTATAAAAACCATAGTTTGACTCTGTGTGAGTGGTATTTACAGGAAAAAAGGTCTTGATCCTCACAGAATTCTTTAATATATCGCATGACCGGTTTCACCCTCATTGCACTTTCTAATTTTACTTTGTCTTTAAACTTGGATTACTTTTAAACTGATTTTAAATTCTAACCTGAGATGCTCAGCTAGAGCGAAACCGGTCATGCGATACATCAGAGAATTTTGTGAGGATCAAAACCTTGTTTTATTACTTTTTTTTCCTTTTAATATTAAAAGATTGATTGGTGATTACTAGAGACCAGATTATATGCAAAGAAAAACTAGAATATATGCTCGTATATATGGATCGATTTTTGAGAAAATATGCATAAACCTGGGGCATATATGCAAAAAAATTGTGACAATATGCAAAAATTTTACATAAAATATATAAGAGCAAAAATTTAAACATTAACTTCATTGCACAAATTTTTTTCACAACATATTTCTAACACAATTTATAATTAAATGTTTTTCAAAATTGTGTAAAAGAAAGTTTTGTTTTCTATCAGAATACATATGTTTCGAAATAGAAAAGCTTCTTTCAACATCTACAGATGTAATTGGTGCATTTTTTAACTTTGCAATACATTCTAAACTAAAATTAAAGTCGAAATCGTTTACTGTTTCACCTTCCAAAATTTTATTAACTTTCTTCAATTTCAAATACCCCGCATTTTTATTTATCACTTTTTTAAATTTATCGTGTATAGAATTACCTATTGTATCCTTAACCTTCTTACGTAGCACATCAAATTCGTCTACCATGTCGACTGATTCCAAGAGCGACATCCCTTGCGTTTCTAGTTTACGAATGGAACTTAAAACAAAACTATAATTTGACTTAATATACAAAAGGAGAAAAAGTAATAAAACAAGGTTTTGATCCTCAAAAAATTCTCTGATGTATCGCATGACCGGTTTCGTTCTAGCTGAGCATCCTCAGGTCAGAATTTAAAATCAGGTTAAAAGTAATAAGTAATATGCAAAAGGGTTTTGTAGCTTTGTTGATGTTACTATATTTTTACAGTTTTCTAGAGCAATGCAGTCAGCAGTGATTTCAAGAATTACATTTTTTATTCCTTCAAAATTATCGGCGAAAAAAATTGCAGCCTCTAACCATGTACCCCATCTCGTAATAATCGGTCTAGGAGGCAACTTAACACCGGGAAATCGCTCCTTATAAAATTGGATTCGTAAAGGTACTTTTAAGAATACTTTTTTGACATTGCTAATTAAATCATTAATCAAAGGGAATAGATTCCTAATGTCTTCGGCTACACGATTGAACCCATGAACTAAACAAGTGGTATGAATAATGTTACTATAAAAAAAAATTAAATTTTGCGCGGCTTTTATCATGTATGGTGCAGCGTCTGACATTAGTAAAAAAATTTTCACAAGGTATACTTCCAGGTAAAAAGAAAATTGATAAACCTTCTTGAACGAATTGGGTAATTGTCACATTATTTGCTTTTTGAAGTTTTTTACAATAAATTAAATATGATTACAATATCTTCATGAAAAATTCCTATTAACAAATGGGCAATATAACGGCCACACTTATCCGTACTTTCATCTACCATGATATAAATAAAATTATTCCCTACCAATTGTTGAATTTCTGCTATTGTTTGCTGGTAACAAGATGTGACATAATTTTTTCGTAAGGTACTTTCGTCAGGTATATTATGTTTGCAATATTTTTGCAGCAATGGTTTCAAATTAACATTGTTTAATCTAGCTAATGGTATGTTAGACGAAATTAATGCGTTACACAGATCCGTATTATATTCTTCTTGTTCTGAGTTTCGTGAAGTTGATGCTACACATTGACGTATAGATTGCTGCACACATGCGGACCGCTTTAGTTTTTCACATTTTCCAATATGTGATGGAGTTTTAGCGTGTTGATCAATCAGGTATTTTCTCTCAGAAGACACCTACAACAACAATTGTCATTTCATATCAAAAGTTAAAGAATTTAAAAACAATTGTAAAGCTTTTAGTAAAATTAAAGTTACCAGTTTACTGTAGGCTCGACAAAATATTTTGTCGCCATCCTTTACCAGTTCAGGATATGGCTTAATCCATAAAGAAATTTTGTTCGCTATACTCATTGTATGTACGCACAGTATTTAAAAACGTAACACAATTACATGCTGTTTCGCTCAAAGATATTCAATGAATGAATAGTTTATTTGGGAATTAATAATAATAAAACGTATTTATCACATCCGTTCTGCTAGGCGAAATTAAACACGTGCAGTTCTTGGAAAAAAGTATTAGAGAAACCAATGTAAAAGATTTATCGTTCTGAGAATTGTCGGTTGTCAATCTACATTAGGAATTACTAGGAATTTTTACTAATAGAAAGGATAAGAAAAAGCTTAAATATACAATATATGCAATCACTAATTAGCGCTAATTAACTTCAATTAGTGTAATACGTCTACATATAGACTATATAAATATATGCACTTTGCATATAATCCGGTCTCTAGTGATTACCAAAAAAACATCAAAAGAAAATGCCTAAACAATTAACTGTAAGAATGCTACTATGGCAGAAGCTAATGATCCACTGTGGAAGAATGACCATACAAGCAGAAAAGGAACAGAAATGTGTATTTCTACCTACCAAGCGTCTTTAGCATCCCTCCAAGAGCAAATTCCATTTCATCAGTATCGTGTCCCAAGTATTATTCTCGATTTGCTCCTAAGAGATCACAGTTTAGATGCACGCCCTATAGGGCCACCCGCCAAATTCCCACTCAATCAGCGACCGCAGCTTAAGTGGGTAATTCAACACACGGCCGTACACCTTTCATTAAGGAATGCTACCTATTCGTTCTAGCAATAAATTGCAAACTATTGAACTAACGAAGACGGTATCATTTAATACTTTATTGCATTTATGTCATATTTGCTGGGATATGGTGGGTTTCTTATAATAGCTTTAAACAGGATAAAGGATGCGGTAATAACATAATGTTTCTTTTATCAATTCATATTAACATAAATTTGAAATTTAATTTTAACCTTAAAAATTATAACGCGACGGTAATGAAATTCACAATCAAAAAGTTATCATCAGATATCTTTAATAATAATTTTCATATATCCTTATAATATATGCTTCCCTATTGTATAATTATTATAAAAAACGAAGATTTCGATATCCTTACGTCTTATTTTACATTCTTTAACAAACGAAATTCGTAATAATATTTTTAAAATACAACCGTCCAAACTCTCCTAAATGTACTGAATAAAATAATGCGTACTATTTTATTGGTATCCCGTTGTTTATATAACAAATATAAATATTTAATAAACGGGATATTAATAACTCATATAACGGATCTCCCTCATTGAGCGACCGTGTGCTGGGTCTGTAAACGACAGCGGCATTCGTTGTACAAGATTAATATCTCTATTACAATGATCAATGAAACGTAGCGTTGAAAAATAGTACATAATTTGTATAGTAATATGCATCAATGAAATGTCTATCCCATCCTATTGTCCCCAACTACGTGTAAATGACAAGCAATTAGATTAATGTTCATTAAATGTACTCATTGTCTCTGTTCTCTTTTGTAATCATCTACGTTTTAAAACTTCAAATGTAGTTTCCTATCTAATAATAATTTTTCATATATACTCATCTTTTATCCATCTGATATCTAGTGAGATATTTGCGCGTGATTACATGATCCGACGAAATGTCGATATTTGAAATTGGAACCATTTTCCGAGTATGCAGTTTTATGTGGTCGAAATGAAAAGTACTGCATCCACAGCCCATTGTCGTTAATGGGACGTTATTTTTAATTAAAATTGCGACAACTGTGCGTTCACATATCAAACTTTAATATGGCAATTTTTTGTTAAAAGCAATACACCAAGCTGTGTATTGCAGCATTGCAGCGGTACTGTGCTACAGTTGTGATTACAATTATCGCAATAGACAAGACACGTCGTGTTTCGCTTTCTCCAGAGCTCATCAGTGTCCCTTGGCGATAACTGTGTGTCACGCATAAGCGCATATATACTTAGATAATGGAAAATGTATTGAATGAGAGTGTTAAGATATGAAACTCTAATTGTTTGCGAAGATTTTGCTAATGTATTCAATTTAAATATACAATGTTGTTTCAACTCGAAACATATTAATATAGATTGACTTTTAAGCCGCTAAAATTGCGCTGTTGCGCTTATTAAATTGATAAATTGCAGTTAAACTGCTGAAAAATCTATACACAATTATCGCAATGGACAGATACGTCGTGTTTCGCTTTTTCCAAAGCTCATCAGTGTCCTTTGGCGATAACTATGTGTTACGCATAAGCGCATATATACTTAGATAGTGGAAAATGTATTGAATGAGAGTGTTAAGATATGAAACTCTTATTGTTTGCGAAGATTTTGCTAATGTATTCAATCTAAATATACAATGTTGTTTCAATTCGAAACATATTAATATAGATTGACTTTTAAGCCGCTAAAATTGCGCTGTTGCGCTTATTAAATTGATAAATTGCAGTTAAACTGCTGAAAAATCTATACACAATTATCGCAATGGACAGATACGTCGTGTTTCGCTTTTTCCAAAGCTCATCAGTGTCCTTTGGCGATAACTATGTGTCACGCATAAGCGCATATATACTTAGATAGTGGAAAATGTATTGAATGAGAGTGTTAAGATATGAAACTCTTATTGTTTGCGAAGATTTTGCTAATGTATTCAATCTAAATATACAATGTTGTTTCAATTCGAAACATATTAATATAGATTGACATTTAAACCGCTAAAATTGCGCTGTTGCGCTTATTAAATTGATAAATTGCATTTAAACTGCTGAAAAATCTATACACAATTATCGCAATGGACAGATACGTCGTGTTTCGCTTTTTCCAAAGCTCATCAGTGTCCTTTGGCGATAACTATGTGTCACGCATAAGCGCATATATACTTAGATAGTGGAAAATGTATTGAATGAGAGTGTTAAGATATGAAACTCTTATTGTTTGCGAAGATTTTGCTAATGTATTCAATCTAAATATACAATGTTGTTTCAATTCGAAACATATTAATATAGATTGACATTTAAACCGCTAAAATTGCGCTGTTGCGCTTATTAAATTGATAAATTGCATTTAAACTGCTGAAAAATCTATACACAATTATCGCAATGGACAGATACGTCGTGTTTCGCTTTTTCCAAAGCTCATCAGTGTCCTTTGGCGATAACTATGTGTCACGCATAAGCGCATATATACTTAGATAGTGGAAAATGTATTGAATGAGAGTGTTAAGATATGAAACTCTTATTGTTTGCGAAGATTTTGCTAATGTATTCAATCTAAATATACAATGTTGTTTCAATTCGAAACATATTAATATAGATTGACTTTTAAACCGCTAAAATTGCGCTGTTGCGCTTATTAAATTGATAAATTGCATTTAAACTGCTGAAAAATCTATACACAATTATCGCAATGGACAGATACGTCGTGTTTCGCTTTTTCCAAAGCTCATCAGTGTCCTTTGGCGATAACTATGTGTCACGCATAAGCGCATATATACTTAGATAGTGGAAAATGTATTGAATGAGAATGTTAAGATATGAAACTCTAATTGTTTGCGAAGATTTTGCTAATGTATTCAATTTAAGTATACAATGTTGTTTCAATTTGAAACACATTAATATAGGTTGACTTTTAAGCCGCTAAAATTGCCCTGTTGCGCTTATTAATTTGATAAATTGCAGTTAAACTGCTGAAAAATCTATACACAATTATCGCAATGGACAGATATGTCGTGTTTATACTTAGATAGTGGACAATGTATTGAATGAGATTGTTAAGATGTGAAACTCAATTATTTGTGAAAATTTTACTAATGTATTTAATTTAAATATACAATGTTGTTTCAATTCGAAACACATTAATATAGATTGACTTTTGAGCCGCTAAAATTGGACTGTTGCGCTTATTGAATTGGTATATTTCAGTTAAACTACTGAAAAATGTATACACAATTATCACAATGTACAGATATGTCGTGTTTCGCTCTTTCTAAAGCTCATCAGTGCCCCTCGGTGATAACTGTGTGTCACACAGAAGCGTATATATACTATAATGGAAAATGTATTGAATGAAAAGATATTAATAAGTTAATATAATTAAAAATCAAACAAGAATTAGGTGTTATTTAATTTATTTATTTACTGACTTTGTAACATTTCGGGACAAAGAAAATGTGTCTCTTCTTCAGACCTATTTAGAAATGAATTAAATTTCATATATTAATTTAACTAAAAGTAATGAAGAACTTACAGTCGCCTGATGGACACTTATAATATAATAAAATGGTGGTTTCATCTTCACTACTGAAGATTGTTAAGACTAACTGTGGCGTTTTTTTTTTTTGGTCGTGTTATATAAATAAAACAAAATTACAAACACACACACATTAAAGTTGATTGTATAAATAAAATTGGAATAAAGGGATAATTACAACAATTTAAAAAGCCGCGAATGAGGCTTGGCGGACGGATGCAAAAAAACTGCAAAAAAATATGTTTTTATTGTTGAAACAATTTTGACAGAAAAGTATTAAAATAGAAAAGATATAAGGAGAAACCATAAAGTGGCAGTATTAGAATATAATTTAAGTTATAATTTAATTTTAATATTCTCTATTCTATTTTTGTAATTGTTAATTGTGTTGTTGAAGAAAAGAATTATGAAAATTAGCTATACAGATTTCTTATTTACCGATCTTAAATATGTCAAAACCATACTTTTAAAAAATCAACATCCTAAGTATCCGGTCAACAGGTTGTTGTTTCTACTGGCTGCAATGTTCAGCCCCGTGTCGATAACGGAACATCTTCTAAGTGAACCTTAATACCTGAAGAGATAAATTCAATAGATTAACGAATTCATGGATTTCTGCTATTAACTGTAATAATTAAGAGGATTTTTTTTCCCATTTACCTCACACTAGATTCGAACCTACATACTCTCGTTTACTGTACGAGCGCTCTATCTATTGAGCTAGCGAGATACATGCAGATTCATGCGACAAATCGACATATGCCGGTATCAGATCTTGAAAGGCCGACAGGAGGGCGAATATGCATGTTTTATACGGAAACGTTGAGAGAATTGTTTGCGAATTATTGTGGTAATTTTACATCTGTAGGGAAATTTTCCCTACGAGGGTAATATTTCATTTGTAGTCATCTTCCTGCAGGTATAAATTTAATCCGATAATGAGAGGTAATTTTCCCCACTTTTATGAGTGTATTATCTAATATCTTCTTTATCAAATATCACTTATACCACGAAAAAAAAAAAATAAGAAATAATCTTTAAGGCTACTTTGATGCAGTTACCAGCACACGGTTTTTACGAACAGATCAGTACGATATAAATAAAACTTAATTAAATCATTCCATAAATTTAGTTTGCAATTATACCACTACTCCAATCCCAACTAATAGAATTTCAGCACTATCATACATATGTTAGATAAGACAATAGACATCAACTATTCTCATATGTGTGTTTCTCATATTTCAGATCGATAAAAATTCAATCCGTCTCCCTTATCAGTGGTGAAAGCAACGATTTTAGCAATTTGAGCAGCAGTAAACATTATACTGCATTAATGATGTTCGAAAGATTGCAAATATCGAATTACAACATATGGCCTAGTAACAGAAGCAGAAATTATTGAGATGACAGGACTATTTCTAAAAATAAAACTAGGCAAAACAAAAATCACAACAATCAAAGAGGCACGTAGGGCTAAATTTATAAATAAAAATGTCAACAGTTATTTTTTCCTATAATTTTATAGCAAGTTAGATTAAAATAAACCTTGTTAATTTATTTTGTTGAGTTCTGACGTTGTTAATAAATTTCTTTTATGTATGTGCATTATAAATACAACAAATTGTAAATGTGTATACTATATTATCTTCAAATTCAGTATGCTTCACATGGTTAGTATTGTACGTGACAAATAACCTTGTTAGTAATTTTTAAAAAAATGTAAATTATAATAAATAATTTCTGAAGAAGACATTAATAAAAAAACTTGTCGAAACGTCAAAAAAGAATGTTTTATTTGGTAAAAAAAATCAATTCATTTCTAAAAAAAAGCCGCTACCTCAAGAAAAAAGAAAAAACATAATTTTACATTAACGGCTAAGAACAAATCCCATCAAAAAAATATATTATCCAATATACCTAAAATATTCGAAACAATTAAACATGGCAGGTTGATAACGTTTCTAGAAAGATACACTCTATTTGGTAATGGAAGAGCATATATCAATCTTTATATAAAATTCTGCAATTTCTGTATGGATAATGGTGACCATATGGCTAATCTGTATGTAGACCTGTCAAAGGCCTTCGATGGTGTTAATAATCACACATTATTTGTAGGACTAGAGAATGCAGGGATTCGAGGACAGAGTTTCAAGTTTCTTCAGTCGCATCTTGAAGAAATAATGCAATCCGTGAAATCACAAAGCAGCAGATGTAAAATACTCACGCCATCCTGAGAAATCGTGCGCAGGGGAATTTTACAACGATCCGTCCTTGGACCTATGTTCTTCCTAGTTTACCTGAGTCGAATGCCGGAATGCTTTTATTTTATTTGCTTTCAGTTAATCGCGTCAGTCCATCTTTCTGGTGCTGGAAAATATAACTTATATAACACGATGTGCGAAGAACCGAGGAACTATCTGGAGACGGCACAGCTATCGGAACATGGAGGCTACCTTTTCCAAAACCAGAAAGCTGTTAACAAAAATCTTCTGGCTACCAGTAACAAGGCCTGGGGCTGCTTCCTAGGTCCTGCTCCAAGGGTAAGATTTTTCCATGGTTTTCCCTTACTCCTTGACGAATACTGGGAGATAACTAATGTCGTTCCATGAGCGCAAATATAATAACTGATAGCTGATCGATTTACTATATCCTTGTTATTGTTTTGTTTGTTATAGAGAATTATTTAATTAGAGTAGGAGTATTTCAATTGTTGTGGAATCCATACATACAGTACTTAAAATAGGTGGCCTCGTGTAATATCTTTAGGTGGGATGAGTTGTAATTAGTTAGCCTTTAAAAAATGAAGCATGTGTAGTGATGTTAACCTGAGTATTCCTTCCTTCTTGAAGTGTCCCCCACAACTACAACTTTCTGTTATTTTCAGATAAGGATGATTCCATCAGAGTATAAGGCTAAATCTCAGAACAGCACAACATAAGCAAGAGGGAACGATAAGATGGTACACAGATAAAAATACGGAGTTGAATCTAACACCGTTTTAAATCTTTTCAGGTGTTCCCTCGCGACCATCCGTTCAAGGAGCCTCCATTTCGGAGTTAAATGTTTTGCTACTAAACGGATAGAATACAGAGATAATTTTGCTTTCCATAGGAGAAAACACATCTTTAACCGAGGCAACCTAATCCGTTAAGGACCAATTTGTCTCTCTTATGCAGTTTCACTATTTTGTAATAAATGTAAAAGTTTCCGAAATGGGGAAATTTTAACTCTTACTGCTGTTATTAAAATGAATAACGGATGTTGTTTCTCACATATGTATGTAATACTACTATCCTATCAGATAAAATTATCTCCGTTGCGAATGCAATCTCAGGTAAGTTAAATGAGTTCGCTTATTGTATAACAATTAAGTTTTTTTCAGTAATTCCACTTTATGCAATAGAAATTCATCATAGAAAACATAATAATTAAATTAAAATTAAATTTCAAAATGCTCGCGTTTTCGGAACGCTCATATGAATAAATGTATGCTTGAAAGACGGGTGAAACAGAAAGTCCAATATTGCTGGTAATGGTTACCCAACAGATGTAGGTAAATTGTGGATAAAATTAAAGTGATAAACTTTGTTTAACAATTAAGAATCATTTTAGGTTGGAATTCGGAGTAAATTTGATTTAGATTTTACAAAAGTAATCGAGACACGTCCGTCTCTCACGTAGGTTGGCTAGTGAATCCTTTTGAATTGAAATACTCGTAACAGACTTCGATAGCGATTGTCTTTCGACAGGGGAGCGAACTGCCTTAGAAAGTCCGATGTGAGAGGAATATAAGAACATATTGCACGACTTTCATATTTGCAATATAATTAACCAATATTAAAACGAACAATATCCAATTCTAAGTGTAACTTGCAAATTATATCATTATATCATCACGTGACATATCTTAACTGAACAATATTTAAACCTAAATATTGCAAGTAATATCTAAGCACTAATAAATTTACTACTGTTTTTTTTATTTTTATTTTTAGTCTTAAAAGCCCCCTTTTCAAAGGTCTCACTTTTCTAAACTTTAAACACTTTTATTTACTGTCGCAAAGCGCTGGATGCATTTTTTTTTTAATTTTTGTTTGGACAGGGCTTGAAATTCTCTTATTTCTACGTGTACTCGCATTTTCCGCGGCAATACATCTCTTACATAGTATCGCTAACGGCAAACATTCGTGTTTGAGAACCAGCATTTCGGATTATATAGTAATATAATGAAGGCACATTGTACAGATATAGATATGCTTATTTATATAAATAAACTTGTAGAATATTTCGCCGCTAGGCAAGCAACCGGGAAATGTTCTTATATACAGGTATTCCAGTAATCGCATTACGCGTTTACGAGTACCTCCCGTTCCATTATTTACATAAATTTATACGCGCTACGGGCTAATAGCACGCCCGAACGTATCTGCTATAAGGAAGCGGAACGTGACAGCGTATCAGCTCTTAATGATCTTAAGACTAGATACATTTGCAGCTTGATCGAATATCGTTTGTAATTAATTGGGAACGTACAAGCGAATTGCATCCTGTCACGCAGTACTTGAAAGCAATTCGCGCTAAGGTGGATCTATTCTAATGCGGTGTTAATTCAATTATATCGGAGAAGGTTTCGTTAATCTTGACAGAATTGATGCGGAAATAGTATTAGGTATATGAGATTCGTTCAGGCAATTTCAAGATTATTATAATATTTCTAGCTACACTGAGAAAAAAAAAATTAATAATCATAAATGAAAATACAATTATCGTAAGTAAAAAGTTCAGCTGGATAGGGGACAAAAGCACAAATTACTTAGCGCTAGTAAAAAAGAGATCCTAAACACTGATACTAACAACAAGCAATCTAAGTCACTTACGGTCTGTTTCATACCGGTAACTTATGAAGTTACTTATGATAAGTAAACTGAAGTAGTAAACCAACCAACCAAAAGTAGCAGTTGCGGTAAGTAAAAATTTGTTCATGTCAAATAGATGTATTGCTATGAGTAAAGTATTCTATAATGGCTACCACACCTTCATTATTAACCTCAATTAATGCAAGCTATTTGGATTACTTGTGATAAGGAAACAGTATCATTAATGCACGATCACTAGATATCTGATATAAAAAAGTAATGGTTTTCTATAATATACAATATACTTACATTAAATTTGTTGTTCAACTTATATATCAACTAAATTTAAATAAAAAGCAGTATTATTAGTAATAGTTTTATTTTGTATAGTGACTACCTGATATGAAAGACTTTGGTTTCGCTTTAACAAAAGTTTATTTTTAAACAATTTACAACGTAATGACTCATAAAATATATTCCTTAATAATGAAAAAAAAATGAACAAAGCAATAATAAAAGATAGGGTAGATGGGGCTCCCTTGAAACGTTATTTAGTTATTGAAATTATTGAAATCTAAACAAAGGACAAAGAAAAATATGGCTTTGAAGTTACAACTAATAACAAACAAAGAAATAATATACCTAGGCGGTAAACTTGCGGTTTCTGTTGGTTCTTTGCACTAGGCGTTGGGCGAGTTGATCCTCTGTCGGCGTACGACGGCTTCTTCGTCGCGGTATCCTTAGCTGCAGATGGCACTTGGACTGTCGGATCACTAGCGACAGCATCCACACTTTAACTTCACCAGCGGGCGCAGATATCATCACAGCGATGAGGAATTCAAATATCCCACCACGTGGTTTAAAACTGCAATCTTGAAACATCCAATTGCTTATAGGCTCGGTAATTCTTCTTTCGCTGGGATTCTTTATACGGATGAGGCCTTGAGTTAACCCACCCAGTATTTTTAATATATTTGCGTTCCAACTGGCCTACAATGGCCGTACTCCTTGGCCACTCTTTTTGGACGACCTTTTCACACGTCCGCCGTCCACAACTCTTGTTTGACGCTAGCCCGCGCTTGCGCGCGTAGCAATCTCGGATCTCGGAGACTATTTTATTACTCCGCCGCGTTAGCTAATCAGGAACACTAAAACAATCACGGGGTGGCAGCAAAATTCAAACAATAGTTGTGGCAAGTTGTTAGCTATTTAAGAAAATACATGAGTTTAATAGCGATCAGCATTCTGGTTACTTCTATTAACCGTGTGCTGTAGTCATAAGTAATACGTTACTTAGCACAAATTCGTCAGGCACGCTGTATAATAGCCGTTAATAAAAGCACTATTTACAGTAACAACTTGCATTCAGGAAACTGGGTTTAGTTGCAGGTACTAATTGAAGATAATAGTTCCAAGCAAAACTTTACCTATGGTAAACAATTTTTTTTCAAGTATACAGTTTACTTAACCCATTTTTCTCAGTATATAAAAGGCACATTGGGACCAAATGCAATGCACTTCTTGACAGAAATTACGAAAAGAAAACACCAAAATTTACAAGCAAAAATGCCTAAATTTGGGGAAATGTATCCATACCCTATACGATAACATAGAATGAGTGACGGAGAAAGCAATCGGGTCTCCACCACGTCACTAGAAACACCTTTTTTTTAACAACAATAATGATATAACGTTCATCTCATTCAGAGCATGCCTCTCAGAGTTAGACAATGTATAAACGATTGTGGGAATGTGATATTTTATTGATAAATTTTTGCGGATTGTTGGTATTTTTCTGAATTGTTATGATTTACTACCGAAAACTAGTTGTATGATTTACTACTTGAAACTTGCCGAAATTTCAGGGTCTGGCGTCAAAACAAATGAGAGTTTTTGGAAGGTTGATACTTTCAAATCGACTTGTATTTTACTGATTTATTAGATTACTGATAGAGAGCCACCGTAGAGTCAGCACTACAGCTGTCGGGACACCTGGCGCTGGGACGCTCGGAAAAATGTAAAATTAGTATCTCTAAACGGTTTTCTGAAAATTTAAAATTTGTAAACGGTTAGTGAATATAATATAGGACAGGAATCTAACAGTCAGACACCAAAATAAAGGGACACGTGACGTCAGCGCTATTGCACACATGGAGATTGGAAAAAAGTCATTTGAACATAATAATTACATTAAATTAACTACGATTATGATTAGCGTAATCTTTATTTCGTAATAATATTCACTTTGTTAATTAAAGTGTACTTATTGTTTAAGTAAAATTAATGGGTTTGTTAAATTAATAAACTAGAAGTAACTAAATAATACGATCGCTTTTTATAATAATTATTTTCTTAATTTTCACAATATCTCTAAAATAAACGAGATTTTATTAGTTTGAGGGTTTGTTTATTAATTTCATTAAATAATTTCATAATTATTATTGCTATGTCGACAGGCCGATGCCCGTCTTAACATTAGCTTTTTTGCTTCAGAAACAGTAATTCGTTAATTTTGAGTTATGTCCAAGATCTTGTATGTATGTAAATAGAAGAGTGATGTTACACTGCAACCTAAAATATATGTTGTGTCCCCTATTCTTGCTGCTTTACAGCTGGCCTTCCAATCCTATTCCTTTCAGAAAGTGTAGGAAGGTCAGAGGGCCCCAGTCTAGGTAAGTCTCCCTCTTCGATTTCACATGCTCCCAAGTGCAACGCCCTCGAGTTGCACAGTGCTACGCAGTTTGAGAGGAGGGTGTCTCATCCTGTTCCCCACAAAATCTACATTCAGATTCCTTTTCCAATCCAAGTTTACTCAAGTGTCCTTTCAGTCTGCAATGGCCTGAAGGTATTCCTGTTAATATGCGAACATTCTTCTTACTCAGGTTGATGCATTCTGTAAATCTCTTCTGGTTATAAGTTCCCAGAAGAATTTTACTTTGCCTCATTCCCTGGAGATTTTCCCGGTAACTGGATTTTCTGTGCTCCATTTCTATTTTTAGTTTCTTCAGTATTGTACTGCTACTTAACCCGCAAAAGGGTTCAGGCCCTACAAAAGGCATTCCAGTCCCTTTTTGCGAGATTATCCGTTATTTCGTTCCCTTCCACTCCTGTGGAACCCGGAACCCACAGAAGGGTTACTTTAATCCTTTTGCCTAGCTCATTTAATTTCCCTAGGCATTCCCAGACCATCTTGAAACTGATTTATATGAGCTCGGCGCCTTGATGGCTGCTGGACTATCAGATATGATGATAATCTCCTGCTTTCGATAATTTCTATCTATATTGAACTGAACACATCTTTCAATAGCGTGTATTTCCGCTTGAAATACTTTGATATTTTCCCAAGCTTTCGAAATATGTGGTTCTAGGCCCATATATTCCTATTCCAGTTCCCTCTGTCGTTTTGGAGCCATCAGTATACCATTTGATGGCATTTCTATTCAAGTTCAAGATGGTGTTATGATCCCACTCGCTCCTGTTACTGAGCTTTATGTCCAAGATCTTGGCAGACCAACGTCCTTCTTAATTGTCGTCGTTTTTTCGTTTGAATCTATATGCTCCTCTCTAGCTTAATTGGTAGAGCATTCGTCCGGTAAACTAGAGTATGTGAGTAAAGTAAATAATTTGTTTGAATATATTAAACTTTCTAACCAAATATTTTGTTTCAGTCAATATTGTACATTTTTTGCATATATTTGAAACAACAAAGGGCATGCTTGTTTCAAAGAAAATATGCTTAACAAAATATATTTGGTTAATTTAAATTGATATATCGGTTTTTCAGTGTAATTGCCACAATTCACACCCACTTCTTTTCCTCACTTCTTCTACTGACTGCTGACTGACGGAGTCCTATTAAAAATAAGTCTGACTATTTATTTCGTGAATTTTATAATTTGAACTAATGTTTTGCAAAATTTCAGTTTTGAGAATTTAATTGCGCTGACGTAATTTTTTCGATATCTATGCAATAGCGCTGACGACAGCGTCCTCATTCAGTGTCTGACTGCTAGATTCGCGTCCTATATTACATTTAGTAATCATTTACCAATTTTGAGCTTTCAGAAAACAGCTTAGAGATGCTAATTAATTTTACACCTTTCCGAGCGTCCCAGCGCCAAACCTCTCCCCAACGACAGCTGAAGTGCTGATTCTACGATGGCTTTCTATCACTAAAAGTACTCGATTTGACGATATCAACCTTGTGTTGAATTTTTTTTGGTGCGCATTTTTTTTTACCTATTTTTGACATAGCAGCGTCATTACCGACAGATTAGTTAATCATTTTAACATTACAATAATTATAATCTAATCACACTGAACAACTATGTCCCAAAAATTAACTTAACTTTTGTAGCAAGATTCCAATATGTGGAGTTTTAGTTAATATCATAGTTTATCATGAGAAAAATACTCCAACTGTGGTACTGGTAATGCTGCAAACTTCTCCTAAACCCCTCACCACAAACTGCACTAATGATTCCATGATTCCATTCAGTTCAGTGTTTCTGCTGATGATGATAGCTTTGCTATCGAAACGTACGGCCAGTTTGGTGCAGTTTGTGGTGAGGGGTCTAGGAAAAGTTTGCAGCATAGCTTATCATGTTTGTCATTTTCAATTTATAGGATTATTTATTAACTGAACTTGCTGACAAATAAAGAAAATCTTGCCCATATTTGCACCACGTCATATTACAACGCTGTAAACTATAAATAAAAAGCGAGTTTTCCATCTTACAGCACGATATCACTGTGTATCCGATCAAAAAAATGTTGTGAGTGCAAGTTATTCATCTTGAAGTAGTCTTTTCTATGATACAAAATCTTAAACGCTCATTTCAACCCCTAATGTGTGGGGCAGAGGTCAATTTTCAAACTTTAAATGAAAATCTCCATTTTTTTTTATTGTCGATTTGGAGCTTCCAGGGAAAAATACGTAGCTTCCTGTTGATGCGAAAAAATTTCCTGTTATTGTGCTGAAGCACATTACGTAACTGTCAAATGAACGTCAGAAGTATATATATTTCCAAGGGAGTATTTTTTTTTAACTGAAATCCCCGTACATAAATTTTGTATGTGACACAGTCACATACAAAATTGCAATGAAAATTCTAGATTCTATACTACCTGTTCTCTACTTAAAAAATAGCGCCAAGAAACACCTGCTGCTATAACATTTACAATACAATCTAAATACTACGTAACTAAGGCCACTATTAAAATGAAAAAGTATGAAAATAGGGCGGAAAAAACTAGTGAGTACTGCACACTAAACGGAAAATAGACATTAGGATTAAAACGCTCATGTTTTCCAACACCAGTGCCTGTCGAACACTGTGTTTCATCAATGTAAACGCTGTCATACAAGCATGGCATATGGTAAACATCAGGAACTTTGAAAGGATTGCGATCTTTCACTGGAAAAGGTCTGATAGTTTGGAGTTACAGTGGTTGGATAGGATTTCCCACATACAGTCGGTAACACGTTTGATCTAGGGAAGATTAGCAGCGGATTTATGTGGAATAGGTTGTGTTTTCCGAAATGTTGAATCTATAATGAAGATGTCGCTTTATGATACCTACGTTGGATATGGTGTATGGAATAGTTATTCTTGATTAGGATATCGATAATGAATTATAAATAATGAATTTGGTTCGAGTATGGCAATGATAAAACCTTGGGCAACAGGAGAAAAAGAGGAACTCATGGTTGAACCAGAAACTTATTTGTAATACCACCCGCGAAGCTGGAAATAGATAGAGATAAGGCGGATTTGCAAGTCAGCTAATGCAAGTCATCTGGTTGTAGGTTGGAAGAGAGGATTTCACGGATTAGATGGATAGTATCGGATATAGAAATTTTGATACGACATCGAAACTAATAAGGAAATACTGAAGATCTACTGCCAATTATTAGCTACTTGGTTTATGTTGCGTGAGAGAGGGGTAAAACTTTTCGGACTAGAGCTCACGTAGGTACAATCGGTAATGAGAAGGCGGATCAGTTGGCGAAAGAGGCGGTGTTTAGAGGAGATAGTGTGATAATTAGATACGGGTTCATTTCTGCTAGCCTAGTTAAAAAAGCGTTTAGGGATAAACTGGATAAGGATTCGCATGGTAGGTGAGGTATTACTTGAAATGAGAGGTGGACTAGGAAATTTATCGGTAGGGTTACATGTTTTACGCAAATGAGAGTTAATTTATTGTATGACCCAGCCGAATTAATAACGGGTCACGGTAACTTTAAATCATAGAATTGGGAGGGTTAATGATTCGCATCGTGAACATGGTAAGGCAAATACAGTTTTGTTTCAATGTCCACTGACTAGTGGCGGCGAAATGTCTGGAGTTTTGGATAAAGGAATCACTGTCGCCAGTGCAAGGTTTGAGGATCTTGAATGGGTATTTCGTGATCTTGTATGTGGGACTGTTTATGATAAATCCCTTACATATTGTTTGTTTATATTTATAGCTTTTCCTTTCATTTTTATTTCTGTTAATTCTAATATTTCTATTTTGTTTCACTGCTCCTTCTATAATCTATTCTTCTTTCATGCATTTGTTTCCTATGTTTGCTCATTTGCTCATGTGTTCTTCTGTTCCAAGTTTCTATATCTTCTCCTCAGTATCTCTTGTACCTTTTTCTTGCTTAGTCGTCTTTATATTCCCATCCTTCTTCGCCTTCATGCTTAGGTCGGTATTTTTCGGAAGATATCCTATTTGCTTGTTTATTTTATAAATAAGTAGATTCTATAGCATAAAATCCTTTTAAACTCATATCATTACTGATTTGGTTCGGATATATTTGGCCCAGACATATAAATAACAGCGCAATCCTTCATCAACATTAGGAAATAAAAAGAATAGGCTGTGGAAAAAGATTTCGCCGCGAATTGTTTTCCCAAATGACTATTCCTAATTATAGCGAGAAACGAGACTGCGAAAAACCATCCGACAGAGCACGCGATAAGCCAATGGAAATCGACACGCGATAATAAAATAAACATGGGTACCTATATGGCCTCCGTTATACTTTGGCAGAATTGATTCATATCTCCCTATACAGTTCTTGTCTCGCTATATAAATGTAATAATTCCGTCGATGTTAGACGGGCGAAGCTTTTTGCGAACATTCTGGCTGAAAAAAGGTAATTTTCCGCAGATACAAAAGTGGTGGATGCGCGGGAACTTCGTCGGTATAATGCGGGAATAAATAGAAAAATGAAGCGGATACACCCTCGCTAAAAGACAGATGATGGATGGAACGTAATATTTCAAAAAAAAAAAATAGTGTTTCAATCAAAATATAGGTATAAATATTTCATTGTCTGTGCTTTTCATTTTTAACCGCATTTGATACGAAAGCAGAATAAACAGCTTTCCATTTTCTTTAGGAATGGGGATAATCACGGAGAAATACCCACATAGTTGTATGGGGCAAGCATATACTTAGCATAATTGCCCCACATTGGGCGCCAATTATGCTATATATCATATTGATACATATTAATGTCACTTTGACACATACGTGAGATCTTTCTTTAAATTATAAAAGTAAATACGAACATACAAACGATTCCAGAATATTCTAATCGATAAATTTAATGCAAATATAAATAAATTGGTGGATGCGCGGGAACTTCGTCAGTATAATGCACGGATAAATAGAAAAATTGAACGGATACACCCTCGCTAAAAGACAGATGATGGATGGATCGTAATATTTCAAAATAAATAATGTTTCAATCAAAATATAAATATAAATATTTCATTATCTGCGCTTTTAATTTTTATACTTTCACCGCATTTGGTACGAAAACAGAATGAAAAGCTTCTAATTTTCTCTAGGAATGCAGCATAATTGGCCCCACATTGGGCGCCAATTATGCTGTATTTCATATTGATACATATTAATGTCACTTTGACACATACGTGAGATCTTTCTTTAAATTATAAAAGTAAATACGAAAATACAAACGATTCCAGAATATTCTAATTGATGAATTTACTGCAAGTATAAATAAATTGGTGGATGCGTGAGAACTTCGTCAGTATGATACAGGGATAAATAGAAAAATGGAGAGGATACACCCTCGCTAAAAAAACAGATGATGGATGGAACGTAATATTTAAAAAAAAAATAGTGTTTCAATCAAAATATAGATATAAATATTTATTACAAATATTTCATTATCTGCGCTTTAAATTTTTTATGCTTTAACCGCATATGGTACGAAAACAGAACGAAATGCTTTTAATTTTCTCTAGGAATGGAGATAATCACGGAGAAATAGCCGCGTAGTTGTATAGGGCAAGCATATAGTTAACATAATTGGCCCCACATTGGGTGCCAATTATGCTATATATCATATTGATAGATATTAATGTCACTTTAACACATACGTGAGATCTTTCTTTAAATTGTCAAAATAAATACGAAAATACAAACGATTCCAGAATATTCTAATCCATGAATTTAGTGCGAATATAAATAAATTACAAAAATTTAATTTAATAATAGATTAGTTTAGAAAAATTCCCATCCACGATTTCAAAACCATATCAATATAATTTAAGTACACATACTTAAATGATCAGCGATCTAATGATTTGAATAATATATACTTCTTCTTGATGGCATATCCAATTTCGCTTCTTTATTCCAAATTTATGGTGTCATGTGTTTACTCTTCCAAAATGTCTGCTCACATCTTTCTTCTTCAGTAATTGTATAAAATCTTTTAATATTTACTTTCCAATTATTACCTTCAACACCATTTAATTTTAATCTTGTTCATACCACAGATACCTTTTATTCAACAACCCAATTTTCTATCACTTTATTATCTTATACAATCACTGCAATAGTGAGTTTTACAGCGCTACACAATTTGAAAGAAGATGAAAGGATGTTTTATCCTACTCTCCACAAATTCTACATTCAGATCCCTTTTTGCTAATCTAGGCTTATTCAGATATCTTTTCAGTTTACAATAGCCTAAAAGGAATTCCTATTAATCTATGGATATTGTTCTTATTCAGGTTGATACATTCTGCAGATCTTTTTTAATTATAGATTCCTAGAAGGGTTTTAGCTTATCTCATTCTCTGAAGATTTTCCCAATAGTTGGAGTCTTTTCAGTATTGTGCTGCTAGTTATTGCGAAAAGAAGGGCTAAGGCCCTAAATATGGTATTCTACTTCCTTTTTTCCAAGATTACCTGTTATTTCGTTTCCTTTCAATCCTGTATGTCTCGGAAACTACAGAAGAGCTACCTTGCTTCTCTTACCCTATTCGATTAATTTTCCTATGCACTCCCAGACCATCTTAGTTCTAATTACCTATGGACCCTGCGTTTTAATATCCTCTGACATGCAAGTATATTTCAATAGCTTACATTCCCATCTAAAAGATGCCGTGTCCTTAAGCTGTTGAAATATTTAGTTCGAGGCCCATATATTCCCTTGGAGCCATCTGTATAATACTTGATGACATTTCTGCACTCTTAAGATTGAATATTGTTTTCTTTACGCTAGACGCTCCTAAGGTAGCCCTAGTGGGGCTGACATTACGTCCAAATAATTGACGCCATCTTCTAGTGAAGTTGAGTCCTCTTAGAACTACGTCACAGAGGCTGTTCTCAATTTTCCATTTGCATAAGTGCAATATCATCAGCATACCCTTGTCAAGGTACCTATTATCAGTCAGGTTGTATAGGAGTTCATCTATCGAGTTTTTGAAGTGAGGATAAGCACGTCATATCGCAGCAGATATCACTGTCAACAAAGTGAGGACTTACCACTTTTGCTAACGCCAATGCAAAATTAACAACACATGGGAATAGTATTCAATTATTTACTAACACACCCCAAACCAAACAACAATTAAGTCATTGGGCAGATAAATATGTAAACAAAGTGAAAAAAGAATAATCTCCAAAGATTATTGTTGACTGAGACGTTAAAGAAATCTTGCTAGTAGAAATCCAGCAAGAATAGGCAGACAACTTATTATTCCACCCTCGTAGAAAGAATTTCATCCCATCTACTCTTACAGAAACACACCTTCTGCATTCGATGACTACTTTTGATCAATATTGTTTGCTCTGACCACACACACATACAGTCGAACGAATTTCCCCAATTAAAACCAAATATTTTTCGAAACTCGAACCAGGATTCTAGCTAATTGCTTTTTCGCATTATTTCCGCCGCAAACAAAGGGTGGCACGAGTTACCGGAAGATGATTTTATATCTCCATATAAACGACAGTAACGTTGACTTTTCAATTCGTTCCTATTGTAAAATAACTTTGTGCGATGGTTATGACAGTATTGAGCGCGATATTTCAACCAATCGAAGGGATTAGATTATAAAATAACGTAAAAGATTTTTTTATCAAATGAAAAAAAAAACAATCTCGTCAGTTACAGGTTACATCATTCTTCAGACTAACATTTAATCGAAAATATATCGGCATAATAATTGAGAAAAAAAATGCACTGAACTATAACAATAAAAAATTAAAGAAACGACAATCGCCTTTCTAAATTGTGCGTTTCTAATCTAATTTCCATTGTCATAATTAAACTCTCAAACTCTATTATTCGCCTCCCTACGAAATCTGAGTTTCCTTAAACATCAATCTACTAGTAATTTATACGAAATAACGCACGCCGCGTTTCTCGAAATAGATGAATACGCGTTCGCGTCCCTAATTGTTAACAATCTTAGCACTACAATTATTTTTTTTGTTTATACGCGTTTACCTATGTCGCCCCTGCCTATAAGCTTAACAGTTCTAAAGCACCCTTGTCTATAGTAAATGTTAGGAAGACAGTTTGATCGCTTTCATCTTTAGTTTACCTAGACTACCAGAAAGGTTTTCTTTGCAAGGATATTATCGGTGAAGAAGCATCTGACTGTCACGTTCTTTGTTGCGGTTTTGCGAAATATTTTTCAATAATTGCGAGAGATCGCATCAGAACAGCATACGGTGATCTTGTTTTTTATACTTGTTTCCATGACGTAGTTAGTTGTATAAGTAATTTAAAGAACAAAAGATCTTCTAGTTTTGATGAAATTAGCAACTACTTATTAAAATTAATAAGCTTGGATATTTCAGATGTTTTATCTTACGTAATCAACAAATCTTTTGAAACAGGAAAATTTCCATCAGCGTTAAAAACTGCTTTGGTTATACCCGTGTACAAACGAGATGATCCCTCTAATATTGAAAATTATAGACATGTTTCTATACTAAGCTCGTTTTCAAAAGTCATTGAAAAAATTGTCTATAATCAGATAGTTGACTTTCTTAATAAACATAGAATATTGCACCCGAGCCAACATGGATTCGTAAAACAAAAGCCAACTGAGACCGCGCTCTTTCATAGTTTGGAATGCATTTACACTGCTTTGTACTCCAATAATTACGTAGCTGATATTTTCCTTGATCTGACAGGGCTTCCATTAGATTGGTTATTGTCGTTTTTAGAATGCAGAAAACTAGTGGCTAAATTAGGAAATGAACAGTCACCTGAATTTGACATTGATGTAGGTGTTCCGCAAGGCTCAGTTTTAGGCCCATTGTTATTCTTATTACACATCAATGATCTACCGGAAAGAATAACTTGCGGGCTCAGTATTTTATTTGCTGACGATATTTCTGTAATTGTGAAGGCCACTACGTTAGATGACATTAATTACAAAATTGAAAGAACTATTGAAGAAGTGACGGGCTGGTGTAGTAAAAATAGACTGATTTTAAATGAACAAAAAACAAAAATCAATAATTTCATATACGGAAGCCTATCACAAATATAAACAAAAACTTTACTGACAATGCATCTGTACTAGGTGTAATATTAGATAAAAATCTCAGCTGGGAAAACCAGCTAGATAGTGTATGTAAGAAATTAAACAAAACCTATTATGCAATGTTACAATTAAAGAATGTCCTAAAACAGCAAGATCTAGTAAGCGTTTAATATTATTCATTGGTGTACTCAGTGCTTTCCTACAATGTTATTATCTGGGGCGTAACCACCAACTGGGAAAGAGTTTTTATTCTACAGAAACGTTTTATACGATTAATTTTCAATCTGCCTTATAGAGCCAGTTGTAGAGAAACACTTAAAAATAAAAAAAAATTGACCTTCCTCTGCATTATTACTTACAAAGCATTGACATACATTAAGGAACACTACATGATTTTGAATCGTATAAGACAGTACATTCGCACAAAACTAGACAATTAAATGTTATGACAATTTCAAAAGATAAATTAACACTAACAAAAAGATCTCCGGCATTAATGAGTCAAAAACTCTATAATAGTCTTCCGGGCGAGGTACGGTCGATTGATTGCTCTAAACTTTTCAAACAGCGCGTAAAAGAGATGTTATTGGAGAGGGCATTCTATGCCATTAGCGAATACGTAAATAAATAGATTTTATTTTTGTATAGTTATTTTTATATATGTGATATATTATGTGTTGTAAATGACGTCCTTATACTTTATATATTTTTGTACTTTTGTTTTGTATGGCGATTCAAACCAATGTTAGATTGGTATTCTGAATAAATATATTATATTATTATTATTATTATTATTATATTTCTGTGAAAAGGTTATTTAATTCATATTTCTCGACTAGAAATGAATACGAAAATTATTATATGTGACATAGAACTTGATAGGAAAAACGTAAAGACGAATAAATAGCAAATAAAACTGAATTAAATAAAATAAGAAATATGAAACACAGAAAAAAACTTGAAATTGAAATCAACAAATGGTAACTTTGGGAAGACATTGCATCCATGCTTTCAGCAGGTAAAATCAATAGACAACAACAACAGAAGATTGTTTAAAGCAAGAAATATCGATAAAGAAAATATGAAGATGTAGATCCAGGAAAATAAAAAGAAAAGTTTCAAGGAAGTGTTAGGTAGGCAGAGAAAAGAATTGGTAAGAATAAGGAAAGATAAGGAACCGCTCTAGAAAGAACTCA
The DNA here is from genome assembly GCA_004143645.1 of Protaetia brevitarsis. Taxonomy (NCBI): domain Eukaryota; kingdom Metazoa; phylum Arthropoda; class Insecta; order Coleoptera; family Scarabaeidae; genus Protaetia; species Protaetia brevitarsis. Next base: position 2,741,686 of record RXPK01000109.1, read on the forward strand.
AGTGCACCCAACAACTTATACCTTTATAATAATAAATCATTTTCATAAAAGTCTTATTGAAAACAACAATGAAGAAATCTTTTTTCTATTATGTGATAAATTAGATCTTTCTCTGTACTGTGAAAATGTTAATCAAAAAAGAAATCAAGGAGAAAGCTCTAATTACCCTCTGACTTAACCCGGATAAGCGAAAGGCTCTTATCAATGCTTGTTAGATAGGGGCGGTATCACCATTAATCTTCTATTAAGTTAACTACGTTTCGTCTTATCTTTGGAAACTTTTCCACAACTTCGCAGTACGATTTGTAACACAGAATAATTACTTAACGAATTTGCAAAGCGTAGAGGTAGGTTTCTTTCCAAAATACGGGGTGAATGTATACTTTTATAGACTGATTCCTAGGATTATTATGATCATAAAAGTACGCATGAATGCATGCTCTAAACGACTTCATTTTAAAGTTACAAGATAACTAATTAACGTATAAAAATCATTGGAAATGCCCGCCTTCAACTGCAGTGCAAGCTCTTATACTCCGTTGCATTGATTGGTGAATGCATTCAAGACCGTGAGTGGTATATCAAGTGTTTCGAATTGCCATAAATGCTGCAGCAAAACGATTTCATAGTTCGCCATTTAAAAATAAAAAAGAAGCAAAATAAAAGTTGTAATGAAAATAAATTAATTCCTTTGAAACGAATGTTTTTACTGAGCCAGATGAAATGTGGTATTAGTTATATTATAACAATTTTTTTTGATTTATTATTAAACATCTTATAACTTTAAAATTAAACTGTTTTGGACATACACCCATGTGAACTTTTACAATCATAACAATACTACGAATCGGCTCATAAAATTTGTCGGATATACTTCAGAATCAGCGCCATCTATACGGATAAATTCCGAACTTCGATTGCTCATTTGCTATTAGTGCGTGCTTGGTATGGTACCTTCGCGGACAGCCCCGGGATCACGAAATACGATCGACTTTATTCGACAAGTTCGAGGATCGAGTCGATTCACATACCGGGAAGTACTCACGATACTCGATCGAATTAATTTCGTTTAAGTTTCGGTTATCATCGTGTTTTGGAAACAAATGATCTACTTTACTGCGGAATTAGTTCAAATGAAAGGTAGAATTTGAAGCAAGTGAGCAACGACATCTTGACGTTTATTCCGCAATGTTGATTACTTTGACAAATTCTTATTTTTTTTATTACTACGTGATTACTACTCTGCTTATTGTCAGAGAAAAGTGAATTATTTTTTTTTGTATCACTTTATTAAATTAAATATAGTTGTTATAGATAGTAGTAAATAGTGCAGCAATATATTTGTTATTAAGTTTAAATAATTGAAGAAATTTATTATCTGGGTAACAAAAATGGATTTTGTCTTTCCCTCAGAGCTTTCCTTTCCCTTTGGAATCGTAAATTCTGCAGAGACCTACGTCGCTGAAGGATACGCTCCCTAAAAACTGGCAGCATTTTGTTTGCTATACCATGTTATATAATTAATAATTTCAAAATTCGTTTTAATAACATTATCTGGTAATAACTGTTGAATGTGTTGAGTTATCTCGAAATATTTAATTTGTACCTGATTATACGAACAAAGGCGTTGGACTTTTTACCTGCAGGCTTTACCGATCACTTTATATACATAATACATCTGAATAATGAATTAGAAAGAGAGGGAGAGTTACAAATGTCTCGATCTCATGTGCCGCCATTACAACTCGATAGCTCCCTGGCAATCGAATGTTACGAATCGAGTGAATTCGTGAAATCGAGTATCGTGAATGAGATTTTTAGGTATTCGATTAAACATGGCGAATTCGAATCGAGTATCGAGTTTCGTGATCCCGGGGCAGATGGATTGGTACCAATGGCCCTGTTTAATGGCCGGCTCGTTCTCCTGACATCACACCTCTGGACTTCTTCTTTTAGGGATTTTTAAAAGACGAAATTTATAAGCAAATATATAATAATGGACAAGAATTGCAAAACAAAATTGAAGAAGTGCGGTAGATGGACGAACAATTCTAAAAGCAATACAAAACGTAATTAAGCGTACCTAAAAGTGCATTAATCAAGAAGGAAACATTTTCGAACACCTTTTATAAATGTTATAAATCAATATACAAATAGAATTGAAAACAGTTAAAGTTTACTGTTATTCGAGAATACAATCCGAGCATCTTTGTTAATAAAGTTTAGAATTTGTTTCACAATTTTCTTACTATGGCTCACAACAATTACCTGAATGATTATATTGTAACAGAAAATTTGGAGTTGTAATCAGTTGAATTTTTGTAATTCTTATTATTTGTTATACATTCATGTATATATGTAACTATAGATCGCTTTGTGTTTAATGCAGTAATAAAAAACGGTTTAGTTAAGCAAATTTTTTACTTACTACTACGACGTTTCGACAAACTATGCCTTCTTCAAGCTTCGTAAATCTTCTCTTACAAATTTTACGAAGCTTGAAAAAGGCGTAATATTAGTCGCACATATTTAGAATCATCGTGTATATAAGTATATACCATTTGTTCTAATTATATCCTTATGAGTAAACTTTCCCCGAAAATATAACAATACAAAAATTTTATCAACCGTTACCTTTCAACGCCCGAATATGCCGCCATTCAAACGTGCCAAAGACAAAAGAAAATACAACAAAAGCCCTCACGATATCCCTATAACGTTGGAATTAATTCTTTTCCGACAAGTTCGTCCATCGACGCACAAATTAAATTTCAGAATAGCGTCGTCCAGCAAGAATTTTTCTCATTGTAATTTTTCCGCTAGCCTTACTGCGAATTAATTACCGTAAAACGTTCGCACACCCCCTAGGCAACCGGAGCCGCTAAAAAACTTTTTATTATCGGTTTTTTTTTTTGCGAAGGCAATGAAATACAACGGAACAAAATCGCCGTTGATTAGAGACGGGATTTTCAGAAATGTGCCATCTGTATAAATATTTCGGAAAAATTATTATTTCACGCTCGCTTATCGGTTATTTCTGGCTTATTTTCTGTTATTGATCTTTGATATTTTTTCTCTATATGCTGTGCGCACCACATAAAAATGCTAAATGGATATTTGTTTTGTTTAGAATACAAGTTGGAATTCGTTTGAATGAATTTCGGATGACATTTACGTAAAATAAAGTTCGACATTCGTAAAGCTATTTTATTATTATATAATTTTAACTTCTCTTTTATTCCAGGGAGAAAGAAATAATAATTAATGTTTATTTGTCCTGCGGATCATAAAGATGGAAAATAAATCTACAAAGTAATATTGCATCATTAAACATAATAATAATGCTGAATGAATAAAATAAATAAATTTGTTCATCCAGATTTTCGATAAAAACAAATAATTTATTGACCAGGGATTCATTTTCTAAGTTTACGATGTTCAACAGGGTATTTAAATGCTTTTAATTACCGTTTATTAATATTGATTATTTTATATTTGTATTTTTTTTTAAGTTGTAGATAAAATTTCGAGAAGCAATTGCAATGAGGTCTTGCATCTTCGATGGTTTATTGGCTTCTTCCTTCAGTTTTTCATCAAGCAAAAATCTGAATCATCAATCAGGACTCGGTATCCCTGCCACATTGCGTTGTTTGACAAACGAAATCCTCTCGCGTCGATAAAGATGCGGTATCGTACAAAATTCAGCTTTGGGGATCCAATAACGTGAAGAAAAAACTTTTCTCTCTTTTTGAAAACGTTAAGCCCACGACCTGCTTGATAACGTAGACAGTTTGCTTTATACGGCCTGTCGGATCATTCAAATTTACATTGAATTGAATGTTACACCAAATTCCGGTAAGTGGCGACATCTGCATGACGTTTGAGAACATGAGACTTATCGCGTCAAAATGATAGTAGTAAAGGACCCAGCTGATGAGAACCTGGTTTATATCAAAACTAAATAGTACAAAACTGAGGGTACACACTTAATAGGAGAAACTTCGTCAAATTTCCCATTGGTTATTGTAATCACGTGGTAAATTTTATTATATTGCTGTCGATGGTGCGCTGTATGCAATTAGAAAGCTACATTATCGATGTAGCTTTGAATTGTGAATAACTTATAACACCTCATTTACCTGTGCTTAAACTGCGTTGAGTCAAACCAACAACAACAAAATCTAATGTTGTTGACGGATTTCGATGTGCTTCTTATCATAAACGGTCGGAAGGATATGGCTAGACCAACATGCAAATCTTTTAAAGTCTCAATTTTTTTTTAAATACCTCCGGAACTTGACGTGCTCATATTTATTTTACACATGTTTATGCTCATGTGGACAAAGCTTAATGCAGTGCGTGATGATAGTTGTAGTAGGCGTGTCCATGCAGTCATGCCGTCCATGTTTTACGTTGAAGATTATTTGTTGTTATAGTCCAAGTCTTATTAGTTTATTATTGTGGTTATAGTTCGTTTTTAGTTTTGTCCGTTATTTTATTCTCATTACGACTATTATAGAAACTTAGTGGCATTTGTTTTTGTTGTATTAAAGTGATTAACGATTTATTGCAAACAAAGGTCAGTGCTGTTAAAATGGCGAACTCCTGAATTTACAAAAATAATATTCCATACTCGATGTCGAAATCCATTAATTCTGCTGTATTCAACTTTCCTAACACTGTGAAAGACACGTCGTTGTGGTATAACTTTGTTCAGATACTATAACTTTATAAATAAATATCTTTATATATTATTTTAGTGTTTATTTATATATCCACATTTTATCATATGTATGTGTATATACAAATATTTCATTACTATAATAGTAAAATTATTACAAAATTGTACTATTATAGTTATGAAAATATTGGTATATACACAATAGAACTTTCAAATACAAAGTATATAAAATAATCCATTTGAATATACCGCCAGATTAGTTGTAGTTCGGTGTGCTGAAGTCGGTGGCGCGCAACCCTGTCGAACAAGTAGAGCATTAAGTGTCCTCCCCCAGGTACAAAATTATTATCCAAATAATTATACAACTGAAATAACTAATAAAATGTAAAATACAACTTTAAAAACCTTAATAGTTCGGTTTTTAACAAAACGAACAGGTTATTTAGAATAATTTTGAGAAATTTTAACTTTTAAATTAGATTGACATTTTGCTGTCATAATCCTGCAACCGAAAGGTAAGCAATTTTCCCAAAAAAATCCGGTAAGTGGCGCCAGTGGTGAACACGTGGAACTCATGATTCGACAGGCCGTATAAATAAAAACTGTCCTCGATAAGGGCGTGGTTAAGCCTATTGCTTACACCATTTTAGAATAATGTGAGTACAAATGATTGCTTTTACTTTAAATTAACATCGTTTGCATTGTCTTGTGACAAGTGCACATTCTGTTTTCTTTTATTATTGTATGTGAGTGCAAATTGTTATTTATAGATGGCGTACTCATCTGTCATTTATTTTCCGATAATTATTTAATTTACTGTTTATAATTTTGACGGTTTCAATTTATAAAATTGAATTTTTTAATTCAGTACTAGGTTATTGATTGAGGTTTTTCTGAGCATTTTGAATTAAAATTTCATTTACCACAATATATTATTAATCTTTAATGGAAGGATGGTCATTTGATTGGCAGATAATAAAAATCTAGCTATGCAAACTCTATGCTGCTCGGGGCACTCAGCTTTACGTTTTGTTTTATTTTTCGAATTTGCGATGTATTGCTTGCTATAAACACAATACAGCATAAATTTCCCCATACATATTTCATAGTCACCCCAGCGAAATTATCGCTAGTAGTACTATAAATCTTCTACGTTCTTCCGATATTTGTGTGCCCTTGCGGGCGCATTACTTCCCCCACTATATCGCGCAAATGGGGGGAAAGCGGCGTTACGGTTGTACGTATGGGCCTGAAGAACGATAAAATTTAATTAGGGGAAACTTTAAAATTATAATATCCTGCGTAGCGGCTGCTTCGTGAATTTATCATTTGTTAATAGTAACTTTATAACGTTTTTGTTTAGTTTTAATTACATTTATGTTTGATATTTGTTAATTGACATTTAAAGTACGCTATGTTTCTTAGATTTACCATTACATCAATAACTTATTAATTAATTATATTCTTAAATAATCTGTGAATACTGTCCAACACAATTTTGAGAGGGGGTGGAGGGAGGATTTGCCGTTAGAATGTTGTAAATCCTAGTTTAATCCCAGATAAGTATGTTACGATCGTAGTTTCCTGCCTATTTTGTGCGAAATATTATCTGTTACTGGAATGAAATTGGAGATGCGCCATCTATGCAACAATTTCTCTACTACACATAAGAACATCTGCACATCTGCTGTACTATATGGGGAGAAAACTGCTATACGAAAATAAAATGCCATATTTATTTTTACTTCCATGTAAATATTTAGTTAAATTAATAAATACTGCGCTAGTTTCAAATAAATCTACTAACCAAATTATTTGTTTGATTGAATACAGAAATAATTTTAATATTCCTAAATCAAGTAATAATTTAGTAACTGTAATCAAATGCATGAAAAATGGTTGAAAACAACGAGATCGTTTTTTCGTGTTTAACAGTTTTAAAACCTTCAAACATTATATACTACTGTAAAGTTCCTTGGCTTATAAGTAAATCAGCATTAACTGAAAGATTCCAATTATCTCTGAAATTTCTTTAATCTCGCGCGAAAAGTATTCACTTTGTTCATTATTGTTTGTGTATCCGAGACTTATGCACGTGGGAACATGAATAAAACTAAAATACTTCCGCGTAAAAAAGCACTCAGCTTGAATACAGGTGCTTGCATGTTCGTGTTTCTTTTTTTCGATCAAGGAATAATTAATTTGTTTACCAATTAGGACGTACACAAACAAGGGTTAATTTCTAAAATTGATATCATTCAACAACGCGAAAGAATGTTTTTAGTTATCCAAATTAAACGAACACCCAAATTTACCAAAACTTGTTTATTTAGGTACTTTAATTACATTTATTTGATTAACTAATGTGTATCTTCAAAAGAGTAAATTTTAACAAAATGGTTAAACAAAGGAAAAATAAATTGGGATAATGAAGCTATAGTAAATATAAATAAATCTTTTGCCGAACAGGCTGAAAGTACAAAAAAAAATTCTTTATGATGTTTATCAAATTAATTAGTCTTAAATATTATGGGCCAAATTGTTATGATCTGGCATTAATTTCATCGCGGTTATATATACATCATTTCGTTTTAATCTATACTAAAACATAATTTCTTGTATATAAATTTTATATAACTTACCTCACACTTAACTTGCTATCTTGCTTGTAATAATGTGCTTAGCTTATGAAAATGTATCATCTAGATGTAATTTTTATTTTAACGGTCAGCTTGAATAAATTATTATCGCTTTAAGTTCCTCTACATTATTAGAAAAATTATATTTAACTAGTTATATAAACAATTAAATAAATAGTTTAGGTATTTTTGTATTTACTTTTACAAAATGAACATTAATTATGAGAGGAAGGCGTTGAAAGGTACATTATTTATTGTCAGCTAAGCTAACGCAATGCCACAAAGTTTCAAATCTCTGGTAACAGGGGGCTCTACAATCTAAGGCGAGAATGACGGCATACCTTTAGGTCTCAAGAAAACTGTAAGCTGACAAACTAGCCTTGGTCATTGATTGCATATAAATAGAAACCATTGTAAATCGCAGATGGCGCTATTTATTACGCATATGCACCTGGGAGTAGAATCTGAATATTTTGTCGCCCATGTTGTTTTATGTCGAAGATTATTATTGTTGTTATTGTAGGTATGGTGTGGTTATAGTTCGTTTTTGGTTTAAATATGTGCCTTATTTTATTTTCATTACGGTTATTATAAAACTTCAGTGACATTTGCTTTTATTGTATTAAAGTGATTAATGATTTATTGTAAATAAAGGTCAGCGATGTAAAATTGGGAATTCTTGACAATTTACAAAAGTAATATTTGCATAAATCTTGTCAAAGACCCATTAATTTCGCTGTATTGAACTGCCTTAATACTGTGAGAGACACGTCATCGTTGTCCATAACTATATTTATTATTTCAGTGTTGTATTTATATCCAAATTTTATCATATGTGTGTACACTAAATATTTAATGACTGAAATAGCATAGTTATTACAAACTGTATACTATTATAGATATGAAATATTTGGTATATACCCAAATAAACTCTTGAATATTAAAAGTATATAAAACGCACAACCTTGTCGACAAAGTAGAGCATTAAGCTTCGATCAAATATGCACGTAAAATTGAAAACATTTTGTTCTTAATAATAAATTCATAATATTATGGCTTATGCATGATAAAACTGAGGTGCATATTTCTGTCTTCACACTGAATGGGTTGCAGTAAATATTTTTATTAATTTCGTATTTACGTTCAGTGTAAACTTTTAACAAGATTTGTCTTGAAATAAATGGTAACAGAAAAAATTATAAAGAAAAAAGTACAATACTCAGAAAACATTCAATACAACTACACTAGCAAGTTTAATTTCTATATTCAATATCTTTAATCGTGAATTTGTATAATATTGAACCCAACTACTTATGACTTTTAAAAAGTTGTAGAATCAGACGTATCATAATTTAACTTGTCATTCTAATTTGTTCCAATGAGTAGTGATAAACTTAATGATACTGTTTGTAATCTTATCAAAGTATATACTCAAAGAATGAATTGCGTCAGTTTTCACAGTTTCATCGAAATCTAAACGCTTGATTGCACCAATTTAATGAATTTGAATTGTAATAAAGTTAGAAGAATAATTAGTACATATATAAATAATACTCAAGGGAAATATTCTTTATTTTTTTTTAATGTTCGTTACTCGCATTACCAATCTTTGTTTATTTCTTTTATATCTTAAAAAATACGTACATACATTACTCACACAGTTGATACTTATTTCTAAAATCGTGCACACTTTTATTATCGTAACAATTATCTTTATTCTAATCTTAAAATGTTCATTCTTTTATTGCGATCAGTAGATATGGTACATGCATATATTCTAAGGAAATAGATTTACACAGATTATCCAACAAATATTGCTCGATTTCGTACATAATTTAAATGGGAATTTCATCATATATTTTTTTTTTCATCCTGAAGAATTCGTTTAAGAATAATAAGTATAAGGATAAGTTCTATTACAAACATTTAAGATACACAAGATATACATGCATTCCATTTACACTACAAAATACCTACATATTGTAAGATTTTCTTATTGTTTTAGGTGTACAAAGTATTTTCAAAATTTACCTAATATAGGTATCGGATATCGTTGTTTAAAATGGTCAAACACATTTCACTACACATTTCTGATTACTACAGTACAATCACGAAAGTTACTAAATAAATACTATTATTTATTTATGTTGTTCCGTTACACTGTCAATATTGTCTAAAAACACGCTGTATATGAACGATATTTATAATAAAATCTTACCACACAGTCCACACAATACACTTCACTTTATTAGCAAAAAATTAGGATACAATCGAAGACAAATCGTCCAATTAATTAACGAAATAAAATCCATGGGTAAATTTGAAATACTTAATAATATTTCAGCGTTTAACACCATCTGCCGGACACTAGCTAGACTTCACTAACGCGTCATCTGTAGTTCAACGCCTTACTTATTGTCGTATACTCCGACATTTACATGGGTTAAAGTATCGATTAAATAGCGCCATTCCTTGGTTAAGGTTCTGCTTACGAACATATAAGAGTTCTACATTTCCACTTCGGTTTCGTAGGTTTCTATCGCTTCATACGCGATGCTGAAGCCTTTATATACCATAGTGTCGTCAGTACGGAATCTTACCAGTAGTGCTTCGTGTAGTGATATTATATTGGTAGGTTTCTGTAAGGAATTAAGTTATTACAGCTTCTTCAGTATTAATTGCCTATTAATAATTAAAGACGTGCAAGTTTTAAGTATGACACACTGTATCAGCGTAATAGATATTGTATAGAATTACCAAAGTAGATAACAGGGTAATCCTAGACCAGTGATTATATACAAGAAGATAAACCAAGTCCATATAAAAGCAAATTATTTTTAAAAGTCATCGATAGATGTCGCTTGGATGTCCAAATCGTCCAAATTAAGATTGGAGCTAAACCAGAAATTATTGTGATGTATTAAGTATGACAGCGCAATCTAATCAAAAATAGTTGTACCAAGCAAATCACTTGTAGACATCAATAGGACATCTTGTTTTTTTTTTTTTGTAAATAAAACGTAATATGAATATCAACGAGTACAACATTTAAAATCGAAAAAAGCAAAGGCTGTCTTTCCGATATTATTTACGGTGAGATAACAGTTACGAGTATTTTCTTATCGGCATTCCTTTCAATGACAGATGTGCGAGATTTCACAAATGCGATTAATTAGAAGGAGGGCTACGTTATAACTAAACACAGGAAAGCATTAAGTTTGTAAAATAAGAAGAAACATCAAAGGCACATCAATATACATTAAATTGTGACGTTTAATAATTTTGTTTCCTTTTTGTTAGCATATGTTGTGTAAGAGCCGTTTTACACATACGAGAATTTTTACATGTCATACCGAAAATTACCTCGAAAATTTTGGTAAGAATTTTTGTCGCGATACTTTCAGATCGTTTCACACAGGAATAAATTTTAACCGGAATTTTCACGATATTTGTTGTTATAAGCAGGCGCATTTGTTAAATTAAATTGTTATTTGATTATGGTTATCAGAGAAATCCTAAATAAATAGCAGTTAACCAATAAACCAGCAAATTATGGATCTTAATTGTTTAGATTTAGGTTACAACTTACAAGTGCAAATGGAAGTAACCTTATTCCTGCGTAAAACGACCTGAAGGTGTCGCGAAAAAAATTCTTACGAAAATTCTCTACCAAAATTTTCGAGATAATTTTTGGTATGATTTACGTAAAAAATCTCGTACGTGTAAAACGGCTCTAAGTTAACTTAGTCTCCCTAATAGCCAAATTGAAATTTTCCGCCACAATTTTTAATGAATTCAACGTAAACGCTTTAAAATAACTATTAATGTAATACAAAATGGTGGGGAATTTTATGTATCAACGTTGAAGTTACTAAGAATAATTGCGGGCAATTTAAAGTTGGCTATGTGGGACAAACCAACACTGGTAAACATGTTTTTTTTTAATAATAAAATAAATTCATAGTATTCCATTTACATGATTCTATGTAACCCTAGAATCATGTAAATGGAATACTATAATGTCCTAGTAAACCAAATTCAAATTTACCGCAATTATTTTTAGTAACTTCAACATTTAAGCATGAAATTACCTACGATTTTGTATTAGATTAATAGTTATTTGAATACCTTTAAGTTGAAGTTAGTAAATATAATTGCGGGAAATTTGAATTTGGGTTTACTGGGGTAGGTACATCAAATAGCGAGATCACAATATAAAGCCATTAAAAGATCAAAGAGACAGCCAGGGAGTGAAACTTCTGATTGTTATCCCATTCTGTGATAATATTACAAATATTCATATTTTGAGAGTGGGGAAGTAAACGCATTTCAAGTGAAATTTAATTTAAGTAAATAAATAGTTTTTTTTAACTTCCATTGGCAGAAACCTCAGATATCAAATCTTAATATTATTAATCACTTTCATAAAACCGATAGCTATATGCCGATATGCCGTCAAAGAGTTGCAAGCATGTTCTGTTTATTGTCTTTTTGGTTTCCTAAATTCAGTTACCAATAAAATAAAATTATTATTATATAGTATAGCACATTTTTGCTGTATTCTAGCAAAATATAAATAATAAAGTTTGTATAAACAATAAAAATAAACTTACAACTTAACACTAATAAACTTCACAGATAGAACTAAAAAAATATATCTTACCAATTCGTATACGACATATGACAGATATACTATTATTTTTTATTTATATTCAAAATATTGTTACCGCCTGCCGTGCTTGAAATCCCATATCATTACCATCATAGTAATTTCATCACATTAAAATACGTTGTGAATCAGTACCACCTATTGGTAAATCGTACTATTATAAAATTTATATAATTTAAATTCTGGTTCTTATTCTCGCTAAACAGTCAGACTACCCCACCACTTTTGGCGGTGGAGATACTAGCGACATCTGGATCTGACCGCCAAACTGCTGTTTTTAAGCGCAACACTTTTCCCATAAGCTTGGTTTGTCTTCTTTATATAGTCACTGTCCTAGACAAATAATATAATTATCGCTTAATTATTAACATACACAGAAATGAAATATGATCTTCTAAATAAAGATTAAATATCAGAGAATAATGTGCAACTAGCATTAATAGTTTAAAAGTGTTATTCGGTGAAATTTGTCGGTTTGGAAGTCAAATATACAGCGTTACTATAAAAGCGATAGACACCTTTGGTATTGTATAAAACAAAAGTTATTTGTGATATCGACATGCATTTTGCGCTGCTAGGTTGAGAAACTGTAGAAGTTTCGATAGTACAGTTGGTAGGTACGGTGACTGCAAACTCTACTGAGAAAGCATATTGCATGCTTGAATTTGCCAAAACGAACTCCGTAACTGATGTCCAACGACATTTTCGAACACGTTTTGGAAAACCACCACCTACTAGACAGTCGTTCTACGATTGGTACAATAAATTTGAAACGACAGGGTGTTTATGTAAAGGCAAAAGTCCGGGAAGACCTCGTGTGTCAGAAGAAACAGTGAAACGTGTTCGTGCTGTTTACCAAACGAAGACCACAAAAGTCAACAACACGTGCAAGTTTGGAATTACAAATTCCGTAACCAACTGTGTGGAAAATCTTACGTAAACGACTAAAACTGACGCCTTACAAATTGCAGTTGGTACAGCATCTACGTGAAGATGACAAGCTTAAACGTCAAGATTTCTGCAATGAAATGCTGCAACACTTCCACAGCGCTGGATAGGCCGTACACAGCCGACAACCGCGTTCTCGTACGGTGGCCACCAAGGAGCCCCGATCTTACACCGTGCGATTTTTTTCTAGGGGCATTTGTGAAAGACCTGGTTTACGTCCCTCCGCTTCTTAATGATTTAAATGAGTTAAAACAACGCATCACGAGAGCTGTGGAAAGTGTCGATGCAGATATGTTTCACCGGGTTTGGAATGAACTAGACTATCACCTTGATGTGTGCCGTGTGACAGGAGGAGCCTATATTGAGCACCTATGAGTTCCCAAAGTAAACTTTAAGAATCACTTCATAAAATAGTTCAAACGAATTCATAATTACGTTATTAGTTTTAGATTAATAAAACATTGAAAGTGTCCACTACAACTCGTTATTTTGATTATTTTTCCTTCAGACAAATGTCTTAATATATCTAAGTGTCAGGATTGCTTTCGAAAACATGGCGTACTTTTTCTTTAATACTACACACATATGTGTTGCGACGTCTGAGTCATACTTAAAATTGCGCACTTCTATAATGATAATTTACCGTGTGCCCACAAAATCTTCCATAAGATGCTCCACTAGAGTCGAACCCGCTGAACACCTCCACGTAATCGTATTCGCAATCCTTCTGTCCCTCAATGTCGAACGTAACGAACATTAGATGCACATTATACCGGCATAGCCTCTATTGTCCAATCACAATCGGTTTTGATGTCATAAGAAGCACTTCCAAACCTAGAATGCGAATAGAAATGCTTCCTCTCAAAACCGGCTTGCAGGTGTCCACCACAAGCCGTGGCATGCGTCGCTTGGAACCCTTTCCTTTGAACCGAAGCATCAGACTTGAAGACCATGTACATCTGATTGCTCGTAGCGACTATCGGATGAGGCATTTTGGATCCGCAGAAACGCCCTAGCATGTTCGCTTCTGGAGAATCGCCGTCATAAAAAGCGATGTGATCGTAGGAACATTCCTGGTGCGGTTCCATCTCGAAGGAGAGGAACATGATCTTGATTCGATGTCCGGGAGTTGTAGTGAAATGCCAGACGCAATCCTTCCGACTTGGGTATAATCGGGATAGTTTGGACTCGAGATGACTCCATAGGGGGAGCTGATTTCGTACTTGCACCCACCTTCCTTGCAATCCTTTTGATTTTCGTGCAGGGTGAAGCCGTTGTGGCAAGCGCAGATGTACGAACCTAAGGTGTTGATGCATTCGTGTTGGCATCCGCCATTATTGTCGGCGCATTCATCACGATCTGCAAACAAGATCATTTTCATACCCACCCTGATTTTACGATGAGTTTAAAGCGATTTACCTGTGAAGAACACAGCTGCGAATCCAGACTTCTGCACACTGGCGTCAGAGCTAAAGATAATTCTCAACGTATTTCCATCTGATGTTATGGGATGTGGTAACTTGGATCCACAAAATACTCCATGCTTGTTGAATCTACTGTCGCCTACTTTGCTGGATATCTCGACCCGGTCGTATTCGCAAGGTTGTTGAGGCACATGGTTGCCCTCCAAGTCGAAGTGAGTGAAATTTAGCGTTATGCGGAACTGTTGAGGTGCGATAATCTCCCAAACGCAGTTTTTATTAGCCGGGTATAGGTGGGGGAATGATGGAGATGTTATAGTGCCGTTGGCAACTTCAAAGGTACCTCCACAAGCATCTGCAATAGAAATGTAATCAATTATTTGGAACACAATAGTCCATCATTTGAAAGGCAACGTTTTGGGAATGAGATCAGACCAAATGGTTGATTTTTTAACAGTTTAGGGACGTATTCGAGAGCTGAATAATCTTACTCAATTAACTCACTTTACTTTGGGTGCCCAGACATTCAGCAATCGAAGGAAACGAAAAAACCGATAAAAGAAATGGAAGACTAAATACAAAAAGCCAAGAAGCTGTAGTGTTTCTGGAGGCTCATGACAGACAAAAAATTAAGTAACAAATCTTATCAATGTTGCTTTAAACGAGAAGCTCAAGTTCCAGTGACAATTAATAGAGATGAGTAGCTTACCTTCGCAATTTTTACCATCCGAATGAAGTTCGTATCCAATTCTGCAGGAGCATTCGTAAGAACCTAAGGTATTTACACATTCCTGAGCGCAACCGTGATCACCCATCGAACATTCGTCGAATTCCTTCATGAATATGGCGGAAAATCCTGGTTTCTGTACCGAACCATCGCTGACGAACTTGACCAGCAGGTGGTTGCCACTCGATCTGATATGAGGCGGAATCTTATAACCACAAAACACGCCCATTAAAGGGGAATCCATGGTAAGTCCGTCGTGGACTTCAACGTAATCGTAGACACAGTTATCATGATTTTCGACCTCAAAGGATTGGAATTTCAATGCCACTTGATAATCTTCTGGTACGGTCAATTTCCAAATGCACTCTTTATTTGGTTGGTAGTCCTCTGGGTAATTTGGAGATTCTAGGTGCCCTCCAGTTTCCAGATCTACTTCTCCTCCACAAACAGCTATAAGGATAAATGGTTTGTAATAATTAAAAATACGTTTTTTTTTCGGTCTTACCTTCATAATTTCCCGTGAATCCTTTATAATCTGGAGATTTCATGAACAGAGTCAACAACATCCGACTGCCAGTAGATACAATAGGCTCTGTTACCCGTCCTGATCCGCAGTACCTACCCAGGAGTTGGGGATCTGTGCCAGTAACCATCTCGTATTTCAAGGTACTCGTTTCTGCATTCTGGCGATTTAATTATATCTAATTCTGTAATGTTCAGAATAATTCTTTCGCCATGGGTGGCCGTGATACGCCATTCACATTTTTCGCCGTCTTCGGGGAGATTGTAAGATGAACTCAAATAGCCAGGTGATGAGAAACTGGCTGAATTTGCTTGATATGTTCTACCACATTCTGAAACAATTATAAAAGATGGCGCTTCTAGAAAAAGTAAATATTTTAAAAGAAAGATTTTCGGCAAACCAAGAATTAACCCAGAAGATTGCTTCTTTTAACTAGCTAGAGATCTGGAAGCCTGGAATGGCTGATACAACTTAATGGTTAAAAGAAATCGGAAACTGAATACAAAAAAAAAGACTGCAGTGTTCTCAGAGACTCCATGTCAAATGGCCCCCACAAGAAAAAAAAGTACATTTGTGATGTTTTTAAGAGTAACCTAAAATCACCTTTTTAATGTTTACTACGTGGCAAAATGCAAGTTTTGATTTCTACCTGGAGAAAGAGGTTATTTTCACTTATATTTTTATTATTTATGAACACTTTTAAAACTCACAATCAAAATTAACTCAAAATTTAACGTTTAGTCGCCTAGATAAGATGTTATATTCAGATATTAACCTCGAAAAAAAAATGTTTAAATTAACTGAAAATGTAACATCTATTACCTAGCTAAATTAGGGCTTTCATTTAGACTTAGAAAAAACATTAATCTAAGTATATTTAAAAATTAATGTTTAAATTACAAGTTAGAGGGGAATAGATTTATAGATGTTTTTGAGAGTACCTTTAAATTAACTAAAAACTAACCTTTACTATATTAGAAAAACAAGAAAAAGATTTTATTTACAATTAAATTAGTGTTCTTCTATAAATATTTTCGTTAATTCTTTTGGTTAATATCAATTTTTAGTTAATATCAATTATTAACTAAAAATTTAAGGTTGTGTAAATTAATAGAAATAATACTGGGTTTAAATATGCTTTAAAAAATAACTCATAATCAACTAAGATCTAAAGTTCGTCAGGCTAGAAGAATGAAAATTTAATTGCAAACTCGAAAAAAGAAAATGTTTTATAAAAGTTTTTAAATGTAACTCGAAACTACCTAAAAATTCAAGGTATTCTTTCTTGTTTTTTTTCTTTTTTTGCACATTTATCAACGTTTAGAAACTTGAAATTTATTTCAATCTAATACGTATATTTAAAACATTTATATTTTAAAATTAATCCAAAGTTAACTATAATAAAACGATTCCCCTATTAGATAATTAACATTATGATTTCTCCTTTTGGAAAAAAAATAAATATTTATGTAGCAGTTTAATTGCTAAAACTAAAGCTACACAAATGATGACGGCGGAGATAGTCTGAAAGTCTGAAAAAAAGCAGGAAAAAGAAGAAGGGGAAGATATTGAATGGGATCTATACTTTTATAGTAATTTGCATAAAAGAAAACTATTGAAGATAAATATAGGGAATATTACAACAAATCGGTGTAGAATTTAATTCTACACCCAACAATATAAAAATATACAGGATGTTCTATTAAAAAAAATGAAATTTTGCAACTAAAAATTCTGTGGTATGTCACTAATTTTCTAACTCAGAAAAGTACCTGCATTGAAGTAACCAAAATTTAGTTAATTAAACAATTGTGCTTCAATTTATCAAATTTCGAATATTATTTAAGGGAGACATGCCGTCGAAACACGGTAAGTGTTTGTTCCGCATATTGGGGTTGATCCGCGGCTGTAGTATGTGGTTAATGAAGTCGCCCTTCAACGATGCGAGCTTCCATTAAACGTTTATCGGGTAAATATACCAGATTATTATTTTATAAACGTGCTTATCACCCTAGTTGTGCTAAATATGTTCTGTTACTGGAGTGAAATAGATGAAATGACGTAGTGCATTATGTTGTGTTAACCACAACAACGTTCCTTATACACAGCGAAATCCAAGAAAAAATATTGGGTAGAAGGATTATGTGATAAGCAACTTCTAAACTTTGGCCAATCGCATATACGTAAAACCTCCAACATTCTCTGTTGAGGGCATATTTAATTTAGATAATTAGTTGATTGTTCGTAATCATTAATGCTACAATATCTTACTTAATTGTTGCACTATATTTTAGAAAAAGTAAAGTAAGCAAATGCTTTGCTGCATCCAATTTTTCAAATTTCGAATACTCCATTTAAATGAATATTTTATTGAACGAACTATAATCTTGTTTTAACAACGTACTTATTTGAGGGAGATATGCGGTAATATGATATTGTAATAAACACGCTAAGTGTTTGTTCCGCATATTGGGGGTTGATCGCGAGGATCACTCGGCTCTGCTGTAGTATGCGGTTAAGGAAGTCGCCCTTTCAACGATCGCAGCTTCTATTTAAACGTTTATCTGGTAAATATACCAGATTAGCATGTTATAAACTTATTTATCATCCTAGTTGTGCTAAATATGTTCTGCTACTGGAGTGAAACAGGAGAAACGCCATCTATGGAACAATTTCTATAATACATGTAAGTAAATTAACGTATTTGCTGTGCTATATAGGGAGAAAATTACTACAAAATAGAGGTGCTGTTATCGTACTGATATTCCTCAATTTCTACAACCCAAAACGTAATTTGATTTAATGCTTCAGATTTGTCTATCTAACCGCATTTTTAGTTGAATGGAGAAAAAAAAAACGTGTTAACTTTCTAGTAATATTAAAGAAACAATTTTCATTATTAATTGGAACAAGTTCAAACTTTAATTTAACTAAACCGATTCAAGCTAAATTCTTTACTTATAGAATCCGAGAAATTGCAATGGTTTAACTCAAATTTTGGTCATAATAGCCAAGAAAATTCAATAAAGAGCAGTTTGTTAATTCAACACTGAGTAAAATGGGCTAAGTAAACTGTTTACTTGATAAAAAATTATTTACAATAGATAAAGTTTTACCTGGAACTATTCTCGTTAATTAATACCTGCAAGTAAACCCAGTTTCCTGAATGCAAGTTGTTACTGTAAATAGTGCTTTTATTAACGGCTATTACACAGCGTACCTGACGAATTTGTGCTAAATAACGTAATTACTTATGACTACAGCACATGGTTAGTAGAAATAACAACAATGCTGATCGCTATTAAACTCATGTATTTTCTTAAATATGTAACAACTTGCCACAACTATATTTATTTGAGTTTTGCTGCCAACCCGTGATTGTTTTGCTATTCCTGATTGGCTAATGTGGCGGAGTAATAAAATAGTCCCCGAGATTGCTACGCGCGCATACGCGGACTAGCGTCAAGTAAGAGACGGACGTGTGAAAAGGTCGTCGAAAAAGAGTGGCCAAGGAGTACGGTCATTGTAGGCCAGTTGGAACGCAAATATATTAAAAACACCGGGTGGGTTAACTCAAGGCCTCATCCGTATAAAGAATCCCAGCGAAAGAAGAAGTACCGAGCCTATAAGCAATCGGATGTTTCAAGATTGCAGTTTTAAACCACGT
The DNA here is from genome assembly GCA_004143645.1 of Protaetia brevitarsis. Classification (NCBI taxonomy): domain Eukaryota; kingdom Metazoa; phylum Arthropoda; class Insecta; order Coleoptera; family Scarabaeidae; genus Protaetia; species Protaetia brevitarsis. The sequence continues at coordinate 2,760,961 of RXPK01000109.1, forward strand.
GGTGGGATATTTGAATTCCCCATCATTGTGATGATATCTGCGCCCGCTGGTGAAGTTAAAGTGTGGATGCCGTCGCTGGTGATCCGACAATTCAAATGCCATCTGTAGTTAGGGATACCGCGACGAAGAAGCCGCTAACCTCCACGTACGCCGACAGAGGATCAACCCGCCAAGACAACGCCCAGTGCAAAGAACCAACAAAAACTGCAAGTTTACCGCCTAGGTATATTATTTCTTTATTTGTCATTTGTTGTAACTTCAAAGCCATATTTCTCTTTGTCCTTTGTTTAGATTTCAAAAATTTCAATAACTAAATAACGTTTCAAGGGGGCCCCATTTACCTTATCTTTTATTATTGCTTTGTTCATTTTTTCATTATTAAGGAAAATTGTTTTAAAAAAAAACTGTTGTTAAAGTGAAACCAATGTCTTTCATTCATATCAGGTAGTCACTGTGTTTGTCCTATACAAAATAAAACTATTACTAATAATACTGCTTTTTATTTAAAATATATATTAAATATTCACTAAACTTCCTCGTTTCCTGCACTACTTATAAGTTGAACAACAAATTTAAGGTAAGTATATTTATAGCAAACCATTATTTTCTATATATCAGGTATTTAGTGAACGTGCATCAATGATACTGTTTCCCTATCACAAGTAATCCAAATAGCTTGCATTAATTGAGGTTAATAATGAAGGTGTGATAGCCATTATAGAATAGTTCACTCATAGCAATACATCGACTTGACATGAGTAAATCTTTTACTTGCCGCAACTGCATATATTCTTTGGTTTATTACTTCAGTTTAATTATCATAAGTAACTTTAACAAAAATACTCCAAACTGTGGTACTGGTAATGCTATAAACTTCTCCTAAACCCCTCACCACAAACTGCACTAAACGGGACGTACGTTTCGATAGCAAAGCTATCATCATCAGCAGAAACACTGAACTGCACAGTATCGAAACGTACGTCCAGTTTAGTGCAGTTTGTGGTGAGGGGTTTAGGAGAAGTTTACCATAAGTAACTTCATAAGTTACCGGTATGAAGCAGACCGTATAAATAACTTAGATTGCTTATTGTTAGTATCAGTGTTCAGGATCTCTTTTTTACTAGTGCTAAGTAATATGTGCTTTTGTCCCCTATCCAGCTGAACTTTTTACTTACGATAATTGTATTTTTATTTATGATTATTAATTTTTTTTCTCAGTGAACACAGTAACCTTTCTAAGTGTACATTTTGGTGAAACAAAGTTATTAGTAGTTTTAAAATGTGAAACCTCTTTACTTTAACAAATAAACAATATTTAATTGAACTAATTCGAAATAAAAATTAGAACTAGTGTAGAAACTAACATCACTTACTAGGGCATTTGTATAGCAGATTGGTTTGCGAGATATCCCCTTCGCTAAGGCGAACTCGTTGACCGATTTCCGGCCTCTTCCTGCCCGGAACGTCCATCGGTTGTATGGTATCCAAGTAAGTGCCCTTCGAGAAGGTGTTCCTAGCGTAGTGCATTATCGAGTCGTAATCGTAGGTCAACCCCAGCGAATTCACCTCCTCCTCGTTCAACTTGTTGAAGTTGTACTCTTGACCTATTAAGTGGGCGAAGAAAACAGATTACATCTACCAAGCATTAACGAAGATTGACCAAACGCAATTCGACAAAACGCATTGAAATAGGAAGATAAATACCCCTTGTTTTTACCTTCGTTCCCTAATTGCTCTCTACAATTTTGCCCCAGTTTTACGGGAAATATTTCAATACTATGTCGCACGTCAAGCAATTATATCGCCTTGTTTTTGTCGCCGTTACAGTGGTAGACGTTTTAATTACGGGCTCATTTTCCAACGTGTTAACAATAAGAGTATATACACGGTCGTACGGTAATTACACCTAAACAGGGTGCTTGTAATAGGTAGACGTGACGCCATCTCTCGGAAATAATTGCCGTAATTATAATGATTAAAATAAACAAGAAAGTGGTTTAGTACATGTTACCGGTTTAGAAATGGAAAGGCTCTTTAGAACACCTATATTTTCAGGCTCCTTAAGATCGTAAAGATAATTTCATGGATATTTAAGCCCTTGATGATACTTATTAAAATAAAAACGATATAGAAATACAAATTTGATTAAGAACTAAGACCAAAACCACATATCTAAAATTTGGTAAATCACATAAAATATGCTATTACTGCACGCTACAACAATTTATTAATCGACGAATTTGATTATTATTATTACAAAATGAGCTAGCGAACATGGAGGAGAAGAGCAACATAGAAGAAAAGTGGATAGGGCTGAAAGCGAGGATAGAGAGGGTGGCTCAAAAGTGTGAGAAGAAAGTTAAAGAACAAAGGAAGCAATGGTTTTATGAAGAATGTAGGAGGGAAATTGGGGAAATGGGAAAGTTACGGATAAAAATGTTGAACGAAAGAACGGAAGAAGCAAAAAATGGCTCATGAGAGACAAAGAAGGAAGACCAAAAAACTAATAAGAGAGAAGAGAAGGAAATATAATGAAGAGGTACTGCAGAAGATTGAAGAAAGTTACAAAAATAACCAGATGCGAAATCTATACCAAATAATAAAAGGTGAAAGGAAGAGGCGTATTAGCAAATCAGTCTTTTACAAAGATAAAATGGGGAACCTAATTGCCAAGGAAGAAGAAGTTCTAGAAAGATGGAGGGAGTACTTTGAGGAATTACTGAATGGCGAAGAAGTGGAGGAAGAGAAAAAGCTGAACAGGGGCAGCAGGACGTGGCAAGCAGAGAAAGAAGAACCACCAACTATAGAGGAAATTAATGAAATAATACAGAACTTAAAAATGAATAAGAGTCCAGAAAGTGATGGAATAACGGCGGAATTAATAAGATATGGGGGGAAGGAACTAAGTGAGTGCATACACACGTTAATAGAGGCAGTATGGAGAAAAGAACAGATGTCTAAAGAATGGTCGTTGGCATTAATATGTCCGTTGTATAAAAAAGGAGATAGGAAGGAATGTCGGAATTACAGGGGTATTTCTCTCTTGAACATAGTATACAAGATAATGGCAATGCACATTAAGAACAAACTAATGGAAAGGGCAGAAGAGGAATTAGGGGAATATCAGTATGGCTTCAGACAAGGAAGAGGTACGGTAGATCAGATCTTTGTGTTGAAGAAAATACAAGCGGAAAGTCCAGAGTATGGAAAAACAACAATGGTGCTATTTGTAGATTTTAATGGGCCTCCTAGGCTCGCAGTGCTGATATTGTATATATACATACATGCTTACAAATGGGTCCTACCGTTCATGATATTGTCTCGTATGATGTTAACATGTCTGTCTCTATCTGGCCTGGTGTGTTCGTGCCAGAAACCCACCACGTGACCCAATTCGTGCACCACGATGCCAAACTTGTCACAATTTTTACCAATACTAATTGCTTGAACGCCGTTGCCTCTTTTACCGACAAAGGAACAACACCTGAAAAAAGGAATTGTAATATTACTTGCCGCATTTTCGCGCACATACGCGTTTAGCATCTGATATACTTTTAGACTGATTTTGGATGTACAATACGGCCACATAATAATATACAGAGTATCTCATTAGAATAATTCATAATTTTTGCGACGCCCTATATAATTATCTAAATCACTTTTGTATACATTGTTTGATAATAAAAACAGCGATTACAACCCATTTCTGAAATTCGATCGAATAAACTTCATATACGTCGTTCCGTGTTTATTATAACACCCTGTATATAAATATTTATACCAGCCAAAAGGGCTTTGCAGACGCTGCAAGTCCGCCATAGAATTTTTTTCTATTTTTTCCCGTTTAAAAGTTATTTTAGATTAGAACGAAATTTTGGCCGAATTTTAAGGGCGTTTGTACCCCCTCTCCTTTTTCCCCAAGTTGAAGTTCCGCCGCAACATAGTTTGTACACCACCAGGTAACCTTGACCAAAGGAGGGTAAAATATTAAACAAATTATATTTTGCAATATTAAATGTTTTCTTTACAAATTTATTTAGATGTCAAGATTTATATTACAATTCTGTTCAGCTGGATCATTGCGAGGAGGGGAGGGGAGAGAGGGTGGAGTAACTACCCCCATTACTCCTTCCCCCTTGTATGCGCGTCTGGGTCATCTTTAGTTCTACTTAAAATAAAAAAAATCATCCAATTAGTGTCTGTTACACAATTTGCTCCATTTAAACCGAAATCTGGGATATCGTTATTCAGACACCCCTTACTAGAAAAAAAAAATTGTTTTAATCAAATTTATTAATCCCTAATCCCGTAGTCGAAGGATTTAAACTCGCGAAACTCCTATTTCGTCTAATCTCTCCTCCATTATTTTATTATCTCAGTCGACAAGAAAGTTTCTCCGAGTTACAACAACTTAATTAATTAAAACAACATCCTAACCCTTCGAGCTTATAAAACCGATACTAGAGGCCGCTGCTGGGTGTTCGACGAGAAGGGGGTCGAGCACCCACGGCGCCACCTCGCGGCGACAAATGATAACGGCGTTAAACGCTGAAGTTTCTCTAGTCGGAGCGCGCGGCTCGTATCTTTCTAGAGATAATGCGTCGAATTGGAGGCGGGGGTGACGCGTTGCCCGGGGACTGTTTACGCTTTCACGCGTGTGAAAAATAAACTCGACGCTCTCTAAGGGGCTCTATAGAATAGGCGCGACATCTCTGTCGATGTGTAAACGATGTTTCTGATTACGTAAGTCACGAAGGTGCGATGGAATTGTAATATGGTGTTGTATTTTTTAGGAAGGGTAACGCAGACATTGTCAGTGGGCGTCGGGTTGTAATGTGTTGCTGATGGTTAAATTTAAAGTCTCTGATAATCTTTGAAAGAGATTATTTCTTCATGAGGGATTACTAAGAGGATTATATTTTAATTAATTAGATTGAAACTTTGAAAATTTGCTGATCACTCCAGCTCCTCCTCATATATCCTCTATTCAGTCCTTTGAAATGCCATACACTGATGGCTCCAAAAAGTATTTCGAAAGCTTGGGAAAATATCCAAGTATCTTCCAGGCGGAAAGATGCGTCCAGTTCAATATTGACAGAAATTATCGAAAGGGTTCCGGGTCACACAGGAGTGGAAGGAAACGAAATAACAGATAACCTCGCAAAAAAAGAGGTCGGAATACCTTTTGTAGAGTCTGAACTTTTTTGGAGGGTAAGTAACAGTACAATACTGAAGAAGAATCTGAAAACAGAAATTCAGCAGAGAAAATCTAATTACTGGAAGAATAAGCAAAAGTACTAGCATCGCCAATGGGCTCTCCTTCAAATGTTCTCTTTTTGGATTATCTTAGGTGTGTGTTCGAATAGTCTCTCTTCATCACATCCAACAATAATCAGTCATCACACGTATAGTCCACTTTCCTTGGTGTCACTCCTCCATCACGTCAAAATCCTAGTGGAAGCGCTCACCATGTTCTTCCGGAAATTCACGATCAATGTTGTTAGGAAAGCAATTTAGATGAACATGAAGAAAGAACTTTTGACGCTGATATTACAATCAAGCGCTTCATATGATATCAGCATGCCCTCGATTAAAGTGGTGTAGTTCGAAGCTTTCGTGTTCCTCAAAAAGTTGTGTGAATGCAATCCATGCTCGCAATTCGTACTCACTCATGGTCTCTTCAAATATTATGTTTGCCATTAATTTTAGTATTTGAAAATCTCGCCTTTAATTTTTTCAGATGTGATGATGGAAACTTGCAACAAAGATACTTGAAGCATTTACTGTCCCTCCTTAAAGCTATCAGGAATTGCTTCATTAAGTTTAGATTGATGTATAAATGTGGCAAGAGTATTTTCGAGGGATTAACCAGTGGAAGTGAAACAATGTTTTTTCGCCAGGTGTGAATGTACTTCTGGCTGGCCCCCAATCCTTGTTCTAGGGTATATTTTGTGTTGCCTGCTTGTTCGCTAAGCAATATTTCAATCGCCATGTTGTAACTTGTACTGCTCACTTGTCAGCAATATTTTAAGGTTCTCGTATGTCTCTTTCAAGGTTACTAAGGAATGTGCTACTACTGGAATGGTTGGATAAACATAGTATTGTGTAATGAAACACCTTTTACACTGAATTTACTCACATCTATGGAAAACCTCCACTGTCCTTGCTTATAATTAGTGTTGATCCCATGACCGTCCAAACCACCTTTCTCAGCAAAAAAAAAAACGGAACCAATTATACTTCTACACCAAGAGAATCTCGTATTAGGACATAAATTGTTTTCCGGAAGTCGTGATCTTAGTTCTTCTGCGTCTTTAGGTAAATTCAGATTGCGAACCAAATCATTTAGTTGATGCTAGGTAAATGGCATAGAAATTTCGTCCTCCATGCTGTCTGGTTGATACATCTCATCACTTGTATCACTGTCTGTTTGGGGCTTTGCATTGAATGGAGATGGCACAGATATGGATTTACTATGGGGCAGTGGTCTTATAGCAGATGGGATATTGGGATACCCAATGTTACGCTCGCTACTTCTGATATGACCTACGATATTCACTGTACAAAAGTAGCAGTCTTCATTGTGGCGACTTTTTGCCTGCGACGCCTTTTTTCATTCATCCAGTTCCTCAAACCCTCCACACATGCATGGAGTTTGGACTCCTCACAACATCTGGAGCCCAAACTCCGTCCTGATTTGCTAGTTTAATGCCGAAGTATCGAAAATAATAAGCATTTTTCACGAAACACGTAATATTTTGCCTCTGCTTTCCTGTCGTATAACAATGACATATGAAGCAAAATTCGCCAGTCGCCAAAAAAAAAACTATTATCCAAAAAATCCATCAATAGTAAAAGCAATGTTTAATTGCTTTTACCAAGTTTGTCAAATGAGCAGTCTCTCAGAATTCCTTAGCAAGATAATACATTTTTTTGATTTGTATTTTTTAGTTTTTTTTCTCATCGCACTTTGACTTTTGTTTTTGTAGAAATGCTTAAAAAATCTTCTGCGCCTCAAAGCTTATATCATATTTGGAACCAGTACGTTATAAAAAATAAATGTAATTTCATTAAACAGAATAGCGGAAAAATGCAACCAACTATACGCTAGAGTTCAACCTTAATACTCACCCACAAGGTCGTTCAGTGAACAAAATATAGTTCGGATGCTCATCGGGAGATCGTTCCACGAATTTGACGCACGTAAAATTCTCCCAATGACGCATAGCCTGTTTGAATAGGGCCTTGTGTCCGCCGCTAAAGTTGCCATCAATCTCGTACGGGATTACCCCGTAATCCCAGACTCGTTCCTTGCGTGCTGTGGCAGCCCTTGTAATCCTTCGATGCGTCGTCTTCTCGTTGTATAAGTTAGCGTGCGTTTTAGCCCGCGGGAAGTCAAATTCGAACTCATGAACCGGTATCTCCTCACCGTTTAGTTGACTTTGTGGTGTCTTAGATAGTGTAGAAGACGTTTGCCCGTGCCTTCAAAAAGAGATTTTGCTTCTAAATGCTTTCATTCCTATAAACTTACTTTTTCGTGTTGCCGTCTTTCTGTTTGAGTCTCTTCTTCAGTTCCAACTTCCTCTGGTGCCTCACGTGAGGTTTGTCAGTTGTGGACGGCGAAACTCCATCGTTGATTTCCCGATTGTTGCTTTGAATTTTACGTAATCTATCTTCGTAATCTGCGTCGTTCAATTTGACATGGTTAGAATTGCCACCTCGTAGTGTATAGTCCTTCTTAACGTCTGGAGAATCGGGATAAGAGTATTTGGAAGTGTCTAAGGGATCGTTGTATAACTTGGTTGCCTCCAGTGGTATAGGCTGCTTGACTTTCTTGCGTATTAAGTGGAGTAGGCCCTCTTCCTCTATCTGTAGACCCTCTAGGACTAGTTGCTTCAGTTGCTCTTCGTCGTCTTTCTTAGGATCAAGATTCGAATAGTCGTCTGGGATCGCTATGTCACCCATGAAACCACCTGCAATGAGAGAAACGTCATTAATACCATTTTCAAGATATTTAGGCATAGAAACAACAGGAAATGACTGCTATTTAAACGCAGACCACCATTTTCAAGATATTTAGGCATAGCAACAACAGAAAATATGTGCTATTTAAAAAAGACCACGAGTTTTTTGAATGGCGCTAAAAACACTCTAGCTTTTCATTCGCAACTGTAAAACAACGACATGTAGGACTAGCCAGATGTAATTTTGGAACGCAATATCTGGCATTCAATCGCATGCATTATAGCCATCTCTTTCTGGCGTTTCCTACGTGTGGGATTCAATCAATGAGGCTTGCAATACAACGAGGGAAACACAACATAAAGCCAGTCAGCCGATCAGGTTGGCTGAATGCAGTTTTTGGATGTATAGACTGTAGTATCTGCACAGCGTAACGCGCAGACAGAGGGATTTTCGTTGTTGTAGTGTGATTTCCTATGTTTCAAATAGTTCGCTGACTATTTGTATGCCTGAATGTTCTAGGCCGCCTAAACAAACCGTAATAAAGCTTTCGATAATGTGATGAGTTTGTGCACAAATAGCTTTGGTAATATTATTCCAGAGGATATTTATATTATCTATGAAGCTGTGAGAAAAAAATTAGTGAAGTTGGCAACTTTCAGTTATCACAATAGCTGTGAGATTTGATAAAATTATATCAAAATTCGGCCACATTTAATCATTAAATTCTACAAAGAACTAGGACGGCTACAAAATAGTATTTGACTGAAGCCAATGTGGAATTAGACAGCCGTCGCTGACAGACACACATTTCTATGCGTCTCTCACAGATGATAAGTTTTACTATGATATTGCTACACTTCTACAATTCTGCTGTTTTTGCCCAGAAGTGTCATGCGACCTATCATCTGTCAAAGTTTGACAGTCTCTTCGCGAATCTAGAAAGTATTATGTGATTACAAATTTTAAAAACTTATTAAATTACAATGAAAAGTAATAATTAACATAACTTAGTGAAAAGAGGTTCCCCTGTTTTTGGCCTATTAGTTGCATCAATATATTTTGAATAGAACTCTTGAGGTAGGGGCCTTGATTAGATTTATTAAGTTTTAATACATTTTTTTTTGATAATCGTTTAAATTTAACGTGTGCTAGGTATAGCAAACTTACCATCATTTTCAAATGTATTGTTGTGGAAAATTGCAATGTTTTGATATTAATAATACGTGATTTAATTCTAATCAATGATAAAATAGACTTACCAAGTTTTTGTTTTATTATTTTAAATAGTTAGTGACTCTTTATTCCTGCTTCTTTTATCTTTTTTTTTAAATAAATACAAGAAATAAAGAAAATGTCACTATTACATATTTAAATAAGTAATACAATTATATATTTTATCTTATTACAGTGCGTAAAACGTATTCAAAATATAAATAATTTTAGCAATTCTTACTTTTCAATAAAAGCCTGACGGAGGTATTTGAGTGCTACAGAAATATAAATAAACAGCTACATCTAAGACGCCGCCAATGCGTGGAATATTGCGAAAACACAGCTGCGTTATCGTTCGTGTCGAACAAACAAGTCATGTATATATGCCACTATATATCACTGTGCCACATGCCCATTGAAATATTCCACGTGATTTACGGGTGCATGTAGTTTTTATACATGGGTGTGTTTTTCTTACTCGGTCAAAACAATTAGAGGATTTATACGGGCAATCGGGTGCTTTTCTATCAACACCCGTATGTGCGTTTTTCGTTAGGAATGCGAAGCACCTTGCTTTAGTGATAGAGTTCACTGCATTTAATAGGTTGTGTTTTCGAGAAATATGCATGAATATGAAAAAGGCTCAGCTAGCAATTTTTAACCTCGCAGAATAACCATATTTTCTGTGTTCGTTCTAGCTAATAGGAAGCCAATAGTTCTGCTGAGCTTATCTCTTGTCAAAACAATTTTTGACAGTTATTTGAGAGCTTTAGAGATTTTTAGAACCAATAAACATAATACATGTAAATTATAACTGCGGAAAGGAACATGTCAACTTGATAGCTGACAATTTTGAATGCCCTAGCGTAACTGGCATTTCTTCCGAGTTCGTTCTAGCCCATAGCAAGTCAATAAACAGGGTAACGATTAAGAATTTTGATCTCCCGAAAACAAAGTTTCGACGCTGTTTATTTACATGCAGTTTCTAAGGACAAAAAAAATAGTGAAATTTACCAGAAAACAGAAGGGTTATCATGTTCTTAATATAGGAATGAAGCAGGTGCCATTCAAAATAAGAGGTGAAAATTGTGAGGGAAAGATTATATAGTTTCATGAAAATACCTGCATTTATAATTTTATTAAGTCCAAAAAAATAACCAAACGATTTGAAAGCAGCAAAAAACCTAGGTTAAGTCCGACTGGTACACCTCTGATTATACAATACATTAGACCTTCTGCTTTTCAATTTATTCAATTTGTTTTAATACACACTCAGAGTCCTAATCTGTATGCTCCTCTCTGTCTTAATTGGTAGAGCGTTCGTCCGGTAAACGAGTGTGTGTAGGTTCGAATCCTGCGTGAGGAGGAAATTTTTCTTGGAAAAATCCCTCTTAATTATTACAGTTATTAGCAGAAATACATTGATTTGTTAGACGTATAACAGTTTACATAAAATGACGTTATTTCCTGCAATGATTTCAAAAATGATTTAAATCGACGGAGTAAGTATGCAGTTATTTACTTATGGAACATATTTTCTGTACAGTCGAAATATTTTTTTAAGTTATGCATGCAACTTTGAATTTTATGAAACTCGTAGAAAAGATTTTTTCTATAATGAAAACTATAACAAGGGGTCCATTCTCTTTAATTACTCAAACTGTATGAATATAATTTTGGTGAGATCTAACATTCGGTTTCTGAGAAATAATCTGAAGATATATGCCGATATTGTAAAACGTATAAAAAAAGAAATTCTTTATGGAGTTTGTCACGTCAGAATAAGATGTAAATAAAATAGCAAGGGTCCTAAGCTATGCCCTACTGGCATTCCGCTAATACATACAATACTGTTAAAGATTCATTAGGCAGGTCTTTTTAGCTTTTCAATTTATCCATTTTAATGCAATCTTTATGCTCTCCGCCTACTCAATCATTTCTTAATCCCCTCTCCCCGTCTAGGTGTCAAAGCGCCCTCCAAGTAATTAGACTGTTTAACTTAACAGCGAAATTAAATTTTACGCCTTTCTAAAATCCGCCGTACCAGCAGAAGGAGTATTAATCATGACGATAGGGAGAAATGAATGGAAAACATCATCAACATTCTGTAGCAATTCTCCCTTTTAAAATGCCGGCCCGTAGGGTGTTGTAATCTTGACAGATATTGTGTTGTAATATTGCCGTGGGATTACGAGAGATCTTGACGGTAAATGAGTTGTTAAAATAAGGAAAAAAAGTATTTTTTTTGTACCCAAACATATTCAATTCATTAATTCTGTGCTCATAATAATTAAACTTTACTACCCAGCTAGTATATATTTTTATTATAACAATTTGTTCGGACTAAAATCCAAATAAACTGCATTTCTAATTTGCGCAATATCATGTGATACTATTACAATGGCCATAAAATTAACTTTAAATCGTGTAAGCACCCATTACCATCTGGCTACCGGGTTAATACCATTAATAATGATTAGACTACAGGCCGTAATCGACAGGACTACGGGTCAGCCAGTTTGCTGCAGATGTGTCGGATTTTAGAGAATTTATACAAACATACACCGCGCTTTGGCTATAAAGTTCCGAGGTCAGCACGGATACTCTACACGGGGCTAGCTGCAGTTTCCTGCAGATTATAATGCCACACAAGCTCATAGTAAACAAAGCAGCTTCTAAACTCTTAACGTCAGTGGTTGTCGCGAAATATATTCCTGCCTTAAAATATACGCTTGAATAGTGAAGTGAATATAGTCGAGGAAAATGTGTTTGAGGGCGTCTGAAGGAAATTGATTGCTTTAAAATTGCATTTTTAATGTTATGCTTAGTTTTAATTTACGTAAATAGTTTACATTTGCAAAAATGTGCTCAATAGCAAACTTGAGCTGTTGTGATTTTTTTTGCCCTAAAAGGTGCCCTCTAAGTTTGCTATCTTACACATATCATCTTTGAGAGTGACTCATTTATATATCTGTTAGCTGTTAAGTTCTCCACGCCCAGTATTGGAAATCTTGTCCTTATCAGGCCAACGCATTAGCAAAACACGTGAACTGATGTTTCTTCCTCCTCTTTTAGCAGAATCTGCAATTAGCGTCATCTGCCAGATTATGTTATACATATGCCTATTTAGTCTACAGCAACTAATCGGCAAACCTGCTATCATTTTAGCAGTGTCTTTAGTAAATCATCCTTGCCCTGATGAATTTTGCACCATTCGCTAAAATCGTTATGTATTCATTAATTAATGAACCTTTCAATTTCCGATGTGGTAATGGCAAAAGAAGGAATCACATCATGTTGGTCAGACCCACGATCATTTGTGCATCCCTGGTATGGGGGACAAAGGTTGCTTTGCAAAGCATGCTATAACTGAACTTAGGAAGATACAGAGGGTTGCGTATTTAAAAATAACTGCACTGCGAAAAGAGATTGCATTAAATGAAAAGTTTTATAACTGTTGGTTTTTATCATGAGAGGAATACCTTTTCTGAGAAAAAATGTTTATATTAATTGAAAGTAGCGTTTTCAAAACGGTTTTTAAAATCGGTCTTCAAAACCTGGATACTTTCAGAAAATTGGGACCATTCTTTTCATATATTCCAACCCCTACACCATCATCTGGTTTAAAGTCGTCTCTATACCAGTTCGAGTCTGCTCCTATTGGAGTGCCTTTCTCCCAGTCCTTCTTATCTGGTATTATGAGCTTAAATAAAACATCATTTAATACTTAAAACTATTTAGAACTAGTACATCTAAACGTAATCTGATTTATAGCATTTTCTACTACGCTTTTAATGACATCCATTATACCCTCATCTTTCCAACTTGCTCTATTACCCTAATAAATGATCCAGAAAAAAATCAAATTACGTTTTATGTCAATAAAGGTAAAAGGATCTAGTTAGAGTGCTCCGACAAAACCAGGGCATCATCTGTGAGCTACGATACACCTTGTTAGCACACTAGGCATCGCAAAAAAGCATCGGCAAGTTAATGAGGACACCCAACTAAACATACACCGAAAGCGGTCGGTCAGAACAATCTTTTTTCCAATATATTTCGCCCCGGTGAAGGGATAACAAGGCGTTTTGCATACTTTTCGGGTCGAATTGGGGTATTTTTAACTCGAGTGAATTTGCATAAGGATCCAATTACAGCTTGAATCCGCAATCGATGTTAAAATCGTCGTCCTGGATTTAATAAATGTGTGTCTATATAATAGCCCGCGCTATTTATTCAATTGGAAGGAAAATATTCTAGAATGCTTTACATAATTATATCAAAAGTAAAAATTAATACAGTGATATTATATTTAAAAGAGAGATGCAATCGTGAGTTATTTTAATGAACGAGTCCTTTAATGTTTTATAAAACGTGTCTTTAGGCTATTCTTTCTGTAATTAACGTTTTGAATTGAAAACTGCTATACGAAAATAAAATGCCACATTTATTTTTACTTCCATGTAAATATTTAGTTAAATTAATAAATACTGCGCTAGCTTCAAATAAATCAACTAACCAAATTATTTGTTTGATTGAATACAGGAATATTTTTAATATTCCTAAATCAAGTAATAATTTAGTAACTGTAACCAAATGCATCAAAAATTGTTGAAAACAACAGATCGTTTTTCCCATGTATAACAGTTTTAAAACCTTCAAACACTATATACTACTGTAAAGTTCCTTGGCTTATAAGTAGATCAGCATTAACTGAAAGGATTCCAATTATTTCTGTAATTTCTTTAACCTCGCGCGAAAAATATTCACTTTTGTTCATTATTGTTTGTGTATCTGAGACTTATGCACGTGGGAACCTGAATAAAACTAAAATACTTCCGCGTAAATAAGTACTCAGCTTGAATAGAGGTGCTTGAATTTTCCGTTAAAAGGCAAAAGTTTTAAATCAATATATACATGCGTGTCCACGCAAATAAACCAAAACGTCCGGCTTTTTTATTTAAAATACTCTTTATAATTCACTAATACTTAAAAGAAACTAAAATATGTTGTGAAACATGTACATAATAATAACAATATAATAAGTAATGTGTATCGTCTTACTTAAACAGAAGTTATAAATACATTATAAAATATTAATCAAAACTAAGGTACATTCCATTTAATTACGGTTACTTTTCTGAGAAAAGGTATTCTTTTCGTTGAACATGATAAAAACCAAAAGTTATGAAACTTTTCATTTAATGCAATCTCTTTTCTCAGTGTACTTTGTTATACAGTGAGGTCGTAAATGGCCCCCCCCTCCTGATAACTTTTGAATGGTATGAGATAGAGCAATGAAACAAAAACTAAGTGAAATTAGAGATAATTTGTGATTTTTTGCCTATAGAGATACGCACATGGCTTCTGATGTAAAATAGAGGGCGTAGCTATCTTTAAAATTTTAAATAGGAAGTAATTTCATTTAGAAGCTCATTTGGAAGATATTTCTATTACTTTTATGGCAATGCAAACAGTTTTACGATTTTCGAAATTTTTACCAACTTATCCAAGATTAATAATTGGAGTACTTACGGTTACTTTTTCGATAGCCCTCGTATTCGCTTTTTGGATATAGTGTACAGAAACCTGTAATTACAGTAATCTGTAACATAAATAACCACACACATGACACATACACTGACAGATAAGACACTTTTGCTAAATTTTGCAAAAACGTCATATTGTAAAATATGTCATATTTTACAGCAATCGCTTCCTTAAGTCACATAAACCAACAATATTTATACGAGGGCTATAGAAAAAAGTATCGTAAGTACTCCAATTATTAATCTTGGATAAGTTGGTAAAAATTTCGAAAATCGTAAAACTGTTTGCATTGCCATAAAAGTAATAGAAATATCTTCCAAATGAGCTTCTAAATGAAATTACTTCCTATTTAAAATTTTAAAGATAGCTACGCCCTCTATTTTACATCAGAAGCCATGTGCGTATCTCTATAGGCAAAAAATCACAAATTATCTCTAATTTCACTTGGTTTTTGTTTCATTGCTCTATCTCACACCATTCAAAAGTTATCAGGAGGGGGGGACCGTTTACGACCTCACTGTATATGTCAATATATGTCAAAAATCATGCAGTATCGTCTCCAATTTACATTAATACTAATAACTACATTCTTAAACCCTAAACTGACATTTGATTTTTTTTGACAATTAACAGAAACGTCACTCTCCACCCAAGAAGAAGGAACTAATCACTTTCAACTCAAAGGAAACACTTTTCATCCAATAATGACATGTTTTCCTCCCCGCATGCGGGTTAAAAATAGCTATACGGCCATTATGATTGCGAGTAAAGACATTTTACACATACCCCGTCTAAAACGACTGAAGATAAGTGTATATTCGAAATCGATACAGAATATTCGCGTACGAAACTTACCGCAATGCACACGGAAGTTAGCGGAAGTTAGAACGCGTGCATAGGAACGTAACTTATGGGCGAAACATGGACTAATGGAATCGGCGAGTTATTTCGCGAATATTAGCTTAACTCGTAGGAAACGGGGCCATTATTAAAGTCGATGTGTATTAGGTATATGCAGATGGTATTGACTTCGGGTGCATAGAATATGTAATGAATATTATACATGGCTTAGAGCTTAGCGAACGGCTATTGTTCTCTGCCATTGTGCCTGGAATAAATGCGTTGGAATGGGTCAGCAATGCGTCATTTCAGTAAATCACATGGAATTATCCATTAGGATGTATTCATAGTTTGTAGAATTTCTAAGAAAAAAAATGAAATAAGTTCAGCAGCAATACTGAATGGCTATATAACTGTTTGAGCTGAAGTTTGTGGTGAAATATGTAGTTTTATCAGTGCAACAGTTTGAAGTACTTACTTTTAACATATTATGTAAATTGAGCTTAAATGTCCAGAGTTTCTTCTTAATAACTATGTCAATGTCAAAAAAATCTAATTAAATAGTTCACATCAACTCATTACAGTTAAGTTTTCTTACATTCGAATATAAAGTCTTCTTTTTATCTCACTTAGATATCTCTTTCTAAATTTCCTCGTTATACGTTTAAAACAATTTTTTATCACATCTAATGGTAATAATAATGAAATTGTGCCAAGGTTTTGTTTTTGATGTTTTAGGTAATGCAGATAACTATTATTTGCGGCTATCACAAGTTTCCGGTGATTACAAACATGACAGGATAGAATGTGTAGGATAGATAGAAACATATGGTAGATAAAACACTGTAACGCATACGGTGAACTGAAATTCTCTTCATTTGTATAATTAATATCTAATTTCTTAATGAGGACACCACCTTAATTCAAGCTTAATTCATGTTATAAATTTATATTTGATAATTAATTACTTATGAAATGCAAATCTAAAGCCTTGTTTATATATTTCTTACAGTTATTCAACCGTGTTGAGGTACAACGGGATGATTGACAGATGACGCAATGTAAAATCCCATTTACATCGTGCGCCATCTGTCAATCATCCCGTTGTAGCTCAACGGGTTGCTACTAGTTTGACTTTTTCTATCTAGACAGCAACAAATTTTGGAGATTTACCGAATAATATTTGACGATTTGTCTTTCGCGTCAAACGTTGGGGCAACATGTTCTAATCCTTAAATTAACAAAAGTAATAGGCACAAGATCGTTTTGACCAAGAGCAACTATCAATAGTTTGAATTATGTTGTTCTATTAAATTTTTTAATTTTATTTTACATTTTTAAACATCAATTCAGAATTCTTAATTGAAAATTCATAATTTAGAACTCATATATCATAATTTATAATTCATAATTCACAATTTATAAATCACAATTCATAATTCACAATTCATAATTCCTGACTCATCATTCATAATTCATCATCCGAAAATCACGTCTTTCCAAATAATTCCATCCTAACCTTCACGCTCTACACTAAACCATAGTAACCGGTATTTACATATAAATTCCTTCCTGTGTGTTCGTTGTTCAGTGTTACGTCAACAGCCGTAGAAGTAGCATATATGTATATATAAGCGAAAATAATGCTTGTTTAACGTAAGAATTGATTCGAAAAGAAACAAAAGAATGACTTTATATCTAATTAAACACTAATTAAATATTTTCTTTTATAAATTCTATATATGTATATATGAGTATTTTCGCAAAATTAAAGTAAATTTCTTTTTGACCGCCAGTGTACAATACCAGACATCACCATTTCAATTCGTACATCGTTTTGACGTTATAATAGGTTATAATTATGCGAAATCGTAACACAGCGATAATGTTATTGATAGTTGAATGGCCTTGTGGTATACGAATGTTAATATAATAAAAGATAAGGAAAGTAGACACGATTTGTAACCATTTCTGTCACTATTGTCTTTTAAGGAATACATTTAGAGTTTGTATTGGAAAGGGGAATATATTTTGTTTAGTTTTAGGGAGATTCTTCAGGAAATATAATAGGCAACATCTTAAAGTTGAACAAAAGAAAATGAAGTCATTCAAATGCTATTTGATTCTTATATCTTTCCTTGTTCTTTTAGAAATTGACTTCATTATGAATTTCGTCACAATTCTCTTTCCCTGCTACAAAAGTGCTATTGATTCAAAATTTTCCACCTTCTTTAGAATTTTCACACGATATAATGTCGTATTGGAATATACTCATGAGGAACACTTCTTGAAATTTGCGGATAATGTCTGTTATCAGCTAGACTTGAATATTTTCAACGACGCGTTACAAGCTTAGACAGCTAGGCGCCATCCTCGGACGGAAATAGAAGAAGGAATAACGAAAACAAAACACAGTAGGTGAATGTAATCGATAGATATGTGAATCAGAAAATTGCTCAGAGAAATTTACGTAAATGAAAACTATTTGAACCTATCTATATAAAATGCTTTCAAATACTTTCTTGATTAGAGTATAGATCATGTTTTCTTTTTCTAATCGTTGGTGACAGTGCATGCAAGCATCAATCACTTTGACAGATGTAATAAAATTTCTACGAATTCGTGGGGGCTTTCTACCGACCACATTCTTATATTTTGCTCATTTAAATAACCAAAAAGATAGAACCAAGCTCCATTAGAAAGAAAGCATTTTTCGAGAATGTGTGTTCTTTTATGAAAATCTATCTACGTGAGTTCAAAAACTACTAGCATTTCAGGTCTAAACTCCTGCCACAGGTGAAATTTTTGTTGTTTTTTTTTTTTTTTATTTGTACATTGCTTTTATTTATACAATTTGTGTGTTTTATTTGTATTTATCTACTGACGCATTCTATACTCTGTAGAGTCTACAGGAATAAAGATATATTATTATTATTATTATTATTATTATTATTATTATTATTATTATTATTATTATTTTATACGGAAATATGTACCTATAAATCCTTTTTTTTAAACGATATGGCATGTTCTCACTGACAACTGAACTTCTTGAGAAAGCTTTGGAATTGAATCACAAATCACAAATAAAATCGATGCGTCAGTATCTAGGATATCATTCGACCATTTTTGAAGGGCAAGGGGAAAGGGTCGATCCTTCAGTTTCGGTGAGACGTAAGCCGTTGATTATGCAACAAAATATGCAATACGTTGCTAACAACGTAATAAATCTAAAGTAACGATTAACACGGTTCGCAACTTGGAAATCAAAATACAAGTTCAACGTCTTTATTAAATTAATTTCCATGATTTTACATTCATTAAACAAATTATCAGAATTTGTCAGTTAAGCAAGAACCACTAAAAACTTACTTCGTCTTTAATGTGGCCTTGCATTCCGTACTGATATTGCTTTAGTTAATTCGTGCTTATAAGATTTCTTAAAAAAAAAATAGTTTTGAATATATTTACTATTAAAGCTGTGCGTGCAGTTAGATTAAATAATTGTCACAATTTAAAATATAATTTAAAAGTGGCCCAATGATGCCAATCTCACTAAAGAATTTGCTTGAAAAACAGCCTACTCAGGAAACTATCTGAAAGTATGTTCAAATAAAGAAACGACTTCAAATTAGGAAGATATTTAATTTTAATAAATTTATAAGAATTGCGTTCACACATGCGTTTTGTAACATTCAACACATCAACAATATAGATTTCAATACGTACGGGAAATTAGCCACTGGAAAATAGTATTTTTTACTTCTGGAGTTCCGCAGGGATCCAACTTAGGACTTTTAATGTTTATACTATTTTTTTAATGATTTATTGCAAAGCGTTGATAGTAGTGAGTGTGTATTTGGTGATGATCTTCACTCCTGTGAGCCGTGGATCTGATTGCATTTCTCTACTCTAATATCACCAATTGATTTATTTTAAACAACCTTGATTTAAACATTGAAAAGTAGTAAGTCTCATTCAAAATCAATACAGTTATTAAAGGAATTTCTCTTATATTTACAGTACCTGTCCTATTTGTAATCTCCACAAAATTTGTGTCAACGTACATGTTTCTTATTGAGTATGAATGCGATAAATAGCACAACTATAAGTACTTAATATTATTTGAACAGTAAATTTTCCTCTTTATTTTCTAATCAGATTCAAATTCGTATATTTTAATCTTCACTTCCTTGAGAAACATACAGCAACTACATATATCAACTTTAGCCGAAACAAACAACCATCCTTGATCTGTCTCCTTCTGTAACATCTGACCAACTTTAGCAGTGATCCGTAAAAAGAATAATTTAAAACACACACCACATAATAATATATCCAGCGGCACTGATAGCAATTATGTCCTGTGATAAACGCAGGCGATCTAAAAACCTTATCGTCTGCCACCGTAGACGACTTGTCTCAAAGCTACGGTTAAAATAAACGTTAAGTTGTTTATTGTTGGGCCGCCTAAACGCACTAAATCTTCCAACCGCTATACGTCGTTTCGGGCAAAAACCGATTCCTCCTGGCTACAAGTTAGGCCTGATAATGGCTCCTAATCTATACGGAAGGGTTAACCTTCCCGATGACCCGAACAGAGAATTTTGGACGGTATAAATCATAACGGTAGGCAGGAAAGATACGATTTACAGCTTCGAGGGGGAGCTCTTATCGATACTTGTGTTGCATGTACCGGATGGCAAAACAGTGAAATATATGCGGTATATAGGAGGGGTAGATATTTAGTAAGAGTTTTTTACCTTGGGTTAATTAATAATTAAAATATTATGACATTTAGGACAAACATTTAAATAGCTATATATTGTATATATTTAAAAAAAAAAATCTATATTCTGTCTTGCGCAACACTGACTAAACCCAAAAGATGCTTATACTAGTGATTCTCAATATATGCGACAAACTTTAAGAGCTGATTCCTGAGGTTATTTTTATCATAAAAGTTCATATGAGTATATGTCCAAAACGGTTTGGTTTCAAAGTTATCGAATGTTTAATAATAAATTATGAACTACGACTAACACGATATAATATCACAGCTGGTTCTTCAAAAACTATTGTGTTGAGAGGGAATTGTTTATTTGTCATTTCAATATTTGTTAATAGTTGTCAGAGTATTCATTCAGTTTATTGCCAGTTTCTGTTTTCTAAAATGAATTACACGAATGCTGAGATGTGTGATATGCATTTCGTTTACGGTCTTGCCAATGGAAATTCGCGTGCTGCTAGACGTCTTTATGAAGAACGATACCTGAACCGTATCATCCCGTATCATTCAATATTTGCACGTCTTCACCAACGTCTTTAGTGAAACGGGAAATTTTAAAAAATGGACGACTGATAACGGGCACCCACCTACAGTGAGAACTCCACAAGTTGAAGAAATGGTACTAAATGAAATTGAGGGACAACCTACTACAAGCACCAGAAAAATTGCGTTTGCTTTAACATTAGTCAGGGCACAGTTTAGAGAATATTGAAAGATCAACTGCTCTATCCATATCACATTTAACGGGTGCAGGCACTTTTGCCGGCAGATTTTCCGCAAAGAGTGGCTTTTTGTCAATGAATGCAACAAAAAATCGCACAAAATCCTGACTATTTGGCTCAAACATTCTTCACCGACGAGGCTACTTTCTCTAGAAACGCGATTATTAATTTTCATAATAATCACATATGGGCCGAAGAAAATCCGCACGAACTAGTGAATGCTCGTCATCAACATCAATTCTCTGTCAATGTGTGGGGGCCGGAATTGTTGGAGATCACTTGATAGGTCCACATTTTTTACCGATGCGGTTAAATGGCGAGGTATACCGCAATTTTCTTGAAGAGGAGCTATCCTTACTGCTGGAAGAAGTTCCGTTGCAATTAAGATTACAAATGTATTTTATGCATGACGGTGCTCCAGCACATTTTAATTTAGTTGCTCGCGAGTTTTTGGACAATACGTATCCAGATCGGTGGATAAGACGGGGAGGTCCACTACTGTGGCCTCCTCGGTCTCCAGACTTAAATTCTTTGAACTTTTTTTTCTCTGGGGCCACCTTAAATCATTTGTTTATACAACTCCCATTGAAAATGTCGCTGAACTGAGAAATCGTATTAGCTTTTCAAACAATTCGAAATACCCCTGGTATTTTAGAACGGACTCACCAGTCAATACGACAGAGGATAGAAGCTTGTATTGCAGTTGGGGGCGGTCATTTTCAACAGTTAGTATAAATTAATTTTGTTTTACTAATTATTTTGTTAATTTATAATAAAAACATTAATTATGTTAACTTTAACTTTAACTATTAAACATTGTACAACTGTAGAACTAAGCGATTTTGGACATATGTTCTTATGAACTTTTATGATCAAAATAACCCCAGGAGTCAGCGCTTAAAGTTTGTCGCATATATTTTGAATCACCCTGTATACAGGCTGACATAGAAAAAACTACAATGCATAGCAATATGTGATGTAGGAGTAAGAAATAACAAAAAAAGTTCCTATACACTAATGCCCGATAGCTTTTTGTTTTCAAGTTACAAGCTGTTGAAGTTAAAAGGCTTTTAGTAAATAAAACAGCATTTAAAAATATAAGATACATATTAGTTCTGCATAAGGTGTTCAAATTGATGACCTTGTTCCTAAATACATATTTCCAATCTTCGTGTTAATGACTGACGGCATCTTTGAAATATGTTATTACGAAATCTGTCAGCAGACTCCACAATTCTGTTCCATAATTGTTCTTCACTATTTAGTTCAGCGGAATACACTTCACTTTTCATAAATCCCCAAAATGAAAAATCGAGGGGATTAAGGTCGGGACTACGAGCTAGCCATGGTATAGGTCCCCCACGACCAATCCACCTATTTTCAAATTTCCTTTGCAGAAATTCCCTTACTCTTCTAGAATAGTTCGCCTGTCAATCGTCTGGTAATTCGGAATGGACCAATTAGATAATTGTCGATTATACCTGCCCATACATTAATGGAAAACCCATTCTGGTGATTCCGTATTACGTTCTGATGAGGGTTTTCATCGCTCCAATAATGCATATTGTGAATATTTAAAATGCCATCGCAACTAAAACCTGCTTCATCGGTAAACAAAATTAATGACAGAAAGTTTTGCCCTTTATTTTGCAACCACTCGCAATATTGTAAACGCGGTAGGAAATCCTGTTCCAATAGGTTTCCAAAATTAATATGTATTATATTAAAATTTCATGATTTTCGAAGTCGAAGCCTAAAATCCAAAAGCACTAGAATTGGAACCACTTCTAAATTTACAGCAAATATAAACAAAACCAGAACAAAGAACTATATTTTGTTTTTACGGTTGATGGAAATAAGAGTTCTAGGTTTCTTTTTGTTTCACATTGCACTAATCTTTCGCCACCATGTATAAAACATTTTTCACGGTTGCCTTGTCCCAAATATACTTTAAACTAACTCATAACGGAAAATACGTCACACTTACAATTACTGAACTTCGTCGGCATACTAAGCAACGTCTGACTCAATCCCAAAGATAATAACTTCACCCGGCTTGATGAGCCAGCACGAATATAATGATCAAAATCTGACACCGTCGTCAACCCTTCCAGATAATCCCTTACCAAAATCTGCTTTAACCGTTATCTCCTCGTTTTAACACGTTTAAACTGGGACAGACAGCGTTGGGCCGTGGAATGGTGGCGGACTCCGCACCACCTTGACCGTTTCGTGCTTGTTAAACTGGAGCACGGATTATGGCGTCCGCGAGATCGTACGGGTTTCCGCCCGAATTAACATTCAATTGAGGATTTTGAGGTTGGGCGAGGAGATGTAATCGTTAAGTCTAACATCGGAGTCCACTAAAGTTCAAGTACTTAAGGTCATTTAAAAGTGAAATGTTTGCTTGCGGTTCAGTATCTCTTAAACGGCCTTCGTCATAGTTATTTTCTGTTTTAGTTTACTGAGTACACTCGTGTTTATTTGTTATGTTACGGCTGTTTGTTACGTATGAAGGTTGTTGGAATGGAATGGATCTGTTTTGTTTGGAAGTTTTACTAGGAAAAAGTTTTATCATATCCAGTGCTGATGGACGGTGAATTAACACAGAAAACGGATGGAATAAAGATAAAGTTCGCGAAGAGTGAATGATAACATTACATAAAAGTTTTTAATAGAATTTTTGCCCTGTCTGAATTACGCTGTCCAGATAAAGTAGTACATTTACAGAACTTTGTTTTTAAACTTTTAACAACTGGAAAATACTTTTTTATTACAGGGTGTCCCACCGAACAGTCATTAGAATTTTTCGAAATTCTAGAAGGAATCTGAGTTTAAAAGCGGCTATGACTACTATGCAAGTTTCAAACTCAAATTCACCTGTATATATAATAATACTCCGTGACGTATGTATGAATATACCTGTGTCAACAGGTATACTCATAGTAGGGCCACAATAGTCAAAATATACATTTTCGTGGAAAATAAAGTAATATAGGAGCAAGTAAAAAAAAATCGTTATTTAAGATATAAGCATACCGCTTTTTTAATATCTGTAATAGTTTTATTGAACCTCTTGTGGCGATACTTACCTCACCCCTCATTTAAAGGATACGGTTTACCTGCTAGCATATGAATCCAGGAGCCGCACAGTGGTCAATTCAGATGGTTTTGCGGAAAAAATTAAATAACTTTTGAACCACACTCCGTTCCGGAGTGAAATTTCGTACAGTGATTATACAGGGTATTCCACGTAACTGGTTCATTAAAAGTTTATGATGTTCTATTATTTACTTATATTTGAGATTTTGGCACCAGTATCTGTTCGATTGGAACTATAAATGTAAAATACCTTAACCAAAATATCACTTCCGGTTTACCGGAAATGGTGTCAACTTTCTTATTTTGAATAGAATGATATAATTTTTTATTCATGTTTGGGTTCTACAACCAAAAATACGTCAGTTTTCATTAACTATTCCTATAGCTACATGTTGCCGTTTTTGAGTTATTTAAGTTTTTCTTTTTTTTTAGTCATAATCATTGCATCATTGAGAAATTAATATCTCGGTTAATACTGCAAGTAGAGACTCCAAATTTGCTATGTTATGAATGTAGATATAACTCTAAGAAACGGTAAGTACACTTTACATTCTAACATACAGGTATTCAAAACTGAGGAACAAAGTGAAATATTTTCAAATGCAGAAAACTCATTTTTTTTAAATAGAACACCCTGTATTTTAATTCGGAATTAGGAAGTAAATATCATCCCCTATCGCTTTATATGAGCATTCCCTATATCTATCTTTAATAGATTTAGAGATATGAGCGACTTTTTGTTAAACAGACTAAATATTCTTTTTTTTTAAATAGAACATCCTGTATTCTAATTCAGAATTAAGAAGTAAACATCATCCCCTATCACTTTATATCAGCATTCCCTATACCTCTCTTTAACAGATTTTGAGATATGAACGACTTTTTGTTAAACAGACTAAGTAGCCCTATCTTTACGTGTTTGTAGCTGGCTCTGAATGGGATTGATGTCAAATTCATTGACTAACCAAAAGTGTTTATGTATATCATTGTAATTACACTTTCGTATAACGCAATATTAATAGAAATGACTATTCGAACAGACATTCTTGTATGGTTATTCAAAAATAATACATGAATTTGACGTGAATCCATTTCAGAGTCAGCTACAAACATTTAAAGATAGGGCTACTTAGTCTGATTAACAAAAAGTCGCTCATATCTCTAAATCTATTAAAGATAGGTATAGGGAATGCTCATATAAAGCTATAGGGGATGATATTTACTTCCTAATTCCTAATTAAAATACAGGGTGTTCTATTTAAAAAAATGAGTTTTCTGCATTTGAAAATATGTCACTTTGTTCCTCAGTTTTGAACATCCTGTATGTTAGAATGTAAAGTGTGCTTACCGTTTCTCAGAGTAATATTCACATTCATAACATAGCAAATTTGGAGTCTCTACTTACAGTATTAACCGAGATATTAATTTCTCAATGATGCAATGATTATGACTAAAAAAAAAAAGAAAAACTTAAATAACTCAAAAACGGTAACATGTAGCTATAGGAATAGCTAATGAAAACTGACGTATTTATAGTTGTAGAATCCAAAAATGAGTAAAAAATTAGACCATTCCATTTAAAATAACAAAGTTGACATCCGTTTCCGGTCAACCGGAAGTGATATTTTGGTTAAGGTATTTCACATTGATAGTTCCAATCGAACAGATACTGGTGCCAAAATCTCAAATATAAGTAAATAATAGAACATCATAAACTTTTAATGAACCAGTTACGTGGAATACCCTGTATACATAATTAACTATTTATGACATTAGAAATAATACATGAATTAGCATATTAGAGGGTAATTACCGATAAAGGAAATAAAAGTTTAAGGAATTTCTACATTTAAAATCGGTTAATATTTCACCATGTTGTTGAAAACTTTGTAACTCAATTTTTACCCAACTTTCTTTAGTAGTTATATTGGCAGGATAGCATTTTTCTTCATTTATTAAGTAATAAGGAGGAAGAACATCGTGACCACTGTTCTTGAATGCATATCTTATCACCTCATATTGATATTTGCTTTCTCTGTCGCCATATATTTTGCTCTTCATAATTTTAGAGTATGAATTCCACTAAACATCTGACTCTATTGAATAAATGAAATAAAAAGAATTTAGGTATATTTTTCGAATTAGCGGCAAAAAATATCACCGTTATTTTGTTTGCGGTTTTGAGAATAAGATCGTCAAAGATATCTATTTCATTTACCACAGTATTTTTACATTCTGACATTAAATAATTGAGTAGTCTAAATATTACTTTCAATTTCTGGCGATTACCCATCTAACTTTGCATTAAATTTAACTATCTACAATAAAAAAAAATGTTTGTAAAATCAGTTTTCCACTGTCATTATCTTCTCCTATTTGTAAAAAATACGTTTCCAAAAAACCTTATATGAAATATGAAGCAATCATAATAATGAAACACAAATTATTAACAAACAGGTGTTAAGTTATAAGTACTGCACTTACTTACACATGAGTAAATTAACAAATAATAACTAATAATACTAAAGAGTATGCATGAGTAAAACTACTATTTTTTATTTTTTTAATAATAATTGCTGACACATCAGTTGCGGATCACCCCGTATAATACTTTAGTATAATAAGTAAAATATTACTTATGCAATTACAAATAAATTGCGTCTGCCAAAATTACAAAACTGTGTAAGGGTAGCCTAATTGAAAATCCTTCCTAGTGCTGTGCTAATATTGTATACTGTGCGCGCTATTAGATTTTTAGCTGTTTCTCAGCTAGAGGCAAAAAGTGGAAGCTGAATTTTATTCGCTCTTGTTCCTTGGGCTATGGAGAACAGAAGAAAGAATTAGTTTGGCGGTCGTTGGCGCTAACAGTGAAAAGTCTAAACGAATATTTTCGTGTCAATTACATTCCACTTTTTCGGAACTCAAATAATAACTCTATATAATATCATTAGATCTTAATGATTGTTGCTGTATAGTAAGCATAAACCTCCACCTTAACATTTCTGGTACTGTTTGTTTCAAAACTTAATTTGTTTCGCTTATATGCATTCTTATGTTTCAGTAATGTTTCAAGTAAAAATTCGATAAATACCATCATTCAACTTCAAAGTACTACTGAACGTCAGCACTTTTAATTTATGTAACTATTCGTACTAAATAATCATTTCCAATCCTTCTGCTTCAGAATGAACCTAAAATAACAGTTATAGCGCATATTCGAAAAATAGACTTTTTTCCGCCTATTTCCCACTGTGAGCCGTATTGACTATAAATTACAGCTCTATAAGATAATTAGAAAGGCGATTTTAATTTTAAATATATAATAAATGATATAAATCAGGTTTATTTACATAAAAAATACAAATCGTGTGGCAGTACTTACACCTACACCGTATTTCATAAATCACTGTCTGAGATTGAGTCATTTCCATTTTTCCAATTCTTTGGATTTATGCATTTCACAGCATTTTTTATGTGTGTGGTGTGTTTTTGGAACATTTTCTTTTTTAGATTATCGTATCTAGAACTCACTTAAATTGTTTCTTTGGGGACACAACTTATCCACGAAAAAAAGTTAGGCCAGTTGGTAATTATAAATACGTGTATCTTAACGTTTTTTCGATCTAATGAGTAAAATAATTGTCATGATCATTTAATATAACAAGTATATTTATAAAGTAATAAAGAGACAAGAAATACATTAAAATAATGTATATTTTAATTCACCGAACTACTTCTTCATACACTACACTTTCTTCACCTGTCTTCTGCTTTTCGAGTTATTACAGATTACAATTATTCATTGTTACATCATATTTGTAATCTTAGTAGGCGATGATTCTATAATGACAATGGCTGTGTTCGCAGAGGAATCACAAACTAGTCAGAGCCAATCATATATCGTGAAATCAGTCAGAAAACTGTTTCGGATTTCTTTGAGCCAATCGAATCGCGTCTGACGAGTTTGTGATTCCTCTGCGAACACAACTAATGATAGTAGTTTTTTTTACGTTTAATCGTGTTTAGTGTAATTAATTAAATTATTTATAGAAAATAATATTTTCGAAAGAAGAATTAGGTAGTGTGGTGTCTGTACTGAGGGAATATGACAAACTATTTTCTGGTTTCACGTGTGTACAGTCAAAAACACCCAAACGCTGAAAGGGAACCTAATATGCTCTCTAAAAGACTGAAGGACTGTAACCACTGAAGAAAGCGAATTTTCAGTAGTAGCCAGTGTTGTGAATGCTCAAATATTTCTATGCGGGCGGACGTATTTGGGCACAACAGAAATTTCATAATTTTATCCTTACCATTATCAATTGGTCCAAGAAGTAGATCAATGTGATTTCAATAGAAGGTTGATGTTTTGTTAATGAGAGCTAGAAAAACAGCTAGGAGAAGTAAGATTCTTCAATATATTGCTTGCCGATGAAGTTGCCTTCCAGAAGATTTATCACGTTAACCGCCATAACTTTCATTAGTATGACACAGTTAATCCGCATGGTATCAGGACAGTAGATCAACAGTAGCAGTGGTCTGTTAACATATGGAGAGGTATCATTCGAAACACACGTTTAGGGTCATACTTTTCTTTATGGTAATCTTACAGGAGCATGTTATTATCTGTATTTTCGTGACAATGAATTTAGAATTGTTGGATGGTGTACCTAACATGATGGAGCACCATCTTATTCTGCGCATAATGTAGTTAATTCTGCTGAATTTCAATACATCTGACTTTAAATGTGCGTTAGACAAAATGGGGTTATATCGAAAATCCGATGTTCTAATTTCTTTTATGTATTTGGCGCGGTTTATTGCATGTTTACTTATACTGAGTTGTTTATTTTTCGATGTTTTTGTGATTTTATATTAAATATTTATATCCTGGCTTTCATTTCTACAATCATCGCCTATTAAGTTTACAAATATGATCGCACTAATGAAAAATTAATTAAAACTATAATAACTGGAAAAGTAAAACAAACAGACATAGAGTATGCTTAATAAAAATCAAAACACCTGTTAATAGGAATTCAATGATATAAGCATTTTATTTATTAAGAAAGTAAGATGTACCTATTAGAAGTTGACTGAGTTTGCGCTTTAGTAACGAACACCCAGTATATTAAAATACCACTATAAACATACCTGCAGGTATAAGTAGCTCCCTATTAAGATATTTCAAAATTTGATTCACATATTCGAAGTGGTAATTAAATTACAATCGGTTTTCTCAAACAGTACAAGCGGCATTATTTTTAGAAAATTATAGATATCTTGGAAAGTAATGAGTTTAGCACTAAAATATATTATATGTATCTATGACGTCGCATATATTCATTCGTCGACTACCTAGCGATATCCCCTGTATTTTACACCGCGCGAGTGTAATTCTTTTTATTTCTTCACCTCGACCATTCACGCTTCGCACATCCAGATATCGGGACACATCCTGAAAAGCTTTTCGCACTATATGGCGTCGTACATGTAGAAAGAAATATGATGCGGAAATATGACACATAAACATCGCAATCGCTACGTTGCGTCGATACCGCCGCCAGGGGGCGCTTCGATATCCTCCTGTCATCGTATAATAACAGAGCACGTATAGCGAACCTGTGAAGGTATAAAAGGAACGCGGCAGGTTGCGCGCATGTAGGTGTACGGCTCGTAATGATATTTTGACCCATTAGATTCGAATTGCGACATAAATCTAACGTTGTCGCCCTGCTGATGGGGTGATTCCGTTCTGGCGAACGGTTCGCCCTAGCCTATTTTTCTTGAGGATCGTTTTATAGCTGTAGTTATTGAGCGTGAGTAATTGATTGCGATAATAATTAGTTGGCGTGATTCTAATCGGCACTGCTGATATTTAGTTAATAGAAAAGATGTTTGGAAAACGTAAGTTTTTCTTCTTTAAAAAAGAAAAAAATATATATACTATAAACTAAAAGGCTTTAATAATATGATTTATAGAGCGGTCGGACAAGTTGGCATTGGAAGAGAAAAAGAATAACATACCCGGTTGCTATGAAAGGGGTATTTGTGTTCGCAGGAATTGGGGCGCAACGACCCGGGCGATCCTTTTCAATTAGAATGCGGCTCGATCCCAAGAATATTCAGTTACCGTCGTGAATATTCAAAATTCCTAACGGCCAGATACCCCTGACATACAAAGACAAACTTATTCATACAAGGTATTGGTTTTGTGGAGGGAATTAACTGACCGAACGCATTCAAAGAGATTTAAATCCTATCTTTTATATGACAAAAGTACGTCTCTTCGTACATGACCATAATTTTAAACGCGAAACAACTTTTGGTTTATACATATACGGGGTGACATAGAAAAAACTACAATGCATAGCACCACGAGATAGAAGCAAGAAAAATAACAAAAAAGTTTCTATGCACTAATGCCCGATTGCTTTTTTGTCAAGTTACAAACTGTTTTTTATATTGTTCTTGTATTTTAGTATTACCTAGGCAATAAAAAATATTTTAAAGTAGGCTGTAATTTCATGAAACAAAACATTTGGTAAATGTCAAACCAACCAATTAGCCTAGTGTCTTGAAAGTTTTATTTCAAAATGGTGCGCTATACTTTCTATCGAGAGAGATACCCATTAAGGCAAGTTCCTAATGTTAGGACATTTATTGACGTACATAGGAGTTTGGGAGAAGATGTTTGCTTTAAAAAACCAAAATTTGATTCTGACGTTAACAGAACTCGTTGTACTGTTGCAAATGAAGAAGCTATTTTGCAAATAGTAGAAGACAATCCTAGAATAAGCACCAGAAAAATAAGTGCAATTGTACCGAATGTCAAACGTGAATCTGTTAGGGAAGTCCTCAAAGAGCAACTTCTTTATCCATTTCATTTCCAAAAAAGCCATCACCTATTGGAACAGGATTTCCTACCGCGTTTACAATATTGCGAGTGGTTGCAAAATAAAGGGCAAAACTTTCTGTCATTAATTTTGTTTACCGATGAAGCAGGTTTTAGTCGCGATAGCATATATAACCAAACACATAAAACTACGATAATGTATTTAAAGGGGAATGATGGTGGCGATGGATAGCAAAACAGTACGCCTCTAAGATGCTACAAACAAGCATACAGTCATATACGCGCCTTTGACTTAAAATCAGCAGTCGCGTATCAATCATTGAGGGTTACGAAGATTTTACGAATCTTGCAAAAAATTTCAAACAATAATGTGGCATTGCAGGATCGCTCGTTGCTAGCCATTATAGACTTCCTCCAAAATATTTTTAACAATTGCCCTATTATGAAAACTAAATCCCATAGTTTATTGAAAGTAGTCTGGAGACAATTTGAATATTTGATGTGGGATTTTTTTTTTACATTTGCAAAGATTGCAAGCTTCTTCCAGTACGAAATCACTATACTACACTTTTTCAGATTCTCTCTTAACAGACGTATTGAAAACTAACTCTATTTTATTTAAGATTTCTATTTGTTTATAGATGATGAATTTATCCCGCTACTTATGGTAGAAGGGAATTTGATTATATATTGATTATATATAAATGATGAAAATTTGTGAATTTTATTTAACTTAATTTTGAATTAAGCTTTCCCATTTTTAAAGTATTTTAATTTAATATTATTTATCACTAAATATTTTTTTAGTTTTTTACTTCTTTAAATTTCTGATAATTATTTTGTTTAACACGAGTTTCGTTTTAACGAGAGTCCAGAACTTACTTTTCTGTTTTAGTATTTAGTTTAAATGTTTCTATTCGTATACCAAATGCTAATATATTTTAGTAGTTTTATGGTAAATTATTTTCTCGATTCACATATTTCATCTATTATCATTATATACTACATTAATATGTCAAGCTTTCGAAATATCAAAAAGTTTGTAGCAAGAACAGTAGGTCTCCTTGAGAACCGCACACTAACGTCATTATCTATCAGACTACGATTAAAAACTAAGGGCAAGCAAGGCATCCCTTTAACTTTTACCTACGGTCACTCCACCATCTCCTCTTACCGTTGTAAACCAATTACATTACCGTTCATTATCGCACTTGCTTGTGTTTATCTGTATAAATATTTTTACAGTTTCTTGACAATGAATTTAGAGAGTTTTTGGATGATGTACCTCTTGATATAAGAGGGTAAATGTAGTTTTAGCATCATGGAACACCACCTCTTTCTGCGCATAATGTAGTTAATTCCACTGAATGTCAATACATCTAATTATAAATTTACGTTAGACAAAATGGCGGTTAGATCGAAAATCTGGTATGCTAATTATTTTTATGTATTATTTGGCACGGTTTATTGTTAGTTTACGTATATTGATTTGTTTATTTTTCGATGTTTTTGTGATTTTCATATTAAATATTTGTTTTTCTGGCCGTCAATCGTCGGCTACTAAGATTACAAATATATGATCGCAACAATGAAAATTAATAATAATGGGGGTGGTATTGCATTAAAAAAAAAGTTGGCGGCTGTACTGAGATTACGAAACACCCTGTGTAAATCCCGACAATTTTGTGTTATAGAAAAATTATATCTTACAACAATTTATAAAAAAAATTGGTTACTATCTGTCACTGTTTACGAGTTATAGAGAAATACCCTACTAGTAATATTGTTCGCTATTATATATCAATAAAATTGCATTACACTATGTACTGTATCTAAGCATTTATAAGGATTATAAAAAAGAAAAGTTATAATTGTTACAAATATATTTATACCGAATTAAATACCGCTGTAATGCAATAGTGTATGCCCTGGCACTACATTGCAAGAAACTATTACAGACATAAGCATAAATATGTAAATGTATGTTAAGGTGTACTTATGATTGATGTATACTTTGTTTATAATATTTATAAACAAAGTAGACAAACACGCAAACATGTTTATGTAAGGTTAGATATAAGATAGGTGAGTAGGATAGCATAAGAACAGAACTGATTATTGATTAATTAATAGTATAGCTATATGTAGTAGCGTTATATACTGTGATATTGTTATCTGACGCTATGCGTCGCTTTCGTTGTTACAAATAAACCACAAAAACCCCACCACTGTGTGTGATTAAAAGAAGTCAATCGAACCAAAGGACCCAACCCTTTTTTTAAGAAAATAGTATTAAAAAATGAATAACATTTATTATTACAGTTTTATTATTTAGTTTTTAAAATCTTTGCAATGCAATTGTGCTGTATTCTGTTCTAATACTGAAGAGGTTCATGACATTATTTAGTAGAATTACTGCTTGTTAACAACAATTTTGCAGTAGATTATCGAACGAATAGCAATCCTTACTTTTTAAGAATTCTAAAATAATATTTACATTTTTTTCAAATTCCCCCTGTGGGTAAATCCACATCATTACTCTCGCTCCGATCCGAAGCTTTAAGCAGCTTTTATTTTAATCAAAACCAACCGCGAAATGTTTCAACAATTTAACCTACCACCCTTACCTTTCTTTCTTTCACTCTGCGCCGCGCTTGCTTAGGGATTTTCACGCTTAAATAAATGAGGTGCGAATCGCCCCATTTTCTTAGGTAAAGAAAAAGCCAAAAAAAAAAACATTATCAATCGCCATAGAAACGTTCATATTTCTTTGTCGCGCCAGAAAATCCTTCTCCATCAGTTTGTCGTATTCTTCCGTCACATTTCGTACCTCACTGTATTTTCCTTATTTTTTTGTACCGGTTCCTTTGTTTTCGCGCGGTTTTAAAGTGCTGCAGCACTGACGAAATGGCGGATTGAAACAAAAAAACAAGGACGATATTGGATAAGGTATTGAACGACATTTGGCTCTCGCGATAGCCTGCGGTAACTTCGGCGATAAACAACTATATATCGGGAGAGAAATAGCTGCGCCGTATATGTTTTGGAAACAATAATGACGAGTTTTTTTCAAGGTTTAATCACCCGAAACCTCGAGTACGATGTTCCAGTTAGGCTAATGGGGTCATAAGGGTGTTTACGTGTTTTATTAGCGATGCGAAACACACATACGTATCGATTTTTAATTTAAATGGAGGGGTTTTTAATATTAAATTATACGTTATGTTGTAGATTCTATTAAAAAGAATTTCGTTTGGAAATCATAATCGCATCATCTTAATTTAATGTTTTAGTTGGATGTTTTTTCTCTACCTAGCCCCTTTTGGTCATTCCAATTAGATTTGGTCGAAAGCTATTGAAATTATATAGAACACGAGTATTAAACAACTCATATTGCTGTATTTATATCTTATTTTTAAATTTATGCTCATAAAAATAAATTATCTGTATCTACTGGACATCACACACCAAAATATTATTGAAATATCTTTACTAAAATGTAGTAAATACTAATAAAAACTAGTTCTTAGAACTTCAGAGCTTAATCAAATCATTGAGAGGAAAAAGAAAGTAGGGGAGAGTGAGGCACGTTCGGACACTAAACCTTAAAAACGGATTATATTGTTATTTATGGGGTATGCAAAGTTTCTCATATACACTTTAATACGTACACATTTTTGTATGAGATACTATATAAGAAATCCGATAATGTTGCATGGTTTTTCTCGAATATGCCTTTTTTTCCAAAATAGCATTTGTCCGAATCTGTCCCATACCGGGGCACTTCCGGACAACACATGGGGCACATTCGTACATAACTAAATTAACACATTAAAAACATTGATAAACATCTCTTTTAATCACCGTTTTTTAAAATTTAAATAAAAAGCAATACTAGCTAACTATATTACTAAATGTTTAAATTATTAAACTTTACAGCAAATTTGAAAAATCCAGACTGTTTAGCGGTTCCTTTAATGTTAGTTGGTTGAGGAAGCTTGGAGACAATGTCGTCGCGATTGATAAGAGAAATATCACAAAACCTAGTCTTCTTTCTTGCGCAAAAATTTTACCTCATGCACCGGTTCTAAGTCCACAGTAGTCACCTCTTAGACTACCCAAACATAGCACTTTATGGGTTCCTTAGTAGCAAACTTCACCAGAATGTAATCTCCTAAGAATATGCTATGATCATCTAATATACCTTGGGAAAGATCTCATTCATTAAAGTGTTCATCAAAAGCACTGTCCTGACCAGAATCTTCTTCTGACCAGAAGCATATGGTGGACTTTCTTTCTTATCATTGATAGCTTTCTCGAAATCTGGACGATCCAACTTGCTTCTTCTGCGTCTTACTTCTCTTCATTTGACAAATTTGCCTTTTTGTCCGGTGGACTAACTCTTTTCTCTTTTTGTCAAGTTTTTCCTCTATTCGATTTTTTTCTTCTGGACAGGTATATATTTTGGAACAGGCTTTCACTTTTCCCTTCCTTATTCCTTGGTACGCTTCAGCTTTAGGATACGGTTGTAATTCCTGAATAATTTCGTCGCAAGACGTAGTTTCTTGAAAAACTACAATTGCAATACTATTAACTATAGTTGTCATTATATCGAAAGATTCTTTATTAATAATAGAAGATTCCGAGGGTAGATCAATTTGAGATACTTCACAGTTTGGTAATGAACTGGAACAAGGACGGTCAGTTATCCTAACTGCTAGAAAATCATCAGTAAATACTAGGCTATTTATTGGCCAAATGCCTGCTTTAGAAAATCCGTTGGTGATGTTAGCTCGTGTGAAAGGTTGTAAGTATGGGTCGTTGGTAATTTTTAGGATGTCCTGCATTTTTATTGTCTTACCAGGATTATTGCTCATATGATCCTTAAAGGCCACTTTGCATCGTGCTTTGAATGGCCCATACACGGATATATGTAGGGGCTGTATACGATGGGTCGAATGAGGTGGTAGTTTGTAGTTTCTTCTTCCTCTTCTTTTCCAGAATCATTATAGCATTTTTAGGTTACGTCCCCAATTTTTTCCTGCAAAGTTGTACCAGAGAAATTTGTCGTCTAGGATGAGGCTTAGGTATTTACTCCAAGCTACGTTTTAACGATCCATTTTTATGATTTTTAGATTGGATTTCCCTTTCCTAGTGAATGCTACTAAAGCAGTCTTAGTGAGTTAACAGTGAGTCTCACGGTTTGACACCATCTTCTCTCAAAGTTCAATTCTCTTTGAAGCTAGTAGAAGCGCATATGAATAGATATGAATGAACGATAAAGGAAGAAAAGGTCGGTAAAGATAAGCCAATTCTTCGCGTTTGAAGATCTCACACTCTGATACCAATTTAGGTTTTTTTTTTGTCTAATGTTTTATAACCCTCGTCAACTCATTTCCAATTTTGGCAATATACGATTGATTTATTCACATGGTA
Organism: Protaetia brevitarsis; assembly: GCA_004143645.1. Lineage (NCBI taxonomy): Eukaryota > Metazoa > Arthropoda > Insecta > Coleoptera > Scarabaeidae > Protaetia > Protaetia brevitarsis. The sequence continues at coordinate 2,797,433 of RXPK01000109.1, forward strand.
GCATCCACATACACAGATTTGAACCGCTAATTTATTAAAGCAATTTCCAAAGTGCGCCGATATTCAATTGGTCCATACACTACCCACATACATTCAATTTTATCTATTCTGTTCGCAAAATGTAATTATAAAACCAGATACCACAACTGATTCAATTTACAATTTAAGTAATTATCGGACGTAACATTTTAAATTGATACAAAATATACGCAGAACGCGAATCCGATACTCCAATAGATAAATCAATAAATAAAACTACATACGCAAATCCAACGATATATCAATAATATCTACGACTGACATGACATGCTTATGCCATATGTTTGGTGATAATAATTTAACGTTTATTACTATCGACGGTACTGAACATGCATATATGCACAATCTCGCTGTAATCTATCGGTAATAATTTCTGTATTCCCCACATAGATTCACTTGTACAGAGCTTTTATGATGGTATTTTTATGGGTGTAGATATACCTAAATTATTGGTTTTGAATAAATTCGCTTTTTTTTGCAATTGATCCTGTCAAATATTCAATTTAGCAGGCTACCTTCAAATTTAGTTAAATTAAACTGTGAAGAAGTCATTGCGCAATTGAATTTCCAGTATGTTTTTAATTTTAGAGTTGGTACATTCTGCAACTGCCACTTTCCATAAGTTATACATGACTGGATGCTAGCAACTTCGCAATCCAATCCTATCAATGTAGCTCATTATAGCACTGGTCATTGAACAACGAATTCTCTCTTGTAATTATTATAGCCTCCATTACTGTTCAAATATTCAACACTAACTAATTTGTATTGGATTAATAATTAATAATCTAAATGGGGATCGGACAATATGTAGCAAGTATTCACAGTTTATCAAGTACTGAATAAAGTACGGTTTTGTATCGTTGAATAGTATTCCAATTGCGAATAAATAAATGTATCGAAGTGAAGGGGCACAGTTTCGAACATTTGGCTTTTTGAAATGTTATTTAATGTTAAAATATAAAAAAACACAAAAGCATGTTTGCTTGCTTCTCTTTTTTATGTATTTTTTTTCCAGACGTTTACAATCATGTTTTTTGCGATTACAGCGCAATCTGTTACGAATCGAAAAAAAAAGTTTAAAGCAAAAACAACACACTTGATGGCGTAGAATCCTAATCTGCAATACAAAATGGGGGGTTCCCATTTAAGATTTTAAAGTTGTCCCCCCCTCCCACTCTGGAGGGGGGGCGGGGGACGAGGAGGGGGTCGAGTTCGGCACCATTCAGTGAGCTCCCAACATTATAACAAATTTTATTAAGATCTTTTTTTTTTTATTTGATGCAGTGTTTTAGAGATATTCCGGTGTCTCAAGATAAAAAAATCACCCTGTAGGTATATAAGAGCAGTTGAAATTATTGTTAAAAAAAATACTAAATATAGTTTGTATCATTTTTTTGGTTTTTCTGCCATGTACACTGAATAAAAATGGAAAATAATAACATGTGATTGCAAAACGCAAATTATCACTTTTCGTTGAAATTAAAAATTATTTTCTCAGAAAGTTAACGAAGATATTTCGCAGAACCAAAATCAAAACATATTATTTATAATTGAGCATCAAATCATCATATAGATTTCAACAATACACTGGGAATCCAAGCCTATAGGTTATAGATTATAAGTTTTTTATTTATACGAAGATTTTTTTTTAATAAAATTAAAAATATATTACAGAAATTTACCATTATTCAACCTGCATAGAAATTCCTTCACACTTTAACCCCATATCTTTCAGTCATAAGCTCGGGATATTCAGAGTGTGTCCTTCCGTGTGTATATAATCCCTTGTTCTACTTTGATAATCATGATACTCTGCATTCAAGGTGATGATCTCTTTATTTTGCAAGCTAAATCTGATAAATACCGATTAGGGGCAGCAAATTTAATTTTTGGTCTGCAAGATTGGATAAAATGAGCGCCAACAGCGGATCTTACATTAGCTCTCTGTGCTAAAAATAATCTCTTAGAAGCTGCCGATATACCTTGGAGCAAAATCCCATACTGCATGCCTGAATGAAGCTTCAATGTGGTACAATATCAGCATACATTCTAGTATCTCAAATGCCAAGAATTTACGATTAGCCTTCTGTAATTGTGCAATTCAGAGGATATTTCTGTTATGGCGCAATATGGAAATCATATATTCGTTTGAATTCATATTGCGTAGTTTCTTCACCCACTACTATTAAATCTCCAATGTTGATCCCAATTCCCCCCAAATCTCCTGTTAGGAGACCTGCTACGATGCGAAGAAAATCCTACGACCCACAGTAGTCTTCAGCCTTCTCCAATTTGCAGGTCCCTTATAAGTCTTACCATGATTTTCTAGTTGTATGTTCAGTGGTTTTGGGATTCTCTTGATCAACTTTTATTACTCTCTCCTGTATATTTAACCTCCTAGTCTGCCAATGTGAGGAAGCGAATGTCAAAATATGGTGCTTAGACAGGAAACTGTTAAGCCTCTCCTCCCCAACATACACCATTCAAGAATTTTCGCAATACAAGAAATCAATGCCACAGGTCGGTAATTTGGGGATATTTTATCACCCCCATTTTACACAAAGGAGTGATTACAACTAATTTTGAAACATCTGGAAATCGTTGGCTAAATAAGTTAAAATGTCTATGAGATACATTTTGTTTTCCTTAATGCAGGTGTAAGATCATCTGGTGCAGTAGAAGATTTATTTTTCTAGCTTACAAATAATAGTAGGTATCTATTTCGACACCGGCAAAAGGAAAAATACACCTACACTGAAAATGATTTGATCTTTTTTTAAGAGATTTAAAAGAAGAAATAGTTTTTTGTTTGAAACAAATAATTTTTATAATGGAACTTTTATGGAATATTTCCTGTATGAAAGAAAAAGAAATCACGTGTTACCTGTCGATGTTGTTTTGTTCTACGCGCGCGTATATTGTAAAGCTAAGCAGGAGATAACAATTGCTTTATCTGTGGAAAGACTACTTTAACATTTTAACAGGTTGTTTACAATGTATTGTTTACACTTTAATGTTCATTAGCTGACGAAAATAGTGCATTTTGACAAAGCACACACGTCATAAATAATCTAGAAATGAGTGACGTTTTGTTCGAAGTTATCTAAATGCATCTGTAATCGTCATAAAGTATTTGGAACATATTATTATGAATACCTCTTATTAGCAGTAATATATAATTAAAAGTATTTTACAGTCTAATACTTAGGAAGAGCAATTCAAAACTTCTAGCCGAAAATATCATCCAGTATTACGTGGAATTTATGAAATTTTAATTGCTTTAACTATCGGCATTAAATATTAAAAACGTCCAACAAATTACAATGTAATAAATAATATTAATCACGAACCCCGGGTACCAGATAGAACTAGAACTTACCGGCTTTACATGGATCTATGTCAACATCCGAGGAAGTGTCTTGTGGAAACGTGCTCTCTACCAACTGCTCTATAGTGAATTTAGCAGTTATATTAGTCCTGTGAACGCTAGCAGCATTTTCCGATGCGAAAATCACAGAAATCACCAGAATACTCAGCAGCAAGTGATAGCACAACACGATCAATTGTCCGAAAGGCATATTCGCTCGAGATGTATTAGATTTAGGCGGCTGTCTTTATTTACGTATTGGCACTAATTTTAATTAGAATCACAGCACGTTTTTTTGTCGTAAATTTACGCTAGATCAGACTTTATTTCGTGCTAATACGTACGGCATCATTTTAAGTTTCTTTCTTCTGAATTTCGTCTTGAAATTATTGTCGATCGCACTCGCGGGCACCAGCTGTCTGCTGGCAGCACTCTCCGTATGGCATTTAATTTTTTCAGTCATCAGCACACGAATAGCGCGCTTTGGAAATGTCTTCGTCGATGGATAGCCTTTCCGCTTGCGATGTGCGGCGGCATTATCAGCAACGCCGGGTCGTGTGCGTTACAAAGATCGGCTCAGTGCGTTCTGCCCGCTTGTGTCATGTCAGCCTCCTTGTCTTGTTCGGCTCTATAGCGTCTGTTTTCTGGAATTGATAAAACATCGATTATTAACGCTAAATATACACCGACGATCAAATATATCACACAAAAATGATAATTGCAAAGATGATACGGCAGTTGCTTCGACCTGTAATATCGTCTGAATAAAAGATCTACGTTTTAATACTTAAGCGATGCAAAACAACCATATTGCTTATAAATGAATCATACAAAAGATTTTATTCAAAACCTCCACCCTTAGTTAAAATAAAAGCTTCCAATCGATGGCTAATGGATTGTTGAACTCGCTCGAAAATGCCAGAAGTTTTACGAATGGCATTAGAACCTTATGCGACGTGATTTTGAAAATGAATGAAAAAATATATAATAATTACTTGGAATAATAAAAACACCTATTGAATATAAGTGTTAAAAAAAGAAACAAATTGACAAAAAAACATACAATTAAACGTTAAAATTATATGAAATTACTACACGGTGTCAATATTGAATATTTGAAATAAATTAAAAAAAGATAGAAGCTCTAATGGTTTCAGGCTAAATAGATCTTGTTACAATCGTGCAACAATTTAATGTTGCTCTCATGAGTGATATCATGTCCTGCATGAATTAGGACGGTGTGTAGAGGAGATAATGTCATAATTAGGTATGGATTAAGTTCAGCTAGCGTAGTTATAAAGGCGTTTATGGATAAACGTCGTTGACGCAAACGAAAGTTTGTCTTATCAGAAAACTTCTCCTAGACCCCTCACCACAAACTGCACTAAACTGGACGTACGTTTTGATAGCATAGCTATCATCATCAGCAAAGACACTGAAGTGTGGTGAGGGGTCTAGGAGAAGTTTGCAGCATTACCAGTACCACAGCCTGGAGTATTTTGTTTATCAGATGATAGAATTAATAACGGACCACGGATATTTTAAATTATTATGTGGAATTGGGAGGGTTAATGATTCGCATTGTGAATGTGGTGGGGTAGATACAGCGGGGCATGTTTTATTTGAATGTCCACTCACTGCGAGTGGCGATTCATAAATAAAGTGTATGAATTATGTCCTGGTGAAAATTTTTCTTACATGACGCATATAAACATTTGATGGTGGCAAAATTAGTGAAACTAGTAATCTGATTATAATAAGCATTGGAACCGATAGAACTTCTACCTTCAATATTTTATTTCGTTTATATTCATAGTTGTTTGGTTTCATGATACTATTTAAGCAGTTGTCGTGGCAATACAGGTCATAGATGTTATAAAAATGATAATATTAATCGATTATGCAGTGTACATATAATAATATAAAACAAAAAATGAGCAACAAAAAAAATATTTAAATATTTTACTTATGTACTTATATGAACAACACTATTTTTCTTTGAATTAAATTAATTGAATTCGACAACTAACTATTTAGTTTAAGTTGTGTCACATAACAATTAACAATTAAATGATGTTGCTATCTCGTATGACATGTCCATCTAAATTGTATATGACATATGACATACGAAATCCCTATGCAAATCTTCGACCACGATACTAGGTTTGTTTCTTGTGACTGAGTATACGGGTGTAATTGCTCAAGGGTCTACAGATTTTTTTTATTATTTTCAATAAAATTCCGAATATAATATATACTGAAAATTTTCAATTCTTCAACTTATATTTTCATATTTTATGGAAATATTGTGGAAATTAAGGTAATATCTTTGCTGACGACCTTACAATAGTCTTCAGAAGGCGGTTTCCAAAGGTTCTGGTGGAGCGTATGCAAACCGCTCTAAACACGATTAACAAATAGTGTAAACAAGAGTGACTATCAGTCAATGCTCAAAAAACACATGTTGTCACGTTCACAAGCAAAAGAACGCTAGAAGGCTTACAGCCACTAGTGATAGGAGGCGAAAGGATTTCATATGTCAAAGAGGCAAAATGCCTGAGGGTATGGTTTGAGCAAAGGCACACATGGAATTCACATATCCAGAAGTTGACCAGCAAAGCCATCATCGCCCTAGGTAGGTGCAGCAGGCTGTGTGGAAAGAATTGGGAACTTAGTCTCAAGATGACTCTTTGGTTATGCACAAGGGTAATTATACCCATGATCCAAATCGCAAATTAAAAAAACCATCATTGAATGGATACAGGAAGGAAAATCACCGGGAGAAAGAGAGGCAAAAGAGTTCCTAAAGGAACAGAGGCCTGAATTCACGAGAGAGCTACTGAATAAAGACTGTCAAAATGATTGTAGGTCTGCTAACTGGTCATTGTAGACTGAATAGGTATATGTACAACACAGGCCTGGCAGATGATGCAACTTGCAGATACTGCCAAGAGGAGGAAGAAACACCAGGAAAAAGGGGATCACAATAGATCTGAAAAGGTCGCGGTGAAACAGGTCCATAGGCCACCCCAATCCTAATCTAATCTAATCTATATAGATGACCGTCCACATGTCCTTTTTCAACAAGACAACGCACGTCCTCATATTACTCATCGAACTATTGGACTCTCTGCAGAAAGCAGGTGTTAATATTTTGCTATGGCCATCTTTAACCTCATTTAAACAACCTTGAACATGTGTGGGGGATATCATGAGGAGGAGAGTTCATATTTTATCATTTGAATATCATTGTGGAAATTAAGGTAATATATTTCATAACAAGAATATGTATTCTTACATAATACATAATTTATTGTTTGCTTTTGAGGAAAAACTTAAATGGAATTCTCTTTATAATATGTTAAGTTGTATTGTTTATATAAGTTAGTATGTAACCACAACAACTTCCTTTCCCTGACACATAAGATCTATCAATTTCCCTATGTGTCATAGTATAAAACACAACAATAGAAAAAAACGATATTATGCTATTCATAGACCTTCAAAGAAACTGTTTATCATATCTGCACGAATATAATTGAAACTTCTACATTTAGATAATTTAACAAATACCTTTACTCATGTATTTTAAAGCGAGTACAAAAAATATTTATTGTTTGTTAACTATAAAACCCGATAGCAATTTAGTTGAAAACCTGCAGTAGCACTTCATATTTTTCAATTCAAAAATTTTCCAAAATGAACGCAGAAAACGTTGAAAGTCATTAACGAAGTTTCAATTAAAGAGCTATTTGATTTCACGCACAGAACCAGTGCATTCCATTTCATTAAGCCCCCCGTTTGTACGGCAATGCGATACGAAATTTATTATGTTGCGCGCAAATTTCCTATTTTGACACTCTCATCTCCACACGAGTGAAATTAAATTGCAGATAGGATGATACAAACCGAGCGAATAACAGGTGCTCTGTTTCGCATATAGTCTTTTGGTTAGCTGCCGTGTGTGATGTGTTCCGTTTAATATGTTAATATTAAATATGGCGTGCAAGCGTCATATTTAAATTATGTGGGTGACATTATCAACGTATCACTTTTAAAAATTGCTAAAGATAGAATTGATTTTGACAGCCTTTTTAGCGATGTGGATGTAATAAAGAATTCAGTTGTAATGTAAGCAGAGATGCCTAGGATTTTATGCTAACGAGTGTAATACATTTATGTTAATTTAACATTACGCTTATTGTTAACGTAGGTTGTGGGAGTTATAATATCGTGTAAAAGTATTTATTCGTCCTTAACAACAAGGTTTTATCTTAATATTGGTAATAACATAAATATTAAAACTTACATAGCTTTGCCACTCGTAAAAGTAACATAAGTTAGTTTGCAGTTGGCAATAATTAATCGCTTAAAATAGTGCGCAAATACTTTCAAACCAGACTATAATATACACGTATCTAACCGCAATACATAATGTCCTGTCCCTTATGCGAATGTAATTACTTTATTTCCTCCTATTTACAAACATAACAGCCTGCGTAAACCCTTATCTTTTTCGAGGGATCTGAGATAACCTGTTTCCCTTTGAACCTTGTCAACACTTTGGAATTTTAAGCTAGCATGCCCTGCCACCTTATTCACAACCGGTAGTAGTACATAGTACTACTACCTGTCAAGAGTGATTGATTAGGTAAATAAATTCCGACTCCCCCTTTCCGTTGGACTTTTAGGAATTTCATTTATACCAACCCGGGGAGATTGTAGGTAAAGTGAACTATGAGCCACAGATTGCCATGTTAGTATTTGCGCTGGGGCTTCTAAAATGACCCTTCTTAGATTGGATTTGTCACTAAGCGGATTTATTTAGACTTGGATAGATTGTTGGATATTAAATAAAATAGATATAAAACATGAATGAATTTTGATTCTTATGTTAACAGCCTTAATAATTTTTGGTATTATATTGTAGTTTTTTTTTTTTGGTTGTTTTTGCGTGGGTTTAATGTAAATATAACATAATCCATATTTAACTCTATCTGAGTTAATAATTCAAGAAGTAAATCAAACAAAAAGTATAATTCTTCAAAAAATTTCTTTAATATTGCAGAAGTAATAATATTTGACCCCATGTACAATAAAAAATAGTTAGGAAATTTTGAGGCACTTTACCCAAAAACCAGTGGCGGCTCGTGAGTTATGAAAGAGGGTGGACAAAAAATAAGAGCTTGCCTATTTTTTGTACATAAAATCCATTCTCCTATTTTTCATGCTGGAAAAGACGTCTATGATTTTGTTGCAAAAATGCGTTCAGTCGATCTTCTGATATTGTGCTTCTCAGAAAAGTTTTAATGCATTTGAGAATGGAAAAACATCGTTCACATACTGCTGTCGACTTGTGGGTTGTTTAAATAATATCCAACAGTTTATATGTTGCCGTCAAAACTTTTTTTAACTCGTTGTGTGTTATGAACACTAAAAGCGGCAAAACACCACCTTGTTACATTGTAATTTTCTTGTACATCGTACACTTTTGTGTTCCTTCAGTGGCGGCTCGTGAGTTATGAAAGAGGGTGGGCACAATATAAGAACTTGCCTATTTTTTGTACATAAAATCCATTCTCCTATTTTTCATGCTGGAAACGACGTCTATGACTTTGTTGTAAAAATGCGTTCAGTCGATCTTCAGACATTGTGCTTCTCAGAAAAGTTTTAATGGGTTTGAGGGTGGAAAAACATTGTTCACATACTGTTGTCGACATGGGGGTTGTACAAATAATATCCAACAGTTTATATGTTTCCGTCAAAACTTTTTTTAAGTTGTTGTGTGTTATGAACACTAAAAGCGGCAAAACACCACTTACATCTACGTCACATATGTCCTCGCGCTCACAAATTACTGAAAGTTCACTTTTCAATTTTACGATGTCCAACATAGGATAAGATTTCACTTTTTTTATACACATAATTAACCGACGCAAAATATGACGATTTTTTTTCCACGTCTTCGTTGTACTTAATTTTATGTCGCAAATAAGCACTGTCTATCTATTCACGTATGTTCACTTTGCCTAGAACATTAAAATCCACGCATGCATTCATGTGAGAAACGGAATTTTCGTGTTTCTTTACCCTTTCTGCGATATGCTTTAAATCATTCCACGCACTGACCTCTTTCTTAAAAAATTAACATATAAAACAAAATAGTTTATTTGTTAGTGAACATCCGTACATCCACTCATATTTGTATTAAACACTCTATTGTAAGTTCGAGTTTTACTTGTGGTAGTGTATTTATTTAAAGATCAGGAATAGGCCTTCCTTTCTCTTTAATTAAAAGTTTTTCCTCAAATGAGAACGGGTTTTTTTTTCCTAAAGATTTTGTACTCAATTAACTTCCATCATTAATAATAAACGTCACTTCAAGCCTTTGAAATCACACATGCGCGATACGCGTTGAAAACGATGCATTCGCAACGAATGCAAGACGTTAACTGGGGACACGGCATTGCGTGCCCCAAAGCGACCGTATAAGCGCATACAATAGGTACATCGGAAAGAGTACCCCGGAACATATAAGTCGCTTCGCATATACGCTAGCATCTGCGGTGCGGAAGGAAACTTTGATACCATCCTTATAAAAATACGTAAAAAGAATGAAATAAAATAATGCACTGAACTACATGCGAATTTCTTGCTTCTGTGTTTATCTTGGTGGTTGGGTGGGCACGTGTTCTTGTGCCCTTTAGTACCAGCCGCCACTGCCAAAAACCCATTTACTTTGCAAGATTACCCCAGTTATTAGGCTTCCAGTTTACCAGTTTCCCCAAATAATGTGGACTGCACCCCAAGCTTTCCATAAATCTTTTAAGTGGGTAAAATTCTCTGCATTTGTTCTTAGAATTTATGATTAATTTGTAGTCGGCGTTTCTGGCTTAGATTTTCTTGTTTAGTTGTTTTGTCCACTAGACTTTCGTTTCTTTTTTCTTGGCATTGATTTACCGCAAATTTTAGCTAGGTTTTTAATGAAGCTTTTGACAGTCGTTTTAAGCACCATCATTTCCTATATAGCGAAGTTCCCTAACACCATGTATGTATAGTGTATCTACATGCATGTTTATACCATTATTACAATCCCATTTAGCTCGTACGTACCCCTTTTAACCCAGACGCGTCTATAATCCCTAACAACAGTTTCCGATACTACTTAAAATTCCACCGAAGGTTAATTAGATCACGTGTGGACGCGATTATTTCGGATCCAGGAGCTCCAGATCGCAGCGCCCTCTTTTAGCGGTGCGTGAGCCCGCTGATTCGATTATGACTGGCGCGGTATTATTAAATTTTAATTAAAATTTTAATGGGGTTTAACGTGTAAGCGTCGAAAAGCGCTGTGGCGATACCGCAGCCCCGTACGGGCGTAGGCGGTGACCTAACGAAAGTTCGGCACTTTGGGAGGTATCGCGGAGGATGTCCTGGTGGTGTTTGGAGAGAACGTGTACGTGTTGTGCCGTCGCAATTAATATCGCTTTTAACGAGAAGTTAATGTTTGTGCGTCGGTAGCCGAATGGAATTTTAATGTTTTTACGTGAAAAATAGGGCCAATGGGTTTGGCGTAGGTCGTTGAAGTTATCCAATTTGGGGATTTCAGTGGGGGAAGCTTTTAGAGGTAAACGCGAGGAGGAGGGAAAAATCATAGGACGTTTCATCTCAGTTTTTTTTTTTTTCTGAAATGTGAGGTTTTAATTGAAAAAGTGGAATAATAAATCTTACACGATCTTACAACAATTGCGTATGTTCCGAGAAACAAAGAAGTGATGAGAAGTGATGAATGATAATGACAGGTAAATAGTTTAGAAAATTTGGAAAAGCAAGAAGAAGAAGAGAGCGAAGAAGAAACTGAAAGTAATAATTATACGAGATAAGGAGAAGTAGTAACTGTTGGCAAATGCATAATATCCTGAACGAAGATTCTCAGAGGATGATGAATAAGAGTCTTGCAACATATTTGTTTTAAATCAAAGGAAGGATAAGAAAGGAAACGAGCAGGGAAATTAGAAATAGATGCTGTTACCGAACGAGAAATTGCAATGTTATTGAAAGTGTGATAGCGGTTATTGTCATTATATTAACAATCAAGGAAGTAACATACAGAGTTTATTAAAAAGAGAAATGCGTACACAAGAGAATGTATTTTGATTTATATTAATTGGTAGTTTAAGCAAAGATATTCTTGCGTTTTTCCATTTTAATTATCCAAACAACTTGGTTAACCAAACGATAGCTTAGTTCGGATAATCGAAATTACACTTTGTTGAATAAAGGTTTGAAATATAATTAAAAATTTTAAAAACCACCAATTGAAGAAATTATATCTGGCATAGAAACAGCGATTAGTACTTTTGATGATCATACTAAAAACTTTATTAGAACTGCTTGTAAAACTCAAATTTAGAAAATAAACAACGTCATCCTTCAGATATACACACAAAGAAATTAACATTGCTAAGGGCTTAAAAACAAAACTGCTTTTACTTAAAATCTGACAAAGTAGTACTGTGTCATTTTAGATAAAAGAGATTATTTTGATCGTGTCAGTACCTTTTAACGCAAGGTTTTACGTAAAGCTAATTAAAAATCCGTTATCAAAATGATCACAGAACAAGAAGACCTTATTAGAATGTAAGAATATTGTTAATGACAACTTAAGATATAGACTAACTGTATCAAATCCAGTGTTACCTAGGATGTATTGTTTACCTAAGATACATAAACCAGGGAAGAGCATGAGACCCATTGTCAACAATATCAATAGTCCAACTTACTTACTGTCCAAATGCCTATCTGACAAATTCAATCACTTACCTGTGCAACCCCCGGATTTAGCAGTTAAAAATTCATACGCGTTCATTGAAAAGATTAAAAACATTGAACTTACTGACAATGAAGTTTTAGTTTCATTTGATGTGAGCTCACTGTTTCCCAGTGTCCCCGTTGACTTATTTAGAAGATTTCTTGAAAGGTAATCAGTTGGGCAGTAATGAAGTTGATAGTTTCATTTCTTTGGCGAAGCTCTGCATGAAACAAAATTTCTTTCAAATCAATGGTACTTTTTACCAACAAACTGAAGGAGCAGCTTATCTCCCTTCATAGCTAACCTCTTTATGGGAAAATTTGAAACCGATCTTCAGAATACTTTAACATATTTTCCACGGGTTTGGGTTAGATACGTCGATGACATTTTTTGTGTTTTTGATACTAGTAAATGCTCAATTAGAGATTTTCTTGAACAGCTAAATTCAAAATTTCCTTCCATTAAGTTTACCCATGAAGGGGAAACAAACAATAGGATTGCTTAGTAATAAGAAATAAAAATAAATTAGAAATAGACATATATAGAAAGCCCACTACTAATAACAGATTTATTTCAGAAGATTCAAACCATTCATGGAAAAACAAACTAGCAGTTATTAACTTTTTGGTACATCGCTTATTTAATTTTCCTCTATTTACAAAACGATATAATAAAAAACTTTAAAAAAAATATTCAAATCGCTGCATTTAATGGATTCTCAGAAGACGTTGTATATAATTATTAGAAAACATAAAAACACATAAGAATTAAAAATGTGAGTACTTTAGAAATTAGTGACAGGAAAAATAAGAAATATGTTAAATTACCATTTTATCCAAGTTACATGAAAGGTCTACAAAAAAATTTCTCTAAATTCAATCTTGACATAGCAACTACTTCAAATAATAGTCTTAAAAATATTTTAGGTAACCCTAAAGATCAAGTAGATAATTTGGACAAATCAGGTATTTATAAAATATCTTGTAAAGATTGTGATCATGTATATATTGGGCAAACTAAAAGATCAATTGAAACGCGTTACAAGGAGCATTTGGCTCATCTAAATTAGAGGTTTGACAAATGTAGTGTAGCCCTACATATGCTTGAAGAAAACCATAAAGTTGATAAAGTTACTTAAAAACGTAAACAACTATGTGCAATTAAATTGTTATGAGGGTATAGGAATATATAAAAACAAACATATTTTAATGAATTCAGATTTAGGACCCTTAAATTCTTGTCTTTACGGTTTATTAAGTATAAGTAGTAGATTAGACGGAGTTAGGATTAGGCATGACGGCAGTCAGCCATGACCGTGATCATTGTACCATGACCTTTTTTAGGTATAAATTAGGGTAGTTTTAGTGTAATTATTTAGTTCAGTGCATCTGCTGATGATGATAGCTTTGCTATCGAAACGTACGTCTAGTTTAGTGCAGTTTGTGGTGAGGGGTCTAAGCAGAAGTTTACAGAAGTTACATTTGTGTTACTTTTGGCTCTTGCACAACATTAAAAAGCTCTTTCATCTAACTAACCAAAAAATTCAAAATGGCCTTCACATAAAAAATAAGAGCTGACGCTAATAACTTGAAACAAATGTCAAATGTCAGTATGTGAACGAAGACAAGCTTTATTAAAATTGAGAAAAATTTAAATCGACAAAAAAAATGAGATAAATTCGAAATCACATTTATTGCAATCATTGAATTCTGTAAAACATTTCCTCTTAAAACAGTTGCTCTACGTCTTCTAATAATCTAGATACCAATGGTGAGCGTCGAGATGTGGGACATACTGTATGCAATTTAATAGCCATGAATGATTATATTTTCATTGGAATTTCATACAGCAAAATCGTACTCATTTAAAATTTAGATTTCGCTGCCATAGAATTTCAATATGTAAACTGATTTTAAACGGTTTGCATGAAATAAATGCGAGAATAAGAACGTACTCCAGACACTTTTTCTTGTATTTCTTAAAAAAAAGTCCCAATAGTAACAATCTTCGATCGATTGTAAATATTACTATTTTTATTGTCGAGATATGAATATATTCAATTATCTACATATTATATATACCTATTCGACACTATTTTTTTTTCTTTAATTTCATTTTAATATCTTTTATTCGTCAAAATTACTTTCAATCCTTACCTATGATTAAATCCCTATCGAACATCTCCAAACTCCATTAAATTCCGATATTATCCCCTTTTAAAAAAAAAATACTACCAAAAATAAAGTTTCCGAAAGATCAACCCCCGCTCGAATCCCCCGGGAAAATCGTCGCCCGAACTGTGGCACCATCCAAACGCGTGCTTTCCACTTCACCCCAGCCGAGAGCAACACGTTCCCATCGGCACAGACGAGACGGAACTGAATGGAAATGCCAGAACGTCAGGACAGCGTCTATCGCGAGATACAGCGGCCCGACGCGCTGATATGCGGGCCACCCCGCTGATTCCGAAACGTGGGGATGATGATGAAACGAAATACGAAGCATCGAAGCTGAGGTTCGGTTGCCTTGTCTACCTGCTCGTCGCGGGCGGACGCCTCTCCTTTTTCACCGTGTAATGCGTGCGCGTTGTCGGTCTTGGGGGCCGTAAAAGCGTTTGTGAAGGTGTGCTACAGTCGATGTCACGAATATGTGTACGGTTGATTGCCGTTGAGAAAGGGTGTACGACGTTAAATGAAATGAGCGCATCAATTAGGTAGGCGATAAAGTTGTAATTAGAAGTTGAATATTGTATCGATAAAACGTTGGATTTCCAAAAAAAATTATCTGACGTGAATGGCAGAAGGATTAATTCTTTAGTGCACATAATTCCAGCCTGCTCATCAGTTTAAGAGTATTCTTTTTTAGTTTAATTTTAAATATATGTAATAAATATATAATAAATATATAAAGCTTAACTAATTAATTGGTAATACACATAAAGTTATAAGTCATGTTACTTATTAAGCTTGTACTTACACCGCGTTTCATAAATCATCGTCTGTGATTAAATTGTACTGCAAATTTATAATTAAAGATGCTCCTATATTGACAAGGCCATATTATACTTCTGCGCATTTCAGGAAAAACGACGTGACCGCTATTTAATAAAAGTGTGCTACAGTCGATGTCACGAATATGTGTATGGTTGATTACCGTTGAGAAAGGGTGTACGACGTTAAATGAAATGAGCGCATCAATTAGATAGGCGATAAAGTTGTAATTAGAAGTTGAATATTGTATCGATAAAACGTTGTTTTTCCGAAAAATTATCTGACGTGAATGGCAGAAAGATTAATTCTTTAGTACACATAATTCCAGCCTGCTCATCAGTTTAAGAGTATTCCTTTTTAGTTTAATTTTAAATATATGTAATAAATATATAATAAATATATATAAAGCTTAACTAATTAATTGGTAATACACAATAAAATTGTAAGTCATGTTACTTATTAAGCTATACTTACACCGCGTTTCATAAATCATCGTCTGTGATTAAATTGTACTGCAAATTTATAATTAAAGATGCTCCTATTATGACAAGAGCATATTATATTCTGACAGCATTTCAGAAAAGCGACGTGACCGCCATTTATTGAAGGTGTGCTACATCGATTCACGAATATGTGTATGGTTGATTGACCGTTGAGAAAGGTATACACCTTAAATGAAATGAAGCGCATCAATTAGATAGGCGATAAAGTTGTAATTAGAAGTTGAATATTGTATCGATAAAACGTTGTTTTTCCGAAAAATTATCTGACGTGAATGGCAGAAAGATTAATTCTTTAGTACACATAATTCCAGCCTGCTCATCAGTTTAAGAGTATTCCTTTTTATTTTAATTTTAGATGTATATAATAAATATATATAAAGCTTAACTAATTAATTGGTAATACACAATAAAATTGTAAGTCATGTTACTTATTAAGCTTATACTTACACCGCGTTTCATAAATCATCGTCTGTGATTAAATTGTACTGCAAATTTATAATTAAAGATGCTCCTATACTGACAAGTGCATATTATATTTCTACGCATTTCAGGAAAAACGACGTAACCGCCATTTATTGAAGGTGTGCTACAGTCGATGTCACGAATATGTGTACGGTTGATTGCCGCTGAGAAAGGGTATACGACGTTAAATGAAATAAACGCATCAATTAGATAAGCGATAAAATTGTAATTAGAAGTTGAATATTGTATGGACAAAACGTTGCATTTCCAAAAAATTATCTGACGTGAATGGCAGAAAGATTAATTCTTTAGTGCACTTAATTCCAGCCTGCTCATCAGTTTAAGGGTGTTCTTTTTTTATTTTAATTTTAGATATATATAATAAATATATATAAAGCTTAACTAATTAATTGGTAGTACACAATAAAATTGTGTCATGTTACTTATTAAGCTTATACTTACACCGCGTTTCATAAATCATCGTCTGTGATTAAATTGTACTGCAAATTTATAATTAAAGATGCTCCTATACTGACAAGTGCATATTATATTTCTACGCATTTCAGGAAAAGCGACGTAACCGCCATTTATTGAAGGTGTGCTACAGTCGATGTCACGAATATGTGTACGGTTGATTGCCGCTGAGAAAGGGTATACGACGTTAAATGAAATGAACGCATCAATTAGATAAGCGATAAAATTGTAATTAGAAGTTGAATATTGTATGGATAAAACGTTGCATTTCCGAAAAATTATCTGACGTGAATGGCAGAATGATTAATTCTTTAGTGCACTTAATTCCAGCCTGCTCATCAGTTTAAGGGTGTTCTTTTTTTATTTTAATTTTAAATATATATAATAAATAATATATAAAGCTTACTAATTAAATTGGTAGTCACATAAAATTGTAAGTCAGTTACTTATAGCTTTTATACTTACACCGCGTTTCATAAATCATCGTCTGTGATTGAATTGTACTGCAAATTTATAATTGATGATGCTCCTATATTGTACATGTGCATATTATATTTTGACGGATTTCAGGAAAAACGACGTAAACGTAATTTGTTATTAAGGCTAATTAACTGTATTTTTGTCAACATGTAGCAGAATGTGTCTGACTTATTTTTTAACAACAAATACCCTAACATTTTTTGTTGCGTGCACGCAACAAAAAAATGGTTAGACCATTTTAGAAACCAAAGCAGCATTATTAGTTAACTAAAATTTTGATTAGCTCAATGTAGCTACTTTTCTGAGGATATAATATTGCTGTGGTCTGCCCCGGTTTCGAAATTCAAATTTGTATTTAGTTCATTCCAATTTCATTTTTGATCCAATGCAATGATAGAGGTTTCCACAATTTTAATATTTTATTTTGAAAAGATTTTGTTAATAGAATTGTTTGTTAAGTTTAATGTAATTGTTCAGTTGTGTATTTTAATTTCATTCAATTGTACATATTGCCTTCATCAGTATTGTATATTTTGTAGTTTACATTCAAGAGATTTTCTTTGCGATTCTGCGTTGCGAGCGCACGCAATTGTAAATTTTATATATATATGCGACCGTGTTACCCAGAGTTCAGTTACCAGATTGACGGGCGTGAGTACAGTTTATTTATTTTCTTTGCTACCATTTTTGGTAAATTAATTTTTATTTTAAAATGTAGTTCGTTTAATTTGATATTTAAATCGTCCATCTAGGCACTCATTAAATAATTGCTGTTGTATTTTATTGTGTACACAAGTCAGATGTAAGATCAGTTATTATGTTGTTCTAGAAGAAATTGTTTTTTTAGTTTAAAGAGTTTAATTTTCCGTTTCTTAGTTTTCAATTTAGTTTTGAGTAATTAATCACCTCGGAGTAGGTGAAATGAAGCATTATGCTTGTGATTAAATTTCAATTATATTTATATACTTGTTTTGTCCACGTTTAAATTAATTCAGTGTGTTTAAATTTTGAGACCACGTGGATTTTTTGTGAAATAGGATTTTCTTCTAGAACAAATCTACCTCTTTTGTTTGTTAAAGGATTTGAATTGTCCTTTTTAATTGTAGATTCATGCAGTTTTTGTTTTCGGCCAGAATCTTAAATTCATGGTTTTATTTTTTCTGCATCATTGTAATTAAATGTTTTCTTTTCTTTTTTTTTATAACAATAAAATTTATGTTTGTCAACGTCAATCAAAATTTCTGTTGTTTTATTTTTGAATCAACCATTTCTCATCTTTGGGAATTTTAAAGAAAGTCAAAATTTTCAAACGCCCACATTTTATTTTTCATGATTAGTTCAATTCTGAAAATAACCTTGAGGTTAAGTCGTCTTTTGCTCCCTTTATTTTTATCCGCTGAGCTAGTAAATTTAAATTTTCATTTTTTTTTATATTTCATTTGCATTTATGCTGGTATCATCAGTTCACAGCAATATGTAGGTGCTTACATTTTTGAAGTAAAATACTACTGAAAAATTATTTTAAAAATTAAAATGAACTAAACAGAAATCAAGTATTGAAAATGAGAATTGCATAGGCAAACAAAACTAGTTAAATTTTCTTCGATTGTTTCCTGGCACTCCTTTTTTTTTTTTTCCTTTAAATACAAAATTCTGAAGTTCCCTAATTCTTACTCTTCAAATTATTGTATACATTCAGGAGTACCTGCTGTGTTTCAGTGCTCCAATTATTTCTTCCATCATCAACATCGTCTTCTATCGCATCACTAGTTTCACTTACCGAAATATTACTACCCGTGAATACACCTTTTCTTGAATGTTTATCGGTAGTCCACGGTCTTCACATGTTTTCGTTTCACAAATTTAAACATTACACTTTGTGATACTATTCCCAGGTAACACCAACACGTCATTATGACGTACAATTTTAGTCCCGTCTTACGTCATAACGACTTATTATTGTACGTAAAAGACAGGTTATAGTAACGATAAAGTATCACAGCCCAGTGACGTCTTTTTTCAACTTGAAAAAGACGTCACAATATCACGTCTAAGTGACGTCATATATTTAAGTTAAAGAAACGTGTTTTTTGGGGGATATCTTATGGAACAAAAAAATAAAAGTTCAATACATAAATATTTATTATGAACTATAACACTACATATATGTGAATCAAAAATTAATGGAAACGATACCCAGCATTTTACAAAAAATGCCGAAGCTAGGATCAGTCAGTCAACAATGAATATAGGGGCATGTTAGAAACAACTTCATAATTGAATTGTTGAATTGTCATAAAAAAATATGATGGTATACTAAATAATTTTATTTATTTAATATGCATAGTAAATTTTTAAATAAGGTGAAATTGACGTGTTTGTAACGACATAAAAACCGACAATTTTCACGTTATAGTTGTGTTAAATCACGTTATATAATCGTCCCTTATTGGTTACATGCCAATATGACTTAAAATCGACGTCATAGTGACGACAGGGTTGTCTTTCAACTATATTTAACTATATTTCTTTATTTATTACATTCTTACACCTAATAAGAAAAAGAAAATATGTAGTCCTTTCCAATCGTATATTGTGTATTAAAGCTGGTCTTATATAAACTTTACAAGTTTCGGCGAACGGCCATCCTCAGAAATTAGAAAACATGTCACAAAAATTATAGATGAAAAGGCTGGAAATTGTAAAAACATTTAGGTTTGAGGTGTATCGACATATTAGTATCTTGTGCTATTCTCAATTACCTAATATTTTGTTCCAAAAGGCACTTTGGCTAATCGTGACGTTCATTCAATATTCTTCATTTGTACTTCTTATTTTCTCCCATCAAGGCATTATAGACATTGAGAATAATCTATTTTGCATCTTGTGATAAATGAAATCAGGCATGTTGCGATATCATCAACACCATCCACGTCTAAATAATTACCAACTACTATAAGTAAGAAGGCGTGACATGTATCCTATAGAATCATAATTAATAGTCAATACGGCCCTATATTCATACTCTAACCAGCTAAAGTGTACGCTTTAGGGATGAAATATAATTACCTCGCTACAGGAAGGACAATAAAACCAGTACAGACGTTAAAAGTGACATTCTTACATATTAAAATGCACCACACTAGACAACCAAACAATCATCAAGCACCAAGCACAATATTAATTTGCATCACATTGTGAAACAAAATTAGATTGCAAGTCAGGTTTTTCCATCCAAGACTGGGTCTTTGATTACAGTGCTATTTTTAATTTTAGGAAAGAGTGTTTTCTACAAAAGTTTTACAGAATTCTATGCTGCATAACCTAAAAATATTTTCGACTATACAGGCTGTTCCAACAGTAGGAAAACGCATACTTGCTCCGTTATTTATAATGGGATACCCTACATATTATTCCATTTTTAAATTCTACGAAGAAAAATAACATCATTTTATATAAGCAACTATATGTCTATTTGTAATAACAACGGTGTTATTCACGCTTTTGTAAAAAAAGGCCCTGCTGAAAACTTTCGGTCAAGGCGGCGTAGTTTGTATATGCGTTTGTTTTAGATATCAATATTTTAAATATCATACATAGATACTCAGCTTGATACAATAGTGAAATTAAAAGCGATATAATAATATACAGTTGTCCACTATAATCCCGAACATTTGCTTAACTTTAGCCCAAGGTAACTTGATTTTTTTTTAAATAGCAACCTTCAGCAAACATTTGTGGCGTTTTATACAGGATATTGTAGGTAATTATTTTTAAATAAATCGAATGAATTTTCCAATAATTTTCAAGTCAGCTTAATACATGTTATGCCTCAAGTTACTATGTATTATTTCCAAGATTGCTGATTATTGGCGAATTTCGTTTGACAGTTATAACATTTACGGCTTGAAGCTCATTTGAAAGGAAATCTGCTAAGACTCGCTTGTACTTAAAACTTTGTATGTAGAGTTGGGAAAAGGATTTTACGAACGGTGAACTGCTCACGCGTCTTAACGATATCTTATTATGTGTTGTTCTTAGACGTTTCGCAGTTGGGGATCGCCGTTTGCGATGCTGATGGAAATTAGGGAAATATTCGTCGTCTTGAGGGCGCTTGAAGATTTGGTGCAGCTTCAGTATAAGTACTTACTTATTTAAATGTTGTTTTTAAGTGGTGCGAATTTGTGCCGCTTGAATTCACTGTTTGGCAAAGTGGAATGTATTGTAAATTATATTAGAATCCTACAAAGGAATTGTAAAGTATCAGACAATCAATAAACAAAAATACGAGTCAGAACAACAAATTTTGCATTCTTTGGAAACATAAACTTTAAAATACTGCCGCGTCCGATTATCTGCTAGCCAATTTTCCATCAAGACGCTATCTTTCTCTCGTATACAAACGATATCGTACTATACAAAGCGATCAATTCATCCCTCGTACCTCTTTCGTTTCACGACAACAATCTCATAAAACTTATAATCTCCAATCTATATTTACATTGCAAATCTGAAAACTTTCACCGTACCGACGATCTCAAACCCCGATATCCCTGTCTCCTAGCGGGAAGATAAGCCTCTCTAGACATTGTAGAGATCGCGACGCAACTTAGATAAGGTCCTAGAATCCTCTCCTCTCGGAAAACTCCGAGACGGCGAAAAACAATCAATTAGTCTACAGGTTAAATTCAATTTCATCGGCTCAGCGAAGACCTCAAGATGGGACGGTAAATTTTATCAAGTTTTGGGGACCATTATTCCCGCGCGAATAGGTAAAATATGTTCGAACTTTACAGACGTTGGCGATCAGATCGAAAGGAGATGCGAGGGTTATTTTGGTCCTTGAAGTTTTAGTGTTTTCGCATAATTACAGGAGCAAAATTTATGGAATAAGTTTTATATTGGAAAAGTCAAAACATGTAGCCAAAATGTTCACTGTTTTTAGAAGATGCATTGTTGTGCATGTTTGTATGGAGAGGGATATTAGGTACATTGCGATTTAAAAGATCTATTATTTTTTTTTCTCCATCATCTAGTCGTCCTTCCTATTCTTCTCTATTTATATTTTCTTTTATCATAAAAGAGTGTTTGTTGAATTTGTCCGTATAGTGTTCTGTCCATGTCTCTAAAATTTCTGTTACCTGTTCCCCAAAATCTTTCCAAGATTTCTTTTTGAAACCAAACACCAAAACATATTAAACAAGTTTGACTTGATAAACCTCCAACAGCATGGCTTTCGTAAGGGATTCTCGACCATAACGGCTCTTACTGACATTCTAAATGAATTATGTAGGAGGATTAATAATGGAGAGATTGTATTAACTACATTACTAGATCTTACTAAAGCATTTGACAGCATAGACCATAATAAACTAGAAGAGAAACTAGAAGACATTGGAATTAGAGGGAACTGCAAGAACTGGTTACTATCTTATACTACAAACCGACAGCAAGTAGTAAAACTTGATCAGATTTATTCTAATAAAGTCCGATTACGCGCTGGTGTGGGTCAAGGTTCTATATTAGGTCCACTATTGTTCTCAATATACATGAACGACCTCAAGTTGAACACTGAAAATAGTAAACTTGTAAATCCGCAATGTATGCGGACGATATCACTATTATCAATAGCCAGTTAAATGTAACAGAATTGTCCCAGAGTTGCTCGATTCAAATAAACGATATAGGCAAGTGGTTCTCTAAAAATGGCCATTCTATGAATCCAGCTAAAACAAAAACAATACAGTTTTCAACATCAAGTACCCGAATAAACAAAAGCATACTTGTTAAAATGGCAGATAAATCTATTGAAGAAACAACGTCGGCAAAACTACTTGGTATTACTCTGGATCAGTCTCTAAACTGGGAAAATCACATAGATGCTCTCATCAAGGGAATTGCATGTTCCTGTTACGCTCTGCGGAGACTAAGAGCTATCGCAAACGCTAGCACCTGTTTAACATTTTACCATGCCAACTTCATGGCAAAAGCGACATATGGCATTGTTTGTTGGGGTAGTGCCTCTGCAGCGCAAAGAATATTGGTTTACAAAAGAGAGCCATTAGGTGCATATTTGGACTACGTTATAGAGACAGCTGCAAACACGTTTTCCAACAACATCGCTTACTCACAATACCCGCCACTTATATTTTAAAATATATAGTATACATTAAAGAACATATTGCACAATTCACACAACTGAAAGATATATACACGTATGATACCAGATTTAACCACGACCTGCAAATTCCTAAGCATAGATTAGTTTACTTCGAAGCAAATCTAGTTTACAAAGGCATTATACTATACAACCATCTTCCAGCAGATATAAAGAACGTCAACTCCATTAGATTATTCGACAAGAGAGTAAAATTATTATTAATTCAGAAAGCGTATTACTCCGTAAACGAATACCTTAATGATAACTTTCAATAGATTTTTTCGTTTTTCTTTTTTCTTTTACTATTAATTCAAAACACAGTTTATGTTATGTTCTATTTTTCATAAGAATTTGTTTATATTTGCCTCTTGTTTTTTTTGTTGTATTCTTATTTTTTCCCATTTCTTTGACTTGTCCTATATCAATGCTTGCAGATTTCATCATTAAAGAATAAAAAAAAGTAAAATTTAGAGCCAATAATTCTTTAGTCCGGGCCTGATGCAAGGAAACGTCATGTTAAGCACCCGCTAAACGTGGTATTATGTATAAATACATTGCACTCATTTAGTATTATTCTTAATGGTATGCCGTAAGTTCATTTAACGTCATTCTGAATAAATAAAGGCCCTTGTAAAAATAGCAAAACTGAGGCATTTTGAATTTCTTCTTTTTATAAAATAAACATTCCTTATTTGTTAAGAGCATTCTACGTAAGTCTACAAAGTATTGTTTTTAATATCCTGATAAGACGTTCGAGTTTCACCGGATATGCGACCTCAGTAGTTACAAAAAACGTAATAAATATTTTTCTTTTGCTTTGTCGAATCGAGAGTTAGTTAATAAACGGTACCACATGAATTTGAGTTATATCTCTTGGATTTATTTAATCAAATAACACAAAATGAATTGAATCGAATTACACAGAAATAAATGTAGATACAGATAATTTGCAAACACGCCTTTTTACTATGATATCGCGCGAAAATGAATCTATACATTTCCGCGCTTTTGCCGATGCATCAAGCTTCGATTTTCCTTATATGAAATCACGATGGTCCTGAAAAGAATCGTTTTTTCGAGACGGAAATAATTTAAATAAAATGTTCGAAGTGGCTTGCACTCCAAGCGGCGATCCACACAAAACTAACAGCGGTAATGGCTGAATGATAGTGGTATGTGGGAGTCTACTCAGGAGAGCATTTAGGTTGGGCACAGGTGCGGCTCTAGCCCACGGCATTTACAAAATATTTTTTTTCTCGTTAATGCTTACAGATAGACCCCCTGTGGATTAAGACTTTTTGATCATATATGATTACAGCTGCTACATATTATTACCTTTACCTCTACATCTGATACACCTTGTATATCACGTACTTTTGTTGATTTTTGTGAAACAATTATTTCAATAAAGCGAAAGAAAACACCAGAGAAATGGAAACAGTTTATTATAACTGCAATCATGTAAACATATTTAGAGCTCCAAATAATTAAAACAGCCATAGAAATTCAAGTAATATCATAGCGTTAATTAAATTATATCCTCAGTACAATAGGTAAATGTTCTCTCATCAAACGAGTAGATGATATTTCTCTATTTTTAATGACAGACCTATAATAATCCACTGATGCTTTAGGTATTCTCTTCCTCGAATTATCGTTAAAGTCCACATAATACAAACCAAACTTGATAGTGTAACCATCTATCCATTCCATATTATCCATAAGGCTCCAAATAGCATAACCTCTAACGTTGCAGTTATCTTTCAAGATGGCATCCAACATGGATTGCAAATAAGTCTGAAAATTAACGGCGACACAATTAAAATATGTACATACAAGTTTAAGCAACTTTGAAACATGTTGATTAAATCTAAACAATTGTTGCCAAATTGATTATTCAACATAAAACCCTTAATATATAAATAACAAAAAAACCAAGACTCCATGGGAGATGGCTTCCACAACAAACAAAAAAAAAACATGAAAGCCAATCCAATAACATCTTACTTTGAGTTGCATATAGCACACAACTTTTCCATATTGCTTTTTCATTTGGGTTTGACAACAGATGTATAGATACCCCATTCGAAACAAGAAAACTTACACATACCTTGTGGTAATGTATCCTCCTATCATCATTCAACTCCCCATTATCAGCGAAACCATTTTCAGTCACGTATATCAATGGATTATCGTACTCTTCCTTAATCCAATTCAAAAGCTTCCGAAATCCCCACGGCACGACTTTTAACCAAGAAGCGCTGCTGGGCTCCCATCTAGGATCCTGCTCAATTAACGCCCCTAAATCTTTCTCGCGAGAAGGTGGAGCGTCCTTGGGTAGTTCCTTGGAGCTCACTAAACGAGTGGTATAATGATTGAGACCCAAGAAGTCAGCGGTACCTTTGACGTGTTGGACTTCATCTTCCGAGAATTTAGGTAGTCTGGATGTGGTGAAATTCTCGCATTTACTGAAGTGATCTATTCGATCTCTCATGATTTTGGAGTAGTCTCCGGTTTTGGAAAATATCGGATTGGCCCACCAACCAAACTAAAAGAGATACATCGCAAAATCGGTTAAGTTTGAGGACGTTTCTATTAAAATTCAATAACGTTACCTCCATACGCAACACTCTGTTGGATGTAGATATTTCATTAGAATTTTTGGGCTCGTACCATCCTGAAGATATAGTTATTCCAACTTTACCTATAATTCAAAGTCAACCAAATTGGCTTTACTTAATATAAGAATTTCTACCCTCATATTTATTCCTATATTTCCGTTGATACAAATGATAGGTTCTTGCGTGTGCCAACAACAAAGTTTTACCACACAGATAATCTCCAATGCCGGATGATCTAATATTTGGAGCATTTATACCAGAACCGTATCCAGTTTCGCAGACTTCTCCGGGCTCATTAAATGTGATCCAAAACGGCACATATTTTCCATATAAATTGAACACAACATCAGCATAATCCTCGAAGTAATGAGCCATTAAGGGATTGGTCCAACCTCCGAGATCTTGTAAAGGCTGTGGTAGATCCCAGTGATATAAGGTCACCATAGGTTTAATGCCTTTTTTTAAAAGATTTTGAATTAAATTTTCGTAATATCTTCGACCGTCTGGATTGATGTAATTATTAAAGCCAGTAGGTAGAAGTCTTGACCAGGAAATGGAGAAGCGATAGAAATCCACTCCCAAATAGGAAAGATTATCTATATCTTCCTGGTAAAGTTCGTAGGAGTTGCAAGCTACATCACCTGTGCTATGGTCTACTATTTCTTCAGGATGGAAGTGGACTAAATGATCCCAAATGTTTTCTCCTTTACCTAATAAAATGATATAAATAACTATAGGTTAAAAAACAATATTAAAAAACATGTTGCAACTGAATAAACAATCGAAATATGAGGTGGCCACAAGAACAGAATCTAGCAATACAAATATCAGTGAATG
This sequence comes from Protaetia brevitarsis, assembly GCA_004143645.1. NCBI lineage: Eukaryota > Metazoa > Arthropoda > Insecta > Coleoptera > Scarabaeidae > Protaetia > Protaetia brevitarsis. The sequence goes on from RXPK01000109.1 coordinate 2,824,181, forward strand.
CTGAAAAAGATGGTTACATGAGACAAAATATATGTAATGTCAGTCCACTTTTTTAATATAACGCTTTGCACCAAGGAAAAATGAAAATTGATGAAATTTATTTAGCTAATTTTATGTTGGCGGGACGCTTTTGACCAATCATATATTCATGTTAAACTTTGGGCGCCAAGTGCTGAGTTAAATTAATATAGGTTCTGATAAGAAGAAAGCCTTGGAAGGAAACTATTGTTTTGTAACATAGGGAACTCCACATGCCTTTGTCATATGTTCGGGAATTTTATTTTGGAAATGAGAACCAAGTCTTAAAACAAAAATTCATAAAATCTATTGCCAGGCTCGTTGTAGGCATATATTATAATGTTCCATTTAATAATGTAAAATGGTTCCATACAATAGAAGACATGATGTTATTTTTCATTACTGCATCCTACAAGCAGAAACAAAGACTTGTGGTGAATCGGAATGTTTCCGCGTCCATTGAACTGTAATTGTCAGTGACAGTTGACAGTTCGTTGTTCGACCTTTGACCCTTGACGAAAAGATCAAGTTAAAAAAGATGTGCTTGAATTTTTTTTAGTATCTACATGTATTCATGTTAATTGATTGATTACAAAAGAAAAAGATATTGAAGTGAGTTTGACGTTACTTCATAATTTTGACGTTAGTGTCTCCGGTTCTCTTTTAAATGTAAATACTTTAGCTCTTTAATTTATAACATAATTGATATATAGAAACATATACCTAGTTTTATACCTAGTTTTTTATTTATTAAGCCATCTGTACCTACTGTACTCGTTTGAGTACAATACAACAAAGCTTACAATTTCTCTATGTTAGACCAAATTTATGATTTATTGACTATTATAGGTACACGCATAATTATTACGTAAATGCAATAACATGCCCAGTAAACCAAATTCAAATTTCCCGCAATTATATTCAGTAACTTCAACAACAAAGGTATTCAAATAGCTATTAATCTAATACAAAATCGTAGGTAATTTGATGCTATAATGAAGTTACCAAAAATAATTGCGGGAAATTTGAATTTGGTTAACTGGGTGGTTTCTTATTTCTAAACGTCATTTACGTCAAACTAATGACTTTAGTAGCGCCCTCTATGAAAATTGACAAATTTCTGGGAGTAACGCTGTTGTGCGTTCACGAAAACTATTATATGATATCACTTCTACTCTTGTCTATTGGCTGGTTCAACTCTTCATAATAATTGTTGTAGATCTTAATAAAAAGCATCTGTCAACTGTCAAATTATTAGGAGATTGCATATTGATAAGGTATTAGTGATGTTTGTAACGCTGGGCACTCTAAAAAGACTTTCTAGAAATGTAGAAAAGAAAACATTTTATTTGATTTTACTTAAAATCTCTTATTTCGTTTCTCTTTTTATCGGAGCCAGCTCAAAAATGTTACCTTTTGAGTTATGGTGTAACAACAGAACTGAAATCAATGAATGGCTTAATAGTTTTTTTTTCTATTTCGCACATACAGTGAGCATTTTCTATAACTGTTTTGCCGGAAAACAGTGTCAAAAAGTTCCACTTTGTGCCACTGTTTGTGGTGACAATTTAAGTTTGTTCGCGTCGCATGAACTATTTGCACCTTTATGCACTTTTGCACACAAAAGTTCTAAAAGTTGCAATATAGGCAATAGTTCATGCGACGCGAACAAACTTTTTATGTGAGGTTGGTGGTGCGACTCGTGGTTTGACATTTCACATTGACATTTTTATATAGGCTTTTGCATGGAATTGCAAGAATTGTGTCACAAACATGGAAACGTTAAAACTCCCTGCAAGTATAAGAAATCCCATTTTTAATAATAAATAAACGTAAATTAATGCGAAATAGAGAAAATAGTATAAAACACACGTCTTACAATAACCGTGGTATATAGTAAACCAAATTCAAATTTCCCTCAATTATTTTTGGCAACTTTAACATTAAAGCATGAAGTTACCTACGATTTTGTATTACATTTAATAATTATTTCTATACCTTTAAGTTGAAATTACTCAAATAGAATTGCGGGAAATTTGAATTTTGTTTAGGAGGTGATTCAAACTTATACTTGTATTACAACAAACGTCATTGCAACACTAGCGTTTTAATATACCTACTATTTCTGAATGATGAATGCGAAGTAGCAAGATAAATAATAATATAACTCTTGACATGAAGAACGCGATTCATATGTCTATTACAATTTTTTTGTAAAGTTTTTGGTAGCTCAATCAAAAATGACAACCATTTAACCAATTAAATGACACTGTTGACAGTTTACCGCAATAATATTCAATTTAGTCGCTTTCACTCAACCGAAATACGCTTAGAAATCGGTATTATATTGCTGCATTGATTAAATGCTTCTGTTTTGGTATTTCATTGACTTTTGATTCTGATAAATCAATATCAAATACTTCGATTACATTTACAATTAGTTATTAATGAAAATAAGATCGCCTACCGCTAGCATTCCATCCTCCTTCTATCTGATATGATGCAGTAGCTGCTCCAAAAATGAAGCCTTCGGGAAATTTGGAAACTTCACTGTATGTTTGCAGAAATAAATTTAGGAAAAATGTCAAAAACACTACTTGCAACATGATACGTTGGAAAAGTTACAAAGATTGCGAGTTGCTTATTATTGATGTGCTTTTATCAACATCCGCAAAGTTACTGTCTATAACGATTAGACCAATGCTCGCTATGTCAACAGATAGAGCATTGTTACATCGTTATAAGATAAATTATACTAAATTACGTATAGCAAAATACAACTTAGGAATTGTTTCTTTAAGCATATTTTTTTTTTCTCGTGAAAATTGGAATAAAACACTTCAACTTGATTCAACTGATTCAACAATGATTTATTTTATTTTATTTAAATCATATTCAGATAACATACGAAACATATGCTAGTAGAAAAATTGTACAATATTAACGAACTAGCGTATAGATGTTCAAGGTTTCCAGTCCGGATTAGCGTGGATCATCACCTTTATAGGATTGCCTGCGCCAGTCTTTGCTGTTTCGAACGCCTCCAAAGTCTGCTCTAACGTGTAGTGATGCGTTATCAGGGGTTTAACATTAATTTTCCCCGTCGCCACCAAATCTAGAGATGTTGGATAGCTGAGAGAAGAGGAAAAAGAAGGTTCGTTAATGCGAGAAATGGGTGCTTAAAATCTGTGTTCTTAATGCCAGTATCTTTGCATACAGCGATTTTGATGAAAAATATGTTACAGAATCATTAAGAAGATAAAAAAAGTGTTTTGGAATCTATAAAATAAATTGAAAAGTGGTATTAGAAAATGTAATTATTAAGAACTAGTTTGGCAGTAAACTACTATAGATCATTATTATTTATTCTCTCAGATATTACTGATGTGAATAACATAAACAAAATCTATTTGACGCCATTCTTACTTACTCATTGCAATATCTGAAGACACCTCTGATATCTACTTCGCGTATCAATGCATTACATAAAGGTACTTTCATTTCTGGCGCGCCCATTCCAATTAGCAAAGCGCAGCCTCCAGATCTTGTAGCCTGTAACAGAAAAGCGAAATACATTCGTCAAAGAAACGCAGAACTGCAACTCGGCACTGATGTGGAAACATTTTGAATACATTAGTAATGGCCAACAATCTATCCATAGTTTGGTCACTCACTCATTCGAAAAACTGAGCACACAGATATTTTGCAACAGTTACACATTTAATAAGTGGAAGAATAATTTCTTCCACTTCTTCTTTCAACATTAGGTTTACCAGTAGCACTGAATATCCTTGGTAAGGTGAAACATATGTATGCTATTATAAACCGAGTGTTACACACGTTTTTAATGTGATACACTTGTTCCAGAGACTATACTCTCAGTGTCACATGTATGCTATGATTAAGATTCATCCGTGCATAGCAGCAATAAAACCAGTGAGTATTGTCGATCTATATCAACATACCGATTCTGAGAAGTAAACAATTTTCCAATCATTCTGATCCAATACATCCTTGAAGGATTTATCACAAAAAAAGTTTGGGCATCAAGATATTACCAGATGTTACTGCTTATTTCAAAGATTTGGTTTGTGACTACGCTTGTCATTCATTCTGACCTATACCTGCAGGATCTGCACTTGTCTCATGAACTCCAGCATAACATTCGCTCTATAAGCGGTTGAAATGATTTATTAAACCATGCGGATGCTTATACCAAATGCCAAAACATATTAATCAAAGAAAGGTTAATTAACTTGAAAAATCAACAAAATGATCCTTTTTTGACTTCCACTAAATGAGAACAAATATTTTTATCACATTTTTCCAAAATTTGGAGCAATTTCATCCAAATTATCTAGAACATTACCCAAGAATTTACCTGAATCGCAACCCTGACACATGATTCATTGCCGCTACAGTCCATGCTCACATCCGGGCGACAGCCCAGCATTTCTATCACACGCTTAGCAATCGCTTCGTCTGTGGCATCCTTTTCGACACATAAAGTAAGGTCCGCCCCCAATTCTTTGGCTATGTCGAGACGATGTTGGACTACGTCTAAAAAAATGTAAATTAGCGTCCGTTGGGCAACAGTAGGATAGAAGATCTCACCAGTGATCAAAATCTTAGAAGCTCCGAAAGCTTTAGCGGCTAAGAAAGTTAACAAACCCACAGGACCCGCGCCCAAGACGAGCACAACAGACCCAACGCCCACTCCAGCGCGTTTGCAACCGTGCACACCAACGGAAAGTGGTTCCAAAATGGCGCCTTCCTCAAAGGAAACATGATCAGGTAATCTGGAAAATCAAGTCGTATATATATCTAGTAAAGATAAAGTAGGATTTATAAAAATTATAAGGCCTACAACCTTCAACGTCTTTGAAACTCCTTAATTAGCGGGCATATACAGGGTGATTCTCAATATATGCGACAAACTTTAACAGCTGATTCCTGAGGTTATTTTGATCATAGAAGTTCATATGAGCATATGTCCAAAACGGTTTGGTTTTAAAGTTATTGAATGTTTAATAATAAATTATGAACTATGACTAACACGATATAATATATCAGTTGGTTCTTCAAAAACTATTGTGTTGAGAGGGAATTGTTTATTTGTCATTGCAATATTTGTCAATAGTTGTCAGAGTATTCATTCAGTTTATTGCCAGTTTCTGTTTTCTAAAATGAATTACACGAATGCTGAGATGTGTGATACGCATTTCGTTAATGGTCTTGTCAATGGAAATGGGCACCCATCTACAGTGAGAACTCCACAAGTTGAAGAAATGGTACTAAATGAAATTAAGGAACATCCCACTACAAGCACCAGAAAAATTGCGTTTGCTTTAAACATTAGTCAGGCCACAGTTTAGAGAATATTGAAAGGTCAACTGTTGTATCCATACCACATTAAACGGGTGCAGGCACTTTTGCCGGCAGATTTTCCGCAAAGAGTGGCTTTTTGGCAGTGGATGCAACACAAAATCGCACAAAATTCTGACTATTTGGCTCAAATATTCTTCACCGACGTGGCTACTTTCTCTAGAAACGCGATTATTAATTTTCATAATAATCACATATGGGCCGAAGAAAATCCGCACGAACTAGTGAATACCCGTCATCAACATCAATTCTCTGTCAATGTGTAGGCCGGAATTGTTGGAGATCACTTGATAGGTCTACATTTTTTTACCGATGCGGTTAAATGACGAGGTATACCGCAATTTTCTTGAAGAGGAGCTACCACTACTGCTGGAAGAAGTTCCGTTGCAGTTAAGATTACAAATCTATTTTATGCATGACGGTGCTCCAACGCATTTTAGTTTAGTTGCTCACGAGTTCTTGGATTATACGTATCCAGATCGGTGGATAGGACGAGGAGGTCCACAACCGTGGCCTCCTCGGTCTCCAGATTTAAATTCTTTGGACTTTTTTCTCTGGGGTCACCAAATCATTAGTTTATGCGACTCCCATTGAAAATGTCGATGAACTGAGAAATCGTACTATCGCAGCTTTTCAAGCAATTCGAAATATCCCTGGTATTTTAGAACGGACTCGCCAGTCAATACGACGGAGGATAGAAGCTTGTATTGCAGTTGGGGGCGGTCATTTTCAACAGTTAGTAGAAGTTAATTTTGTTTTACTAATTATTTTGTTAATTTATAATAAAAACATTAATTCTGTTAACTTACTATTAAACATTGTACAACTTTAGGACTAAGCGATTTTGGACATATGTTCTTATAAACTTTTATGATCAAAATAACCCCAGGAATCAGCGCTTAAAGTTTGTCGCATATATTGAGAATCATCCTGTATACTCAACCTTACTTATAGCAAAAATCTGCATCATGGACATAGTATCTGGCCAAGTTTCCGTGTACTGGAGGTGTAGCGCAGAATACCATATCTGGGCATAAGTGATAACGACCTTCTTTGCAATAGGAACATTTTCTGCACGGAACACCCGGTTCAATAGCAACACGATCACCTAGAAACCGATACTTATATTAGATAGCTACATGAAAAGTGTGAATTAGTTGTTTAGTAAGTTAAGGTCTGTTTAACTCTGATTTTAATAGTAGTGTTTTTAAATTTTTTACATTACAAGTTGATTTAGAGATAGTATGTAGGTACATATAATGGTAGAAAACGCCTCATTTTGTCTAAATTATGATTACTGTTGAGGAAACAATGTTAAATAAAAGAAATAGCTTTAACATAAACATCATTGATGTCAAAAGTTCGTTTTTAATTTTTCCAAGTTACTCACCTGGTTTTAAATTCTTCACATTTTTGCCAACCTCCACCACTGTACCAGACGCTTCGTGTCCTTGAAAAATATATTTTTGAATGTTACACGTTGGTTTTCGCCTACTTAAAACGAAGAAAAAGAATAGTTTTTACCTACAATCATAGGCGACTTAACTACAAAATGTCCAATGTAGCCTCTAACTAAGTAGTGAACATCTGAGCCACATATTCCAACGGCTTCCATACGAAGGAGCACCTCTGCAATTATAGTATTATTTTGTAAAAATTGTATTATGTTTCAAAAGAGAGTTTTCCAATTAGTAGAAAAAAAAAATACTTCACTTAAGAAAACCCACAAGAGTGTTTATTCCTCTAGATCAAAAAATATAAAATCCACGATTTAAGTGATTTTATCTCTTCTCATTTGTAGATCTGTTAGCACATACGTAGTATGTATGTACCATCTTTAACAAATAAAATGCGAATTGAAGCAAATCTTCGATTATTTATGCAACCGAAACTACAAGTACTGCGTACCGAGCAATGCATAATTCAGAATTGTTTGCAAATAATTTTTAATTACTATTTCAGTGTGCTATAGCTTCGATTGCATTGATAATCGAAGATTCATGGAGCTTAGATTCGCATTTAATTTGCTAAAGATGGTACACCCAAAGAAAACACAACCCAACCAGTTTGAGTGAGAGGGAAGGCTCATAAAACTGGACGGGCTGTTCTTATGTGGATTATCTAGCAATATTGTCTCTAAATCTCGTATAGTTGTTATAACACTGGTGCTTTAATGCAAATTAGCCCACATGTTTGGGTGCTTTGTGCTTTCGCTTTGTAGGCCTATTGAAGACGCCAGTTGTAAAAAATTATTGTCTTTTTCACTTGTAAGTTTCCTTGCAAAAAAAAAATAAGAATTGTTAATTTCTTTTGATCCTAACTGTAGATACTTAATCTAAAAATAAATGTAATCTTACGAAATTGTTTATACATTTTTTTTGCAGTAATCTCAACTCAGTTTATCAATAAGTTAGGTCAATGTCGATGAGATTTTGCAGGTTTAGGGTATTTTCGATATCTTCTAGGGTAGATATCGAAAAGTATTACATGTCCTGGGTTCAATTGTTATTAAACATGAAAACCGTTTTTTGATGTTACGTAGTTTTCAAGCCACAAGGGAACTTTCAAAAGTTTGCATTTTGCAAAAGTCGTCATAACTCTTTTATTGTTGACAAAAATACCCCAAACTGTGGTAGTACTGCAAACTTCTCCTAGACCCCTCACACCCCAAAATATTCTAAAGTCGATTTTTAAACTGGCGCCCATTTTGTTGAAGACACAAAACGGCATCTCTTTTTAACACTGTTTGCTGGTTTTAATAACATAATGAGAGTGATGCGCCTGATAGCTTGACAAAGATTATTTAAATTATCAGTTTGGTGCCGATATACCAAGTAGTTAATTCTTCCCCAAAGAAAAAGGTCGCATGGTATTTGCAATTAACTTAGTACTAAAAACCTAATTCACCAAGCCACTTATTTCGCGGTGGAGCACCATCCTGCTGAAAAAACAATTTATTCTTTAAAAACTTAAAAACCCAGGTAACAAACTGACATGAAATGACGTTGAATAGACGTCATATTGACGTCTATTAAACGTCATTTTAGGTCACAGTGCTACATGGGAAAAGTCTTCTTTAAGACAACAAAATTTTTACTACTAAAATTGGTATGACGACTTTTCAAATACGCAAACTTTTCAAAATTCCTTTGCAGCTTGAAAGTTGCTTAACATATCAAAAAGCGATTTTCATATTTAAACTTGTCCAAAAGTTGAGACCAGGACATGTATATTTATTTTTCGATATCTATATGCTAGAAGTATCCTAAAGCACCAAATCAAATGAACAAATTGTTGTTTCAGCAAAATCTCAAAAATATTTTAAGATGTATATTTTCAATTTATTAAGATTTATTTTTTTCTGAAGTAATACTTACGGTCATCGTTCGGTACTGGAATGGGCGTTTGTTCCTTTAAAAATAAATGAAATAAAGATTTGACAGTATTCGCTTAAAAAAAATGACGTTGAATGACGTCAGACGTAATACTGACGTCTATTAAACATCTTAGGACACTCTGCTACCTGGGAAAAGTCCCCTTCAAAACAACAAATTTATAAAATAATAACCTTATTCTTGACTTAATCTATATACAAAGGTTATCACTCATATATCATTATTTACCTAATATGATCAACTTAAAACAACTAAAGGTTTCGTGCACTTATTATAGCACGAAGTGGTTAAATTAAGTGATTTTATGAACCCATTAAAGGCTGTGGTTTAAGAAAGATAACGCTATAACTGCTTTCTCTTTTTCAATTGAAGCGTATTTATAAATACATCTTTAATGTGTTTTAATTTGAACTAATTCCATAATAATAAATATCAAATAATATAATCAATATCAAACATAGTAAAAAATAGTAAAAATACACAACAAATTAACAGTTTTCTTTAAATCGCCTGCATAGAATGACATGACACTTTTATTTATTTCAGTTTACGAATTATGAAATCCACATAACAATAGATAATATTACATAAGAACAGGATTTTACATCATAATTCAAATTATGTACTTATATTTGTTTAACATTGCTGGGTTGATGCAGGCGCATGTAAACACATTAATTTTAATTGGTATATGTATGCAGAATATCATTTCACATGGGTTGTTTTTTTTTTGTGAAATATTGCTGTTTACAAAAGTTATTCAAAATTCTCGCGGAAGAACACCAAATTGTTATCAAACGCAATAAGCAAAATTTCATTGTAAACATTTAAATTTTACATATACATGCTTTATAAAAACTGAATTAAAATATTGAAATATAACGAAGGAATGCCATTTATATATATATATATATTTTTTTGGAATTTCAACTATATATCAATCAGTATTTTTTTACATTCAATCTTGGGCAACAATACATTATTTGTGCATAATATGTAGGTACACAGTAACCCCCAGGTGGCAGAGTGACGTAAAATGACGTTTAATGGATGTAGATATTACGTCTATTACGTCATATTGACGTCTATTACACGTCACTCTGCTACCTGGACCAGAAAGTAGGCAGCATATGAGAAATTTTTTGTCTTTGAATTTAGTAAATCTTTTTCTTCCCGAATTACCTCTGCATATCTTTAAACTAAAATAACACAACAAATCTGCCGAGAATTTAACTAGATACTAGGCAGGGACAAAAATATGAAATTACGCTTAAGAGTAAAATACTAAATATTGAACTTATACATATCGTTTTCCGTTTGGTAAACATTCTATTGATCTAGTATTAAATTCTTTTAGCAATGCTCCGTTAAAAAAAAAAAGGATTGATTTCCGCAATACATTGTCTAATTAGATTTTCTAAGTGGTCGATATTCCAGTTGTGCAGCACAAATAATTCCCAATTTGAAGTTTTCCTCTTCAGTTATAATTTTTTTTTAAACTAACTTATTTGGCATAGTGTGCATGAGTTTCTCTCACAAATTATACACAGAATAGTATATGACCATTAAATCTCATTTTTTTGCTAAATTAAGCGAAACTTCATATTTGGTCATAGCCTTGAATTTGAAACGAAATTTGTTAACAAAGAAATCTAAACCCAAAAAATAAGATACTTTATCCTTAACGTAGTTTTATATTTTTGACCTTCCCTCTTATTCCCTAATTAAATTGCAGATTTAATGAGTGTTATCTTAGTTTCAAGACATGCAGAGGTGGTTTGTAAAAAAGATTTACTAAATTCAAGACAAAAGATTTTCCATATGCTTGCACTTTCTGCCGGTCACTGTATATAATATTTCTATCAAGAATATTATGATATTATGTAATTGCAATGTTAAAACGGTGATTTAGAAAATAAACAAAAAATCATAAATGATTAAGATAATTAAATAAATTATTATTTTTTCAATCATCGTATGTTGTATGGAAACAATATATTCCTATTTAATAAATTTTCAAATAAAAGCTTCATGTCATTATATTATTAATTATAATTATTTTAAACTTGAATGTATATTTGCCTAAACCAGTTTAAGCGGTTGTAGAAATATATTTTTAAAGGGAAATCATTAGTGTTTCCCAAGAATCTATTTACAAACACGTTATTTTGGATTTTCAAGGTTGCCAACCGTTTTCCGCGAAAATTATACCTGCCAAATAACCGGTACTTCGCCTCTATTATTATTTCGTTTTATATATTCCGCCCATTTTCCGAAATGGCACGTATATTTTAGTTTAATATTTTCACATCAGTGAAATGGAAAATGGCAATGCACGCCAAATTAACAGGTTGGCAAACATAAAATCCTGCGACTTCCCGTCTAGCCATAACATCATTCACTCAACCCACACTTACCAATCGCAAGTCGTTGACGCCGTAAATGATTGCTGTCAGATTGTCTTGCGTGCGTATGGGGGCCATGTTCACACTTTAAACGCAAAATCTGGACTAACTGGACAGCCACGAGATTGATGATTTTGCCGGAACGATTTCGGTGAACGCGTCCACTAAATCGAATGGTTTCGAGTTAGCGGTCGCCAGCCGTTAGTGTGCTTATCCACCATGGTGCTTATCGTTTATTTTATATACGGCGTTGTTTCTATTATATGACACATATTGCGAAATGTTTTTTTCTCGACGTTCATGTCAGTTGTATCTACAAACACTCATACATAGGTATACACAGCGCCTTTATATTCAACATTATATTATCTATTGGAATTTATTCATGAATTTGGAATGCTTATGTGAATGAATAGTGCTACAAGCTATACAAAAGGTTAAAAATAGGCTTATTGTTAGGTAATTAATGTTTTCTTCAATAACTAATTGCATGTTTGACATTGCCAACACGTTAAACCAGACACCTATTCTGAAACTAATAAAATTGGTAAATATTTCGCATGATGTAATTTAATTGGAATTCGATACCTACCATTGCTATCTTACAAACCGCACGTTCCTAAAGCCGGTGTTACACCACACTATTAATCAATTTATTGTCGAGTTTTTTGTTACATATGTATATAACCTAGAATGAAAAACCAATAAATAATGAATATGATACCATGTAGTAACTTCATATTTATAGAGTTGGTGACACTGGTGACAGTGATAGGAGTTTGAATCCGTAAAATCTGCCATGTGCTTTAGTCACTTAAATTTAGTTTTATTGCTGTGTAAGATGTACATCACACAGGCATTTGCTCTACAAGGACAATGTAATCTCCAAATTATAGTCGTATTGCATAATAATTGCAATGCAAATGCATTCAAGAAAAGAAAAAAAACAGAAATTAAGATACCTAATGATGTTGAGTAATTAATAATTAATTTAACTGACATGATGGCTAATGATAGAAGAAAAAAATATAGACGAAATGATAAATCATTTTGATAATACTGTAGATTTAGTCCTTATGTAATTTACTACTCAAAATTTGCTATCGCTTTAGAAAACTGAATATATACAGCTACGTGGTAACACTCTTTGACCTCTAATTTTATATCGATAAATTTAGCAACAACATTCATTTTTATAATGCCAATGTCGTTCTTGAAACATACTGTGCAAAAAGTAATTGTACTATAAGAAATTTCCAATCAGTTCTATTGGGTATCGACCATTCTCCACTGATTTTTTTTTACGAACCGTATTAACACTTAATCGTTTATTTATGGGTGTAGGTATCAAAGTAGGGCATTAATTTATTTGAATAAGCTCTCAGATAATACAATAATTTGTATTATCTTTATCCGTCGTCATAAAAGAATAACATTTATATTTAATAACATTAGGTGTGAGTGGAGAAAACAGGTTTTTTGTTTCCTGAATTTCTAGAAAAATGTAATTTTTTCAGTTATAAAATTAATCAAAATGCTAAAAAAATATATAAAAAAAAAGTTAAAAATGATAAAAAGGGATGCAAGTTTTTTTTACAGTGTTAAAAAGATAAAAAAAATGAGGAAAAAATAAATTTGAAATATAAAAAGGGGTAAAAATGGAGTGAAAATTGAAAACTAAAGTTTAAAAAATAAAAATTGTTGTAGATGTAGAGAAAAAATTAAAAAGATAAAAAATGAAAAATATATATAAACCGTTAATTAAGTCCAAAATTGCTAAGAAAAAATAGTAAGTTTGGAGAAAATATTAGCTGTTAAGAGTTAAAAAAAAAACTAAAAAGAAGTAAAATAAAAAATATGCTATAAAGCGAACAAAGCTGAAAAAGTTGCCAATATTTAACTAAGTACATTTATCATCATTTGTTGCAATATCTATTCAACACGAACAAAACAAAAGAAAGCTCTACCACAGGGGTATCTGCAAGTGATATTTTCAAGCGGAATGAAACGACATACTAATTCGCATTCTTCAAAGGGCGCATAGTTATTCATCATGATTACCATTACAGATTCAATTTCAAAACTAAAAACATAATTAAACAATTTCAAGAAACTCGGGAAATAAAAAAAAATGTAATAGCCCACTAGGTATTTTGAACGTAACCTTAAACGGAAAATAAATTTAATATAATACAAACGAGTAGAATTGTGGTTAGGCCATCTTATGATTTAACATAAGAGTCCAAATTCACACATTACCTACTTTACGTGATATTGACGCCAATTAAACGTCATTTCACGTCTTTCTGCTGCCTGGCTATGAAGAGTCGAAAAGCTTTAGGACCAGCATTCTGCTATCTTTCGGTAAAAATCTAATTCATCGGCATAAGCTAAACATTCTATTCTACGCAGTAAGCCATCTATGCCAACGTTAGCATAGCAGCGGTCCCAAGTTGGAGCCCTACGGAACTCCAGAGTAGTTTAATTCTGCTGATTTACCAGATGTTTAGAAACGTGTTTATCTATGTTAGCGCAATTCCAGAAATGATCAGTCGACATTGCATATTTTATTGCGTTCTTGAGAGCCACATACTTGGATCTCAAAAGGATGGCAAATTTCCAAGGAAGTCTGAACAAAACTGCAATGGGTTTCTTTTAAATTAGATTAGAATGGGAGTCCTATGTTCTTGCGAGTGTTTTTTTTTTTTAGCCGAATTATTAATTTGTTTGGGGTAAAACTAGAAGAAACACAATACATTTCAATATTATCATGCAAACTCCTCTTATCATGCAACGAAACAACTAATATACTTTTATATTATTTTTATTATAACTATAATTACAGCTGTTTTGGGGATTTTTTTTTGGTATAATAATATACCAAGAGTTTCATATATATAAACAAATATTTTGTATGAACAACGATAACTACATATTAGATACATTTAAAAATGTTTTTAACAACACTTTTGCGTAAGCGAGCTGAAAAGTCAACAAGATAACGCTCTTCATAACCATTTTATCACACTTGGTAAAAGTAATATAAAACAAAATTAATAACAGTAACATAGAAATAACGTTAACACTGATAATAATTAATATCTAAATTATTACACAATTCAGAGCAACAGCTCTTTTAATGATCTTTTTTTTTTACCACACATACGTATACCTGTAAATAAAGGTAATTAAAATACGTAACATGAATTCTTCTTTGGTTTATGATATTCTGCATCAATACCCCTATTCGCCAGTGTACATATGATCCATGCAAATCAATATTTGCCGAAAACGAAAAAAAAAAAAAACGTAGAACTGATACATACTTTAATACTTATATACACAGATAAATGTGTAACTCTATAACCGTTATTTCATTTAGCTCCTATAAATAGACAAATAACATTGATTTACTTCATAAATAGACTTTAAATCTCTTATTTAACATAATTTGAGACATTATAGAATACTGACTTAATGGTGTGGGTTAAATAGGCTTTCCCGATCCGGTAACTGTCGTACTTTCATACTACCATCGGCGCCGCATGAGAACAGCCTGGAATGGGAGTCTATATGGAGTTGCGTGACTCCTGGACCGATGTTCTTGAAGAAGTTGCTTCGGGCGTGTTCGGCCGTTAACGACAGCAAAGGAGCCGGGACAGATACACCCCAAATCTATTAAATAGGGATAGAAGAAAAGATTTTACGATAATTTTAACTATACAGGATGTATCAAATAAAAAAGTAAATTTTGCTTGGGTGTTAACTACACGACATATAAAGCACAAACCCACCGAAACCGGATTTTATCATTAAAGAATAAAAAAAAGTAAATTTAGAGCCAAAATTCTTTAGCCCGGGCCTGATGCAAGGAAACGTCATGTTAAGCACCCGTTAAACATGGTATTATGTATAAATACATTGCACTCATTTAGTATTATTCTTAATGGTATGCCGTAAGTTCATTTAACGTCATTCTGAATAAATAAAGCCCCTTGTAAAAATAGAAAAACCGAGGCATTTTCAATTTCTTCTTTTTATAAATTAAATATTCCTTATTTATTAATAGCATTCTACGTAAGTCTACAAAGTATTATTTTTAATATCCTGATAAGACGTTCGAGTTTCACCGGATATGCGACTTTAGTAGTTACAAAAAAACGTAAATATTTTTCTTTTGCTTTGTTGAATCGAGAGTTAGTTGTTAATAAACGGTACCACATGAATCTGAGTTATTTCTTTTGGATTTATTTAATCATACAACGCAAAATGAATTGAATCGAATTACACAGAAATAAATGTAGATACAGAAAATTTGCATACACGCCTTTTTACTATGATGTCGCGCGAAAATGAATCTATACATTCCCGCGCTTTTGCCGATGCATCAAGCTTCGATTTTCTTTATATGAAGCATGATGGTCTGAAAAGGATCGTTTTTTCGAGACGGAAAGAATATAAATAAAATATTCGAAGTGGCTTGCACTCCAAGCGGCGATCCACACAAAACTAACACGGTATTGGCTGAATGATAGTGGTATGTGGGGGTATACTCGGGACAGCATTTAGGTTAGGTACAGGTGCGGCTCTAGCCCACGGCATTTATAAAATATTTTTTTTCTCGTTAATGCTTATAAATAGACCCCCTGTGCATTAAGACTTTTTGATTGTATATGATTACAGCTTGGCTACATATTATTATATTTACCTCTATATCTGATACACCCTATATGCCTATACATTATTTCAAAGTTTCAAATTTGAATGAGCTCCTGAAAGCTCATAAATTTGCATACTTGAATAATATTTGGTTCTTATTTGAGAGATACAGGCATCAACTTTTTGGCACCCAATTTTTTTTAAAAAATTACCTGACAACATAAAAAAAAATTGGAAATTTCGAAATTCAAAATAACTTTTAAGAAATATTTAGCCAAAAAGTCATTTTATAGTTATAATCAATTTTTGTGCGATTCAGTAGAACTAAGTGACTTTGTATTGGCTTTTATGTATTTCTTTTTGACATGTGTGATCTTTCAAAAGCATCAATAAATTATTATTATTATTACAATCCACAGTTATCACAAGACAGCGAATTATTGTTGCCACCGAAACAGTAACTGCCGAAATGTTACAACACGTTCATTTAAGTGCTCGCAGAAGATTAGAAAACTGTTCACTACGTCCTTGTCAGTTTTATGATTGAAATTTCATTAAATTTTTGGGTTTCTAATGCTTACAGTTTTCCTGTTCATTAACGAGAATTACACAATGTTGCCGGATTATTTTTGAAACAATTGAAGGTTCTAAAGAAATTCCGATTGCATTTTTGTCGTCAAATGATCGTGATTCTTTAGCGCCTTCAAGTAGGTGATCCGGTGCTTTTGAAGCACCCTGTAAGTCTTTACCTTAATATCCCCATCAGCCGATCCAGTAGCAAAATACTCTTCGTGAGGATCTATGGCCAGGCATTTGACAGCAGTTTCGTGCGCAACAAATCTATGGTGGATCTGCTTAGCGCGCATGTCTATCACACAAATATCGCCCTTTTTCCCTGCGGTAATCAATACCTGATGCTGAGGCGCATACACCATGCTGCTAGCACCCTGATCGTGGCAAGTAAACGCCACCACCAGGGATTTACCGTGCGGCAAAATGGAATCCCAGATGCAGACGTTCTTATTTTCCGAACTGTGGCCCGCCGTGGCGAGCAAACTGCACGAATTCAGGAATACGAAATCGGTGATTCCCTTATTGTGACACTGGTGGGTCTAGTGTTAGAAAAAAGAAGATCGTAATATAATATATTTCGTGTTTGAACCGATTTTTTTTTTTTACGTACAAAGAATGGTCTGGTGGAATTAGCAGACAATCCCACTTGGAATAAGCTTAAGTTGCCGTCTGAATCTGCTACGCCGAACTTGTTGCCGTGTTGGGAGAAACGTAAGCGCGTAACTTTGGCGTAAGTGCCGGGAGGTCTAGGCGTGGAAACCGGATGCGCATGTCCCCACTCCCAAAGTTGTACGGAACCGTCCTGGCCTCCGGTTAAATCTAAAAAAAAAAAAAAATATAAAATGAATTATTGCTAATATAGACAATTACATGGAAACATTAAAATACTTACATAACGGTAGTAATGGATGAGAAGTTATCCTACGAACGCCATCTACCTTATGTTTCAGCACCTATTGTTTTTACATACGAAATTTAGAAATCAACAATGACGTAATGACAAAACTATAATTTAGTTAACTGTACTCATGCAATGTTTAGGAGTGATACGCCTAAGGCTATAGGGCAATAAGGGAAAAATTAAGAGATTAATTAAATATTCTTAAATTAAAATTATAACTCAACATACAGGTCGATTCAGTTAACATGCTCACCATCTTGAGTAAACTGTGAGATATAAAAAGTAATTTAAATGAGTCTAAATATATACATTATTGCGATTTTTTATAAAGAATTGCATGGCTAATATTTTATTCAATAATAAATAAATATAAACTTTAATTTTTTAATCTGTCTTTTATTTACACATACCTATCCTTCTGCTTAATCAAGTATTTGAAAATACACACTGCAGGTCATGCGCATTAGTAATCCCCCCTCTTATAAACCAATGAGTAGTATATTTTATATTTTTCACCAGTTGCTGTAGGTGGTGTTTTTTCTAAATTAATAATTTGTATAATATAAGACTTCTATTTCGTTAAATATTGAATTTGTAGTTGAATTTTAATCATTGAATGTATTATTGCCTGTTCATATATTAACAAAAAATGTAAATATCGATAACATGGACAATTTATTGTTTAATAACAGATCACAACATTAAAGAGCATAAAGTCTCTTACTCAGGATGAATACACTTATTTGCAAGTCAACAATCAAATACTATCCAGTATATTTTTGGATCATTAAATTCCAATTTTTAATAAAAGCAATACATATTCAAATCCCCCGCTATTTCATATGCTAAAGTTGCGCCTACAATACCAAGCTAGACACATTAAAATTTCAACTTAAACTGTCATTTTAGTTATAATAATTTAGTTAACCTCAAAATTTACGAAATATATTATAATTATTACACAGAAAACATTGATCATAGAAAATACCTTCAATACTGGTTAACATACATCTAAAGAAATCCCAAAAAGGAGTATCATTGCAGCGAAAATGTTGAAGAAAAGGATCCCTATCAAGAAAACAACTCCGGTGTCAGGGTAAAGAGCTCTTTCCAAGCATTGAGATATATCGCAATACGCGCAACAGCAAAGCATACACAATCCACAAGAGAAAAGGTAGATGGATTCTTCTAATAATGAAAAATCTTGACATTTCTTCTATATACTTTCAGCCCAGTGGTAAATACAATGATTCACATTGAAGTTCCCCTTCAATTTCCAAGAGAATATGTAAAAAATTAAATCAATTTGAGCTGACGAAAAAATAAACCTATGATCAAAGAAGATTTTTTTAACAACGACCACCTCGTCTCCATGGACCCCTAATCATTTGTCTTAGTACGAGCTACATTGAGTCTAAACCCCTGAATAAGTATGGATACCAAGAAAACTAAATTAAAATCTTACAGTTACGGTACGATAAACATATATATCTACTCACCATGGGTGATGAAAATTTTTTAAACCCCCATTATTACTGGATTTGCAAATGCCGTGTACACAAAATAATAATTACATTTATTTTACGCGTAACTTAAGATATAAATCGGATTTCTGCTTGGCTTGCCTTGGAAATTTCGGACCTTCAAACGTAGCAATATATACAGTGAGGTCGTAAATGGTCCCCCCCCCTGATAACTTTTGAATGGTATGAGATAGAGCAATGAAACAAAAACCAAGTGAAATTAGAGATAATTTGTGATTTTTTGCCTATAGAGATACGCACATGGCTTCTGATGTAAAATAGAGGGCGTAGCTATCTTTAAAATTTTAAATAGGAAGTAATTTCATTTAGAAGCTAATTTGGAAGATATTTCTATTACTTTTATGGTAATGCAAACAGTTTTAGATTTTCGAAATTTTTACCAACTTATCCAAGATTAATAATTGATACTTACGTTACTTTTTCTATAGCCCTCGTATTCGCTTTTGGATATAGTGTACAGAAACCTGTAATTACAGTAATCTGTAACATAGACACCCACACACATGACACATACACTGACAGATAAGACACTTTGCTAAATTTTGCAAAAACGTCATATTGTAAAATATGTCATATTTTACAGCAATCGCTTCCTAAGTCACATAAAATCCCAATATTTATACGAGGGCTATAGAAAAAGTAACGTAAGTACTCCAATTATTAATCTTGGATAAGTTGGTAAAAATTTTGAAAATCGTAAAACTGTTTGCATTGCCATAAAAGTAATAGAAATATCTTACAAATGAGCTTCTAAATGAAATTACTTCCTATTTAAAATTTTAAAGATAGCTACGCCCTCTACTTTAGATCAGAAGCCATGTGCGTATCTCTTATAGGCAAAAATCACAAATTATCTCTAATTTCACTTGGTTTTGTTTCATTGCTCTATCTCATACCAATTTCAAAGTTATCAGGGGGGGGGGGGGGGGGGGGGGACCATTTACGACCTCACTGTATATATATTGTTCTATTATGCTCCAGTAATGTCAAAACTTCTCAATTGACAAATCAACATAATTTTTTAAATAAAAATCTCGGCTGGGAGTCCACATACTAGATGAGAATATATATCAAATTGTCAAAATTAATCCTGACATTTATTCATGTCAAATAGGCCACTCATTTCTCCTATTTCTTAAAGATTGCTGAAAAATCATGGACTCCAGTTATGGGATTTTATCTTACAAAAAAAGAGCACACGCATTTGACCTCTAAATAAAATCCCTGCTGCAACTAAATTTGAATCTTGTGTACCTGTTTAATATTAAAAACCAAAATATGTCACATAATACTCTGTGTCACAATAATTTAATATTTTGACATTAAAGTATGAAACAATGCATACACGTTAAATTCCAATGTCTTTTTTTCTATGCTTTAATTGGGTGCTAAATTAACTAGATAAGCTTAAATAATGTCCAAGAAAACCACTGCAATATATATATTACCGTTTACGGCATCCTGATGGTGAGAATGTTGATTGGAACACCCTGTATAATATCGTCGAAAAGAAGGCGTGTACAGTTCTGCTTTAAACAAGACTGAAAATAAACTTCTTTCTTGACTTAAATATATACTTCTAAATACACACATCATTATTAAATAAATGAATTTACACACAATCTAAAAATTCCCAAAAGATTTTTACACATACAAGCCGAGTCACTAACACAAGTGTGGGGGCAAAATAATTGCTAGGGTATAAGAAAGCAAGCATACAATACAGTAAAATTCACATACTTATTTAAGTATCTGGGAAATAGGCTAGATGTTGTAAAACAAAAGTGATAAACATTATTCATTTTAAAAATATTCTTTTCGGATGTTCCTCGAGATGTGTGGTAGTAAGCAATGCTTTTACGGGCGCTTCACAATCAGGCTTCGCAGCATTACTATCTCTAATGCAATGGCCGATTTATTAATAATACACATATGTCTAGTTAATACAATAAAAATAATAAATTTATACAAACAAAACTTCTATATCCCAGATACATTTCTAGTTGTAATTATGGCTAGGGTTACTATACAGGGTATAAAAAAAAGCAATATAAATGAGCAAGCCTTGAACATCAACAGGGAATATTGAAATTATTTATTAGTTAGGAGATACGAAACACACACCGGTCTCAGAATGTGAGCAGACCGTAGCAGTACAAGATGTACAAATCCTGGATCGTGACATCCAGGGAAGCTTAATCCCTTCATCTATAGAATAATTAGAAACGGCTCACTTAAAACTACGTTAATTTAGACACCAATCTTCGATTTTGTTTAATTAAAAGTGTATAATGGTAAGAAGTGTGTCGGAAAAGTGAAATTATTGTTTGGTGTAAGAGTTTAAAAAGTGAAATAAAACGACATTGTTATATACATAAATATAACTTACCACACTTGTTCCTCTGCCACTCTGGCTAGCTACAGTAGGCTGTGGACTTCCAGGGCTAGTTTTACCCTTATCCCCACTACTTTGGATGACCAAGAAAGGCGGGACATTCGCGTCTTGATCTTGCCTATTCAAACTTAGTATATCCAATTCGCATTCGTCCTCTAGCCAAACTGGAAGCTCCAACAGCAAAGAGATGTCCATCTCTTGCAGTTCCCTCGGAGTGGCGATCACGATGAGGCCACCGTTGACCTTGGAAGAGAAAGAAACATATTTTCACGATAAAATTTTGAGGAATCCTGTCTTAATATAATGTACTTGGTTCAAGCTAAACGCGGCAATCGAATCCTGGTCCTTGTGTATGATCCTAACCGGCTCAGCACTTGGTTCAGGGTGTGGAACTTCTTCGTTCAGAGCGCTCATGGATCTTCGTTTACCAAATACGGCTCGGATGAAGATGTCTCGTACTGGTTCTTGATGTACCAAATAATTCCAGAGACTTTTTGCAGTGCCGGCACCTTTCTTATTGCAGAACGGCGTGTTTTGCGGTTCGAGCAATTGCCTGTCAAATGGTAGATGTAAAAATTGTTCGATTAACTTTGTAAAAATTAATAAGGTAGGTACCTGTATTTAGTTATAAGTGGACCAGTCGTATTCTCAACAAAGCATCCAGGAATATACTCTGGCGGTGTTTGACGACAGTCTAATTCATTCCGTAACTTATCCTGCCATTTTTCTAGCCGACGTAAAGCACTATGGATTAATGGAGATGCTACCGGCAACTCTGACATCTCTATACCAGCAACCTGCATTAAGAAAACGAAAGTGTGGAAGAATGAAATTTCAGAGTATAATGTTTAAATACATTAAGAACGTCATTCATTTTTATGCATGCCAGTCGTAATATGGCCAACTTCAAAACGAGCCATGAATACGAATTAGGATCGGAATGTTCATTGTTATTAGGTATTTGTGGTGGATTATCGAAGACATCCTCTTCCTCAGCTTCCGAGTCGCTCGAGGCGTCATCAACTTCTTGTATGGAATCAGGCTAAATTAAAAAACGCACAGTTGTTAGTTTGATATTTTTTTGCTTTACAGCTGAAGAGAGCAGCACCTTAGTTAATAGGAATGCTAGCATACTCATCTGCGGCGGTACGAATTGTTCTCTATACGTAGGCTTGTCTTCTTTCATTATCGACTGTTGATGTCCTAGCTTTTCATTCAATTTAATCCTCTGTTTCGTGAGCCACATTGCTGGAGCACTCGGATCTTCAGCTGTAGGTGTGCCCCTTTGCTGTGTTTGTGATGATGGGGTAGATACACTAGCTGTCCTTAATAATTTCTTTATACTGCCTCCAAATAAGCTTAGAAAAAATTATTTTCGATTAAACCTCAAAAAAAAGTACAGCAACAGACAATCTCAGTGCTTTCTGGTAACGAAAAAGATTCCGTGAATATAATTTTTGCGCGATGTATTTTTCAAACACACACCTTTATTGAGTATAAGCATTGTTTATATACATACTAGTTAGACAACCTTATGGACAAAATAGTTAACGGATTATTGAACATTTTGGACAAAAGCGGTAGATGGCGACACTCCGTTGATGTCCATCTCGATTTAAATATAAGCTTTAGAGTTAGACTACTACATACAAGATGGCCTTCTTACGTGTCGGCAAAATATTATTGAATTGCAATAGTTACCCAATTGATGTATAAATAAATGGCGATTTGTACTCCCAAACTAAATATTTATTTTTTATAATAAAAAACGAATTTCTACTATTATGTAATAGTAAACATAAGTAAATCAAGTAAAATATGTTTTGTAAATACCAGAAAAAAACTATATACATAGAGTATACATTCAATTAGAACTAAGAAAAAGTCAAAAAGTAAAGTAAAATGGTACATACATGTAAAAAAAAATAACGATTATATATTATCAAACTAAATATTTATTCCTCTTAATAAAAAAAATATTTTCTGATTATTATATAAACATAAACATAAGTAAATTAAGTTAACAAAATAACTTATTAATTTAAAAACTAAGAAAACTAAAATTGAGAAGTAGTTTTATGTAGTTTTTTTTTTCTTGGCAAATTTTCGTCCTTTTAGATTTCCTTTTCTCTTTTCAGTGACATTTTTGTTTGTTTTAAGTTTAAATATTTTATTCTTAAAAAAATCCTCAATTTAGAAAATTGTTCAATTAATGTTTTGTCAACAACGTGCCTTGCAATATACTTTCAATTTCTTTATATTATAACAGAATACCCCAGAATACTAACCTTCTAATGTAAACAAACAGGAGAATTATTGCGAGGCGCATCATCACAGCGTCATCGTGTATCCACCCTGCCTTTTCCCCGGGCCTCACAACTCGCCAGTGCGAGTGAATCACACATCACACCGATACGGGATTCCGTCGATTCCGCAGATAGATAAAACACACAAATCTGTCTCTCTCTCTCTCTGACCGAGATACCTGTTATATTTATCGCGTTTTCAAATCAATTTACATTCATCGTAGAGTGCACCACTTCCCTGAGCAATACTTTATTTTTCCGACAATGCATTACGTTAACTAACTAGATATATTTAAACAATGGTAGAAGAAATGAAAGAAAAGATAGCCTTTATGGTATACGATCAAAATACTGCAATCTTTTCGGGTTGCGCAAAGATTTACATTCGCAGAATTTCACCTTTGTAATTTCCGTTAAAGAATGTAATTCTTTAGCACACATTAATATTAACGAATTATATACTCACTATCCCCATGTTTGCGCATCAAAACTATGCCCGTTGACGTAATGTAGCACCACGCAATCACAACTTATCAATCCGTACAATAACAAAGCTAAAAACGTCGCTACGAAAGATTCACAAAGTAGAACAGTTAATCTGGGCGTATCATCATCTTTTTCTTGTGCCAAAAGCGCACGCAACGAAGTCACACCGGGCCATTTCGAAGGTAATGTAGTTATCTGATGCGAATCATTCATCGATAACCGTCTCCTGCGACCAACCAGGTGAGTTGAACAGAATTCCTATTAAAATGCTTTCTTTACACGAGGGAAATCCATTTCTATTTCAATTATATCACCTGGTTATCCTGCAGGGAGCTTTTAAATGTATCGGAATCACATAATGATTGATAAATGCACGCCGATAAAGCGATAGCTAAGTCTCGGAGGACCAATAGTTGACTTTGTGAGGTGACAGGTTGTTGCAACTCCACGATCTAAATTTAAAAAAAAAGAGTTGTAGCGATTATCAATTTAAAAAGCACATAGAGTCACTCACCGTTTGCAGCATATCATGTGTTAAACTTTGTAAATACCGTATCGGATCAGCTATTACTGTTTTACTGCTAGCTACGCTGGCAGCCAGTAGAGGCAAACTAGTCGGGAATGGTAACGGGCTTAGTAACTGCTGATGCGTCTTTTCCTGCTGCAATTCCTGCAGTAACAAAACCAATTCCATCCTCACCGAAGCTAAACAGCCCGTAGCGCCATGTAAGGAACAGTAACCCAATAGGGTTCGTAACAAAGTTTCATTCGCTAAAAAAAAAATAAGTGAAATTAGCAACCGGATGTTATTAAATTTTATTCTCCTTTAGCACCTTTTAGCCATTTCTTCCGCTTAGCAGCCCTTTGCACCTTAGCCTCGAAGTCGAGTTTCTCCTGAATTAAAATCTCGTGCAACGTCGGCTTTTCGTTACTCTCCATCGCCGGCTCGACATCTTGCGCATCCAAATCGTTAGCATCCACCGGTTCAGTTGGGTCGTAGTTACAAAGTTCGCGAAGAGCTTCGACTTCTTTCTCCAGCCAAATATAGAGTTGATATCTCAATTGTCCGCCGTCAACTTCAAATCCCGTCGCTAGAGTCGACAGTTCCTCCATCAATATCTTCAAGCATGCGACGAATTTCAATTGCTGCGCCATTATATCGATTTGTTCGTCAGCGGAACTCTTATCTTCTTCATCTTGCCCGTAGTCCGATTCGTTCTCCTCTTTTGGTTCCGTTTTGCCGATGTTCATGCTTAATCCGCCATCTTCGGAGTCTTCAGATTCGACGTCCTCGCCCCAATCTAATTGAAGGTCGTCAGTTTTCGTACTCAAGTCGGTCACAGGTGCCCCCCAATCGAAGTTATCGGAAGTTTCTGTCAGTTTCGGTTTGCTATCCCATGCTAGAATACCGGTGGTGATTGCGCTTTCCGATTTGTTTCCCTTTGGAGAAGTTACTACGATATGAAAATATTAAATTAGCCTCTTAAATCGATCAAAACAACCTTACCAGGAGTTTGTTTCGAATAATCCGTGACTACAAAAGGTAATTTAGATAAAACTTCCAAAGCTAACGCCGGGCATCCAGCTCTAAAGTGACCGTGAGCTGTCATGAAATAAAGCTGCTGCTCTCTCTTGGTGTTATAGATTCTTCCACTACAACCTATAATCGCATAGAAACTTAAAACAATAAGAAAAAATTTCCACATCATGTTCGAAACCTGTTTTCCACCTGGCAACCACACCTTCCTCTGACCAGAGTTGGCTTTGTGTTGTATCACCAATAACGGATGCGTCCTCAAGTACACATAGAAGTTAAATACGTTCGGATCAGTTTCTTTACTCTCACGATTTTCCTCTTCTTGTGTAGAAGAATGTTGACTACCTGCATTACCCACTAGGAGAGTGCTGAGTGAAGCTTGATGTTCTTTCAAAGTCCAAAGAGCCATGGAACGTAAAAATGGATCGGGATGGGCTTTCGTCATGTCCTGATTGTTACCTGTTTGTTAAAAAAAAATTGCTAAGGATATTAAATAAGAATAAGAAGCAAAAATGGTACCTTCGCTATCGCAACCTAAAATTTCTTCATACAACAGTCTCTTTAATGAGTTATCGTCACCTTCGTAAAGGCGTATGATTATAATTGCTAGTTGGATGTCCTGTAGCTTATGTAGGCATATCTACAAATAGAGTTTGAAAAAAAATGTTGAAATACATATATTGCTATGTTAATTTTAGTCATTATTATTTAATTTACTTTAGTTAATTTCATGCTCATTTAACACTGTTTTAAAATATAGAAAGTATCATTGGCATTCTGTCTACAGTCAGGATTTATTCCAGAGAAATAGTCGTGAGAATTATCCAAAAATCGTTACAAATAAATGTGAATTTAAAATGGTATAAAGTTATGTCGAAACGTTTCTGGATAAACTTTTAATTGAATGTGGTACACTAAACTCTAAGAACTAACACTAATGCAATCGTCACTTCTCGTGATCATGGAAGGAATAGAAATTATCGCATTTTGTAACTGTTGACTGGCTTCCAATCAATCGATATTTAAACAGAGTCCAACTACCCCCTAAATTAAGGGACATATAAAAAAAAGGACATCTGGCCCCGAAGAGACGTACACAATTTTGGAAAATAAGTCTAATTTAACCTTTGGGTACATATATAACACTTGCAATAAAATACAGGTAAATGATATTTTAATATTATAAACAGAATTTTGCGTTAACATGATTTAATATAATCGTTTACAGTAAAAATCGTTTATAGCGTCTGCTTAGGGACCACAAGATAAAAACGTTATAGCAGTTGGCAACAAAATTAGTGCTAAATATCATAAAATTAATTAAAAACAACAAATAGATACAGAAAATTTACTATTTATTCAATCGTAAATATGTCATCAAAGAATGAAATATAATATTATCCGGATAAATGCCCATTATTAAACTAAACTTAGCATTTTTAATAATAAAGGAGTTTGCATTTATTTGTAAATAATATCTATAAATAAAAAGCTTGCAATCTTTGAATATCTATGTATAGGTATGTATTAGTGATGTAACGAATACGTTACAAATACCGCAGCGAAACTAGCCAAGTACAACCAAATCGTTTCGACTTTTTACGTCTTATTCTTGTCAATTCAAGTTTAGTTTTGAGGTTATTGATGGTTATTCTAATGTAAACTACAAATTTGTGCTCAAAAGGTTGTTTTAGGATTTCAATGAATTAGAATATTAGTTTTTTTTTTTCTAAATTATCCATTTTAACAGGTAAAAGTTACCTGTCATTTTTGATCATTTTCAGTGGCAAAAATTTACGAAAATAAGTTTTCAATCATTTAATGATCCCCTGATCTAGAGGTTGGAGAACGGAAGTTGTGTTTGGAGGTAAAAAAAAAAAACACAGCTCAATGTTCCTTGATTTAGCTATTACGAGCAGTTTTCGTTTCATAAATCTAGACATATTAACTGTTAATGGAGTAATTCTCCCTTTTACCAGCTTACCTTATATACAGGGTGTATCAAATAAAACAGTAAATTTTGCTTAGGTGTACACGACATATAAAGCATAAACCCGCCGAAACCGGATTTCATCATTAAAAAATAAAAAAAAAAAGCAAAATTTAGAGCCAAAAATTCTTTAGTCCGGGCCTGATGCAAGGAAACGTCATGTTAAGCAGCCGCTAAACGTGGTATTATGTATAAATACATTGCACTCATTTAGTATTATTCTTAATGGTATGCCGTAAGTTCATTCAACGTTTCAGTATGACGTTGAATGAAATAAAGGCCAATCGGCCAGTGTGCCCTTGTAAAAATAGCAAAATTGAGGCATTTTAAATTTCTTCTTTTTATAAAATAAACATTCCTTTTTTGGTAAGAGCATTCTACGTAAGTCTACAAGGCATTATTTTTAATATTCTGATAAGACGTTCGAGTTTCACCGGATATGCGACTTCAGTAGTTACAAAAAACGTAAATAGTTTTTTTTTTTGGTTTGTTGAATCGAGAGTTAGTTGTTAATAAACGGTACCACATGAATCTGGGTTATTTTTTTTTGGATTTATTTAATCAAATAACGCAAAATGAATTGAATCGAATTACACAGAAATACATGTAGTTACAGAAAATTTGCAAACACGCCTTTTTACTATGATGTCGCGCGAAAATGAATCTATACATTCCCCAGCTTTTGCTGATGCATCAAACTTTTTTTTATATGAAGTTTAGATGGTCCTGAAAAGGATCGTTTTTTCGAGACGGGAAGAATTTAAATAAAATGTTCGAAGTGGCTTGCACTCCAAGCGGCGATCCACACAAAAGTAACAGCGGTAATGGCTGAATGATAGTGGTATGTGCGAGTATACTAGGGACAGCATTTAGGTTGGGCACAGGTGCGGCTCTAGCCCACGTTATTTACAAAATATTTTTTTTTCTCGTTAATACTTACAGATAGACCCCCTGTGCATTAAGACTTTTTGATTGTATATGATTATAGCTGCTACATATTATTATATTTACCTCTATATCTGATACACCCTGTATATGTCTTCTTTATGATGTTTTTTTTTCTTCTAATGTTTGGCCATACAGTTTATATCCAATCATCTCTAACTTCTGTATTAACGCTTTGGCTTTCACCAGAAATTTTCCCACGCATTTTTACAAGCTCGAAATCTCTTAATACAACTATTTTATTTAACAAATTATCATTAAATGCACCTTTAATTTTCTTCCGATTTCTCCAAATTGTCGTTACGGTCGAATGTGACAAGTTATGTTCGCTACAGAGGTTGACATTGCTTTCACCACTTTCTATGGAAAGCACCTTCCGCGTATTTATAGCCATTTCAGTACTATAGCTAATATAGTTAGTCATGCATTGAGACTCGACGTAATAAACTTTTTGTATAAATAACACTCTATGTTTGATAAGTAGATTATGCAACCAAGCATGCATGTTGCCGTAGGCAGAATTCCAATGATATTTTTAGGTTTTAAATTAGAGTGAACATAAAATTAACTACAAATTGGGTTAATAATATTGAGTAAGACCATAGCAATATACATGTATAAATATAAATCCGGAAGACAGATATGATAATTTACCTCAACTGCGTCTTTCAAACTTCCAGCTAACAAGAAAAATGCTGCAGCATGGTCGAACCTCTGTTTTCCCAATAAAGCGTAACCATTTTTCAGCGCAGCCTTCCTCCATCTATCTTCGTTGAAATTATTCGAGAAAAAGTGCGTCATTCTATCGTCCTTCTTCGATCTGCCAACGAAAAGCGTTGAAAAAAATAAACATAATACGAATTTACAATAGGAATGAACCTGTATAGCCCCCAAAGAGATTTTTCTTGTTCATCGCTAGGTAATATAAAGCGGCATCTAGCGGATCTTGTTTCGCCTGGTAAGCTGCTTTGGCTAAGACTTGGACGCACTGCTTCAATAACGTTATATTTCTGACCCACCAACCGATACCGAGCTCCCGTAATATCGGCCAAGTTGGTTCACCTTTCGAATAACTCGGGATGAGGTTCAAGAGTTCTTCTTGGCTTTCAGAGTGGTAAGCCCAAGCTAGATTGTTGGTACCGACGCCTTGCCTTTGGAATTGAGTCCGTTGCGCCAATGATAAACATCTACAATAATTTTCATTGATATTTTTTTAATCGGAACTGCACAGAAGAGTTCGTACCGCAGAAGGTAGTTGTAATGCTTCATAGCCAGTAAAAATCTAAGTCCGCAATCATCCAGCGAGTCAGTTATGACATCTTCCGGTTGTCCGGCTGAATTTTCTTTAGCCATAGCGATTTGGCGGCATCTATAGCGAATCGTTCGGCAAAATCGGTGTCGCAAGTCGATACAGTATCGGCCAAAGCTAGTAAATGCATTTGATCCAAACTGGACAATCCAGGTAGGTGAGTGTGGGTTAAAAGTCTGGATAATATGCGGCCTATTCCAAAAATAAGTGTTCGAAATGCGGAAAAATCCTCAGTTAAAACATCTTACCTTGTCTAGGCGTGAAATGGGCAATACTTAATATTTTTTCAGAAGGCCTACGTTCTAATCTAGTAGACTCCTGGTCTTCTAGGAGTGTATCCAAGGTGTCATCCATGGGCAAGCTTGTATCGAACAGCTCGTTATAACCTTTCTTTTCTTCCTGCGTCACTGAGATTAAAAAGAATTATAATGTTTAATGAGGATGCAGAGAGTGAGATGGCTGGGGTATATATAGTCAGGATAACTAAAGGGTGCTGCTAAAGGGTGGCAATGGAGGAAGAAGAAGACGAAGACCGTGGATGAAATGGCTGCTGAAATGGATGAGACTAAAAAAGATTTGAGGACAGTGGGAGTGAATGACTGGCAAAAAGAGTCAAAGGATAGATGAAGGTGGAAAGGAAGTGTGTATGTTTAATGATGGAATACACCAACACAAAGGAACTCACATGGTTGTTCTTTATCCGCTGCTAACAATGTCCACAATGGTACCGGTGGTATGCTATCTATTTCGGTATAGTCCAAGGTTATTTCACCAACACTAGCTCTGTGTTCCGGGCTACCTGCTGGATAGCTAACTGATAAAGTTCTCGCCCTTGCCCAACCTTGATTTTCCTCAGGAGATTCGTGATTACCCAAAATGCACTGCACTAGATGCGATAAGATCGCTTTAACCCATCTAATCTTGCCAGAATTTAACAATTCCATCAATTGTTTGGATGGTACTGGGCAATACCGGGCAGGCTATGCGAGACGCTTCGAACAATCCATAATCTGGCATGTAGTCTAAATCAATCTCTTTATTAGCTCTCTTCCTGTCGAGCAGTTGCAAATTGATCGAGCTAATTCTACCCAAATTCGGAATGGAGACCAATTTGCGTTGGTTTTCTTGGGTCAACGTCCGGAAATCTATTTCCTTCATGGTCTTACTGTCCACTTCAGTCGTCTCGTACTGCTGGGGGTTTTGAGGCTTCCATTGGGAATAAACGTGCATCTCCGAGTCCATTCCGACAACCAAAATACCGTCACGCACCCAACTTATTTGCATCGGTAATGCTGGAAGGCCATCGGCAGTTTCTAATTCGATTTTCCTCAAGGTCATCCACTTGAAATCATCGACAAACATCGGTTGGGCTAGAGAACTCGCTTTTCGCAATATGGGTCGGTTTTTAGTTATCGATTCTTTCATCGCTTTCATATTGGCTTGCGCTAAATCCGTCGATAAAGGAGTATACAGCATAATTTTGCTCCCACAAGCTACGGTTAAGATGTGCGAACCATCCTCATTGGAAACCCAATCCAATTGGACGATATGCTTTTGCGTTAATGGCATATATTACCCATTTCCGTTATGGATTTCTTCAAAGATTGCAATGTGCTAAAGCTCGGCACAGCCAATAGCGTCGATTTTATGTTATGGTCGACAGTCAAATTATTTTGACGTTCATCGTTCGAGAAGGTGTGCAAAACTTCATTGAGCCGCTTTTTCTTTTTCAACGTTTTCGGATCGTACAAATAGCTCAGATCTAAGTGCCTATCGATGCTAATCCTCGGAAGATGAATGTTCTTTAAGTGTATAACATCCTCGAGGATCCATTCTGTGCCGCCGGTGGACTCGCATTCATATATGGCAACGCACAAGTTGATATATCGAGAATCTTGATCCTGGTCCTTGTTAGGCCGTGTGAAGCTCCTCCCATATTTATAAGCGCAAGCTAATCGGCCGGAATAAGCGACGCTTATATTCAAAATCTGCCCGTCAATCTCGATAGCGGATTCCTTGACCATATTCCACTCCGTCCACGCCTTTCCAGTGTTGACTTGCACGCCGTTCTCCTCCAGCATATACTTGCTCATGGATTTGACAACATTAGGCGCACTGCTTACAGTCCAGAATCGAATTAGGCCGTCACTGCAGGCGGTCGCGAAACAATAAGGGGCAAGGCAGGCGGGGTAGATCGACGCCGAACTTAGATGACCGGCAGATGGCGCAGCATGTATGATCTCGACGCCGTCCGGCAGCGATAGAATTTGTTTTATTTCTCTACAAGTCGTGATGCTTATGTGGGGACTAACTTTGGCCTGTTTTAAATGTAGGGATTCTAACTATTTCGTCTGGATAGTTCGTTTTCGTCCTGGATCAAGTTGCAGTCTGGAACGTACATTTGGCTTCCCGTCAATCCAAGTTCTGGCTCGCTAGAAGCTATGATTAACTTCCAAGTGTGTATTATAGTATTCTGATCGGTACAATCTAAGAGGACAATGTAAAATGGCTGCTCGAACGCTATAGTTTGCTGTAAATCCACCATGGCATCATTGCTTGATAAGTGACTGGGTGTAGCTCGTTGTCCAGTAATCAGTTGTTCCTATAGAAATATAAAATAATGTATTATAACGATAAAGCAAACTGCCTAGGCTATACCTGATAAACATGTAAAAATGTGGTATTTTGCCATTCTATAGCAGGTGAAATTGTCTCTAGTTGTATAATACAGCCAGGTCTTGAAGTACTTTGCTGCGACACAATATTTATCTTCTCCAATAAACTTTCTTCGTTCAACGAAGACATATCAGAAGTTACGCTATCGTTGGCATTTTCCATGCGGCTCTCTTTAAAGCTTATATCAGCCAATAAGGTTCTGGCGTCTATTACAGCTTGGTAAACTCTTAAACATTGTCCATCGGACGCAACAAAACAGGCACTTGGAGAATTTGAAAGATTCCCCAAAGTGCTCGACGGTAATAGAGTCGGTATCCATGCCACGTTGCTGAAGGCCGATGGTTCGGGCGAACTTATACGAGCTAACTCGCATATTCCACCTGACTTTGATAGAGGTCCTACGGCATCGACTTTCCATAAAATTAACTCACTACAAAATCCCTGCAAGAATACGCATAATATAAAAATTCGCCGGCGAGCTTAAAGAGGAAAGAAACATACTGAATTATGTGAATGAGATTTATTTTGATCGACTATATTGTGATGACTCGTCGTTAATAACAAGGGAAGTACCGGGTGACAAGTTATATCGTTCACTCTGAAACGATGTCCAGAAGCTCGACTTTTATGGCTGATATTTAACACCTGACAATATTTACTCTTGTCAGCAAACGTTAACTGCCATAAATTTAATGTTCCATTATCGTGTTTCGTCACTAAATAAACCACTGGTGAAGTTTCCTTCATATCTTCTTCTGATTTCGATATTTCCTATATAAAATAATATTTTTTTTTTTCGTTTTACAAATACAGAAGTATTTAATGTTACCGTTTGCGATAATTCATTCTCATCTTCTTCTTTAACTATACTTAAACCATAGATATCTTTCATAGCTTGCTTTATTAGATTTTTCATGCAATATGCAGTACTGTACAAGCTGACTGTAGTTGACATACTAAGGGAATCTCCTAGAGGGAATGCGGTGGGTATCCTGGTTGAAAATGAGACCTGTGCTTGTCGAAATGAACCTGGATGGTACTCATCAAGCCACTCTAAAAACCCTAAAACGTATGGAATAAAGGTTGTAAAACCATTAACTGTAAGCAAGTAGCGTTGTACGAGATATGCTTATATTTTGAACGTTTATATTACTTATAATAATTCCAAACTCAATTCTATACATGCATCGTTATCCCTACCCTAAACCCATAATATATTTACACCTGCTTTTTAAAGCCTACTTTGATCTGCTAAAATACCGAGAACTAACGACAAATATCGAAGGAAAACCTTCTTCTGCCTCAACAAACGAACAATGTAGAGTGGAGATGCGAATATTATCGCTTAAGTAATTTATTGTTTCATGTACTATCAAAGACAAAAGTCTTGACTCAAGTTTGACATAAATAGATAGAATCATTGGAGTTTCTTCATTATTTCAATTTTCTCTCTTTAATATTTAATCAAGATTTTTGTCTTCGATGATACATATATGATTTCGAATGTGTCCCATAACCTTGATAAAGTTTCACTACAATTTTTTACAGAAAGCATTATAAAACTTATTTAATCGTTGTTTGTAATTTTTTATATAAAAGATTCAGGATAATTATTTAATTTAAGAATTTGGATAAGTAACACACAGACAATCTATTGCTAATGGTTCTTTTTCTACATATGTTTATTTCTAATTTATTATTGCTTCCTATTACCAGCTATCTAGGACTATCTAGATATAATTAGAACTTATTAATGCAGAATTTTACAGTACCAAATTTTGTTTTTAATTTTGGACGAAATCTATTACGATAGATTTTGTGGTAATATCGAAAAACTCAAATAAAATTATTAATTAAAACTTACCAAATAAGGAAACTGCCATCTACCGGATGTATACTGAAAAGTAGATCTGGACTGTGGTGCCACTCCCTTAAAAACGATTCGATTCTTGCATCAAGGCCATCTGCATTACCACCAGATTCCATTAGAGGCTCTTCTGCAGCTTCTTCTGTGTCAGGATTTTCGTGTGCTTTTCTGCAAAAGAAATCAAAACATAATAATATATACATGATAAGATATTGTAACGCTACAGAGTAGCATACAGCCCGGTATATAAAAAAAAATAATTTTAAATTTTCTGTTGTGATCTATATTCATTATTTAATCATAAGTGTAGAATTTGCAATTGAAATAGGCTAGAGGACGCGCTGGCATTTAACAAATTACAAATAGCTAGTTACCCCTCTTATATTACTTCAGTACGTGAGGAGATGCTATTGGAGACTGTCGCCAAAATGTCCTCTACTCCAATTTGCATGTTTACAATGCCTAGTTTCCAAGATATCGTACGCACGAGACTCTTGTTTGTACAACAATTATGATCAATTTTGTACGATAAAGAAAACATTTAAGTGCAGACAAAAATGATTTTATTTAGTGAATGGTTCGAAATGTGAAACTGTGTAAAAACAACCTACATGAGGATATTATAATGTCAGGTAAGTTAAATGAGTTCGCTTGACAAATAACAAATACGTTTTTCGTCAGTATTTTCACTTTTTGCAATAGAAATTTATCATACAAAAATTAATACGGTTAAAATTAAATTTCAAAATTCGGGACGTCGTCTGAATAATTCTATGCTTAAAAGACGGGTAAAACAGAATGTCCAACATTTATGGTAAAATTACTGAATTTTAGTTCGTGCAGCAAATACATATCAACTATTAGCATAGATAACTACCAATTTGTAAACATTTTCCACCAGTGGTCGCAAACTGTTCAGCGATTATACAAAATTCCTAACCCCAAAATTTTCCGAACGTATTGAAATGAAATTTCTTATAAGTAGAATAAAATTTGGATTAGGATTAAAATAATACGTTTATTTTTAGGTTGATTTGGACGCGGAATGTTGATATTTTCACCTGGTTATTAAATACATCGAAAATAAGTCAAATTAAAAAAAAAATACTAATAATAATAATTATACTTACATCGACTTTAATAGAACCACTAAATATCTGCTAATGAAATATTTGATTTTATTTGAAAGAGTACAAATGTCAAACAATCAACAAAAATAAAAATATCTCCAAAACGGTCGAGTTTAGGGATAGGGAACCTTCATATCAACTATTTGCAAATGACTCGCCAAATTCATTAGACCGATAAAAATTATACCATTCCATTTAAAATAAGAAAGTTGATATCAACACCCTGTATACCGAAAGTGTTATAATATTTTCCTTAAACAGATCACAGTAGGCCATGACTACACTGCATAGTTCAAAATCAAATTTCTACTAGAAGTTCAAAAAATCTAATGTTCCAGTTAATAATAACCCCCTGTATAATATAATGAATGATTATTTTAAGTCTGATTCTAATTTACCTGGACATTTCATGTAAAAGTAATGATCCTGCGAGCATTGTATAGTGCATTTCCTTATTATCCAACCAATGTAAGACAAAAGCCGGTCTTGGATTGCAAAATGAGATCCTCGGCACCAAAGGTATATCAGTTTCAGCGTTAACGGAAGCAGCCAAATGGAAATGTAATCCGGGGGTCACACCTATACAAAAATATCAAGAAAAAATTATATAAATTCAAAGTGATCCATCCGAATTTATTTAACCATGACCATAAACGACAACGAAACATATCACATAGACACCACCGCTCCGATGGCAGACAGCACACCAGATGTACGAAATGATTTAAGCGATAAGACGATGGTACCGATATCGATTCGAGATATAACCCCCAACAAACGTATAAAATTAGTAATCGACAAATCTTACCAACTACATGTTAATCGAACATTAAACATTGCTCTTTATTGTAATATAAATTATTTTTGCTTTACCAGTCCCATGGTAGCCATAGGAGTGAAAATCGTGGACACTGTACGTCGACGGCAGTGTAGGTATAGGTGGGGACGGAGCACCGACACCCTGGCTAATGTGTTTGGCATGTCTACGAATATGGAAACATGTTCTATAAAGAGAGGAATATGCTCTTGAATTTAATTGTATGTTAATATAAAAAATCTCACTTCATGTGCTTGAGACGCTGCATAAAACGGTGCTTGTGACGGTGGGTTCTGTACTTGGGATGGTGGGCTTGGGGATCTAATTGGGATAGGTTAACCAAGCCGTCTTCAGGAAGGACCGTTTCCACCCATAGTCGGCATATATTGTCTTTGCAAGATGTTACGAGCATATTAGAGACTGATCCCCTAGAAAAAATATATTTTTAAGTAATTTGTGCTAAGTATTTACGAATAACTGACGTACTTAGGCATATATTTACTGGTTGTTCTCCAAGAAATATGGGTGACAGCTCTTGGATGGGCAATGTATACAAAACCATATTCCAATTCTGGGTGGCCATCAGTAGTTTTTGTAATAAGAACTACAAACAATATTTGATTGCAGTACACTAATGCAAGGAAAGTTCTTTATTTACTTTAGAAATACAGGGAAGAAACGTTTAGCAGCACTTTTTTTACCTGGTGAGAGTTTATAGTGTTTAAAATCGTTAAATCTCTTATTCTTTTTTTAACCCACGTTTCTATGTTTCTTAAAAATTAAAAAGTTTTTAAAAAGGGGAACACGCGACAACATACAATTATGTACATATATCGGTAATCCACGTTTAAAAAGATGTAATGTGACGCATTACACGGCAAGTTTATATAATAAAATAAATTTTAAGAAAATTAGGAGACATCTTAATGATGAAAAATTACCTATTATACTAAATTCAAGGATTCTCCAGTGAAAGGTGCAAATGGTGTTTGAAATTGTAGCGCGAATCTATTTTTAAATTTTAAGTTTGAATTTCCTACTACCCCGAAGATGGCGCCACCTCATTAGAGCGGAGATCAAGTGGATATAAAACTGCTCAAAGAGGGTGCATAAATACGCTATCGAAATTTCTGGATGCGAAAGATCAGGAAAAATGCATATTGCTCCAGAACTAAACGCGCCAAATATAAAATGCGCGCGAACGGAGACAAGTAAGTTTGTATTGGAGAGCGCTAATAAAAAAATTAAAGTGAAAGGAGTTACGAACGAAGTGAACCGTGGAAATAAATAACAGTGGAAATAAGTAACTATTATTTAAGTGAATTTAGTTTAATAAGTGCAACAAAATACATTATTATAATTAGGTAATATTTTTTGTAATAATATAATATTTACCAAAACAATTTCATGTATAATGGGTTTTTCTTGTTCAGATTTGCAATATTACTATTAAGATGAAGCATCTTAATTCTTAAAATTTTAAAGTCAAAACATACAATTCACATTTTAGATAGAAATTCCAAAAACTGTAATTCGATTTGTGCCGTCATAAAAAACAATAAAAATAAACTATTAGAAAGAATAACTATTTTTTCAAAGTAACCATTTTTCGAAACTATATATTTTTTTCTAGACTTTGTTAATATAAATTGCCAGTTGCCATTTATGTCTGGTAAATTATTTTATATATCCACATTAAAATATTATTATAAAACCAAACTTTAAATAGTTTGTAATAGAATATAATTGCTTCAGCAAATTTATTTTTTCAAAAAAAATTACAGAGAACACATTTCAAATATTGGCAACTTATACTATCTGAGCACTGCGAGTAATGGATGGCTAAACTAAACAATAAAAGAATTAAAAAAAAGGTTTATATGCTAACAATCGCTCCGAAAGCTAATACCCTTGATGTTATGCGACAAAGGTGCCGCAACGTTTTCGGCCAGAGATTTACATATATTCTCAAAATTTTAATTTTTAGTTTTCGCCGATGAATTCATTAAAAAGTAATTCTTAGAAGTAGAGAGCACACGCGCAATCGCTGGTAGATTAAAGGAGATGTATCTTTTTTATGTTTCCCTATGGCTTATTTTCCCTATGTCATCTTTTTTGAGCCGATCGTACCTATAATTGTAATCTAAGTTTAAAGAGGTTTAGTTTGATATGTTGTACGTTGCACTTAAAAAAAAAACTAAGGAGTTCTATGAGTTCTATCGTATCTATTTATTTTTTTGTCAGAATGAAGATGACATTGCACATCAAATTGGAGGATTTTTCAGTTGAGATTAAAAATAAAGTACTTTAAAGTTCTCAAATTTCCGGCATTATCTTTTTGGAATTGTTTATATTTTTTTAATTTAAAAAAAAAAAAGTAAAATGCACATTTAAATCTAAAATAAATCAAAACAGACAAACAAGAAATCACATAAAACATTAGAACCGAAAAAACGGGCCACAAAACTTAGAAATAATCGATTATGTATATAATAGCTTTAACTTGATGCTATATTAATAAAAAAAAT
This sequence comes from Protaetia brevitarsis, assembly GCA_004143645.1. Taxonomy (NCBI): domain Eukaryota; kingdom Metazoa; phylum Arthropoda; class Insecta; order Coleoptera; family Scarabaeidae; genus Protaetia; species Protaetia brevitarsis. Next base: position 2,863,047 of record RXPK01000109.1, read on the forward strand.
CAAAAAAATTGAGGCTATTTAATAATTACTAATAAATTATTTATTTAAATTTCCATCAGATGATGTCGCATTTTCGAGAAAAGATCACAAATAATATGCTATAAAAAGGCTATTTTCAATCTTGTCAAAATATCCTATATTTTCTCTGAGGTCAATTTCTATTTTCACAATAAAAAAAATCTGATAAATTTCCAAGCACTTAGGCTTGAAAGAAATCGAAACAGACGAAGTAGAATTGAAATAAAAAATAAAATAAACTAAAAAAAAAGGGCCCACAAACATATACAAAAAAACATGAATTTAAATAAAAATATAGGGTATTTTAGGTGAACTAAACTATTACATTCCATTTCTGCAAAACCTCATGTTTAGAGGGTTGAATCTACCTTGAAATTCTGACGATTTTTACAGATCTACTAACTCACACTGTTATTATAACTAATTGTATTATATATCATAAAATTTGTCTCATATCGGTATGTCTCAACAGCACATGAAAAAATAATTAAAAGTAACAACTGTTATGTTATGTACTGATTCGTAAGATTGAATGGGTTCTGTAGAAAGATATCATTGATTGTCTAATTTTATTTATATTAATAAATGTCTCCTTGGAGTCCTCCTTTGTTAGTAAAATTAATTCAATAATTAATTTTATTGTTTATCTTTAATTAAAATTAAAAAAAAATCTCAATGATATTTAGTTCAAGAAATAAGGTAAAAATTCGAAACTTACAATGCTTGTTTTCATACCATATTTTAACCAATCTATCATTCTCCCCCGATGTCGCAAATAAAGTTCCATCCGGACTGAAAGCAAGGTGTTGAACAGGCGTCGCTGTATTCACTTTCCAAACACACTGCCACACCGTTTGTTCCTGATCTGCACATCATAAATAAACACAATAAATCATTTACATATATTACGCATTTCACTAATCTTAATCTTATCAGACATTAAAGTAATTAGATTAAAAGATAAAACAGATTTTTTACCTTGTTTATCTTCTTCGTTAGTTTCTCCTAACGTAAATTTAACTTGATTCTCCTTTACTTCTGAAGGTTGCGAGTACAAATGCCATAATTGCACTAAAGCCCCTGCAGTGAGCAAACGCGTTCCTTCTAAATTCCAACTCAAAGCACGTACTGGCGAATCGGTCTTCAGAGTTCCAGTTTGTACCCATCGATAATCCAAACCCTGAATACATTGATTATTAGTAGTTGAAAAATTTGATTTGTTTTTATACATACATGCGACAAATTACTGTTTATTAAAGGTGTTGGTTCATAAATACAAACAGTTGTATCATATGCCGCTGCTATTTTGCCGGTATCACAGGAACAATCAATAGAACTAATCCGAATATAATCGTGGACAGCTCCAGGAATTATCTGGACCCTTTCGAAGGTCGAGGCGAGTATTACAATGTTGCAACCGGCAGCATAAGCCTGAAGTAACGTGAAAAAAAGATAAAATCCGATAAATGCAATTTATAGTGTTAGATACGTACTGTAAAGGGAACTCCTTCTACGCTGCCCACCGCAAAACACTTATCACCCGCATTGCAGGCCCCGCTCACTATTTGGTGTAAATTCATTTTGATTTTAACACCGAATAGTTAGGGGCGATACTATTAACATTTTACAAGGACGAATCAATTTACACTAATTGCTATAGACGCATTAACAAACCACAATTCTGTGCAAAACTGTCAATAAAATGACAATAGTAGCAGCTGATACTGCGAAATGTCAGAGAAACTACCCCACTGATAAAAAAGTAAATTATATTTATTGATTTCTAGCAAATGGCGCAGATGGCGCTATAGAATGCCATCTATTAGCGTTTCAATACACAAAATAATGAATCTTTCTTTTTTTAAACCCTGATTGTATTGCTAGTTGTGAAGCCTATAAACAAATGTGAGTTGCTGCTAGCGTGAATCCTGCAGTGTCCTTTAATGCATCTTATGGTCAGACGCCTTAAGTCATGACGCCTTGAACTTCAAACTTATGATTATTGCTAGATTTATGGTGGGATTCTAAGCATATCTATAGCAATCCTGTTATTACTATCTGTCATGCATATTATTTGCACTAGGTGCTTTTCTGTTACTGAAAATAGGAGCGATTAGCCCTGTGTGGCTGACTACGTTCACTTCTTAATAGGCTTAACGCCTGAAATTCAAAAACGATATTTCACCTTACTTCTCGAAAACGGCGATGCTGTTAAACTGCATGCGTTTCATTTTCCAAACACTGGTTGACTTACTACATTATGAAATGCTGCTACTTCTGTAATTGAACTCCATTTTCTAGGTGTGCCAAAGTTGGTGTTTTTTAAAGATCTACAAGAAAATTTCTTGGCGGTTTACTTACGTTGTTTTTACATAAACCTGACAGCTAATACAATGCTACTATACATAAGCAGTTGTATGAATTAATTCAACTTATAATACATAAAAATTGGTTGAAATTATCCCTGTCATGTATAAAAATAACTTATTTTACACATTTTGCGGTTTGTATTGTCGAAATTTATAAACATTATTATATATAAGCAATAATAAAATCCCCCATCAAATGACGTACCGAAAATATAAAAGAAACAAGGTTTTTTTTTACATCCTTCCACACATTTATGTAATTTAGAAAGACATAAGTATAAAATAACAAATTTCCATCGCAAAATTACCCGAAACACGTATGATAAGATATCGACTTCCGCATTTTAACACACCATATGGAAATTCATAAACTTATTATACATAAGTATTTGTCAGTTACTCTGTACACCATATACGTGTCTAAAGATGTCGAATTCGAGTTTTTTGAATACCTTCAACGAATATAGCGTAGAAGAATTTGTTCAGTTTTTGAAAAATGTAAGTAGGTGCACTTATAAAAAAAAAGCTTTATTGGTATATATATATAGGTCCATTGATTGTTTAAAATAAATATTAACACCCGGCAGGATTTTATACACAATCAACTGGTGTATTTTAATGTGAAATAAGTTAAATTAATTAAATTCAAATTTTAATTTTAAATATAATAACTTTTAATGTTTGCTTACATACAAATATATTTGTCTTTCTTTACTCTAAACACTTTTTTGCGACTTATTGGTATATTGTTCATCATTACTTAATATCAGAGAAACTTACAACTGACTAAACAAAATGTCTGACAGTTATATCATTGATGTTATATCAATAATTCACATCATTAGCAATCAATTTATTTATATGTGACTATTGTTTATACACATAACATTGCTGCCGTCATTTGCATAATATAAATAGGAGGAATAAAAATATAAAAATAAATTCTATTATGCATGCTCATTTACTTTAAGGATATTGTAGATTTCTAGATATAAGAATATCACTTTTGATGTCTGTAATGATTTCGTTGCACTACTACTTTAAATGGTACGATTTATCTGCTTATAAGTAGCATACGAATCCGAGGATCGTGTTGACTGTGATATTCTTATATCTTGAAATTCACTATACTACAATTGAAATAAAATAGGCGGTAAAAGAGATGCTAAGAATTAGCGTATAACCAAATATCGATTTTCATGTACTGTGAGATTCAAAATGATTGTCGTGATAAAAAAAAACTGTTTTTCGGAAAAAATTATCTATACTTACTACCGATTTAGTGAGTGAAGTTAGCTACATACAAATTTTATACAATAAATCCATTTTCTTGACATTTAAGTGACATTGGCCTTCGTGTTGTAATTTTCCTTCTTTTATTTTTATCTTATAATTTTTTCAAACCGTTTATATTTACATCAAATATCACCAACAATAGCATAGTAACACTGACTTAGTTCAAACCCTCATTACAAACACATGGCATATACCTACAACCTGCTAATATCTATAGGAGCGGAATTAACAATCTTTTCAAATTTCACCGTATATTCATCATTTATTCTAATTTTCTGTTGATATTGTATACGATTAATATATTTCCTAACTTTAAATCATCATTTTTCAGAATGGTTTATCAGAGTTTGAGAAACTAGCTGTCAGAAAGCATATAGATGGTCATACTTTCTTGGTAAGCCGCTTTGAACACTTTTGCGCTCATTTATTCATATTTACACCTTCGTTTGCATTTAGAATCTGGCCGAGTTCGAAATAAACAACTGGAAACCGTTAATAAACGCATACCAGGCGCAAAAGTTCTGGTCTTTCCTAAATTACCTGAGAAATGCCCCCATGAACTTTATCTTCGTCGCGCCAACCAAGCCGACGCCACCGGTGCCGAGCAAACCCAACGTCGAGAAGGAAAAACTCGAAAAACTATCTCAAGATAACCAGTTTATAGTTGCCTTACGCGCAGCGATCAAAGGCAAAGTCGCGGCTCGAACACCGCAAAAAAGTCAATATCCCAACCAGAAATTCGGTTGTAGACGGAGAAGGGCCTCCCCCTCCACCCAGACCGAATTATAAGAAACCTGTCCCACCTGTACCACAATACGAGGAACCCCACTCGAGTAATACTGAAGATCACGAGGTGCTTTACGAAACGCCTGATGATGAGGGTGAAATTGTAACTCCCGTGGTTCCCAAGCAATCGAGACCATTACCTATACCGATAATTCAAAAGCCTTTACCGGAAATACCGATTAATTTGCCGACGACAGAGCCCGCGGAAGAAGTGCAGGTAAAACGCACACCGTTCCAGTTGCAGCAGCACTATACTAAGCAAAGGGCAAAGAAAGGAATTGGAAAAATCCGGCCAGAACTTCTCTAAAATACAAAATAATCAATTGGAAAAATCCGGCCAGAACTTCTCTAAAATACAAAATAATCGATTGGAAAAATCTGGCCAGAACTTCTCTAAAATTCCGGTACAAAGTAATCCGTTACCGACGCGTTTAAAGGAGCAGTACCGAAACCAGAAAAGTTAAAACCACCCAGAATCTCACCCGAGCCAGAACCATCAGAATTACCTAAATTCGAAAAGAGTCCTTCACCGGATAGGAGATTTAATAGTATCCCAAGGCCTCCAAAGAGCTTTCCTAAATTGGAAATAGATGATCCACCATCACCGGATTCACCTGAAATACCTAAACCAATACCTGCGGAGCAAGAAAGTAAGTTAGTAGACAATTACGTTATTTTGAGTTTGCTCTTTGGAGGTGCTAGACCAGCATCTTCAATAACTCTTAGCATAACCCTTCCATAACTTATAAATATTGTTTTCTTATCTCTTTTTTACTAGATTTCTATAGATATACAGACGCAGTTGGCGCAAGAATGCTACTTGCTAGTTTCGAAGATGGCACTTATTTGGCCGCCCAAGCAAACAATTTCACTGTACACTCTCAGTTAAACAAGGAGACAAAGTTTACCACCTGGGCATCCAGAAGGATGGAAATACGCTACAAATGGAATCTATGACAGAAGGTCTGAAATTTGAAGATTTGCACGAATTAATCAATCACTTCAAGACCAATCCTCTAGTTGTCAGAAATAAATATAATCAACTCGTTGATATTTACCTCAGGAAAACATTGCCAGAAGATTTAACATAACCGAACTTAATCTTCTGTTACATATATAGGTATGTGTTATCATTATTGTAACAATAATTAAGATAGATTAAAATAAAAGACAATCGTTCAAATTCTCTTTATTTGTTAATTACTTTGATTTGATAGGTTGAGGTTACATATTAAATTGTATTAACACGACAATGTAAGTTGTCACAGATGTGAAAAGTAAAAACACCATTGTGTAATCGACCTCAAAAAATCCAGCAGCAGATACTTTGGTAGCACGTAGAGTGGCTTCTTGGGCTAAGAAACTTAGATTTTCTCTGATTTGGTGTTTTTCATTAGAAAAGAATTTTGATCGAGTTTCTTGTAAGATTTTGTAACAAATCAACGATGTTTGTTTAGCTTCTTCGTAGATACTATGAGCTAATTTCGCTAGAATATAATTGTTTACCTACAACATAAAAAGATATAAATATATTGATTGGCTTTCAAAGTAACAACAGCAACTTTTTTCCTTTGTACTTACTATGGAAAATAAGGTAAAATCTAACACTACTGCAATGAAAAGTCCTCCATTTACATCATAATGCTCAGTGATCTCAGAATATTTCGGAATAAACAGTGCGATAATATTTAAAGATGCCAACAAACCAATTAGGGTGTATATGAACATCGCCAGTATCTGCCAACCGAATAAATCGTTAAATAAGTCAACAATCTCAGTCAATATTCCGTAGCTCATAGTCAAGGTCTCTACATATTTTCGACACTCTCATTGGATTCTGTTGGTGCAATTCGTTTTCGTCAAAAATCGCCACCAAAGACAAATTCAACGATTTGTACCTGTTCCTCAGCTCGATGAAGCAATTGGTGATGATCAGAAACGCGACGAACGATGCATACTGCTCGAAGACCTCGAGGTAAGTGATCTTCATGATTCTTTTTCCTCCGAACACCTCGAACCAGACAATATTGAAAGCCATTATGGTGAATATGATCACATGCTGTACGACAATCGTGACGGCGAAGTCTTTGCGTTCTATTATTTTAGAATTTTCTATTTGCATTAACAATTTGTCTACCTTCAGAAATTTTCGGAGAGAAGCATGAATCTTGGACGGTCCTACGAATACGTTCTCGAAAATCGCATAAACCGCTGCTACTGTGAAGACGGTAATTGACATAAAATTTATGACTACAGCTGTGGTGTTTTTGAAAATGCCATGTCGGAATTCTTCCTCGTACTGAATCTCCACGTATGCTCCAATTATGGCTAAACTTACCGCGCCAGCGTAGCATTTGTACCACAGCACTGGTTTATAGTTCTTGTGAATATTATTTGGCTGATATTGGCCAAGAACGTTGGCTAATAATAGAAGTGGTTTCATATATTTCAAATCCAATAAATTTTGAATTTGCGCAGTCATGTTTGCAATGAAAAACAAATCACCTTCTGCTCTAAGGAATGTAAGAACGGATTTGTCATAAGTTACGACGTACAAAACCATCCAATTATAGGAAAGCCTTTATTGGAACTTCATTAATATGTAATGTAAGATATCTCATACCACTAAATAAATGAACTCAAATGGCTACTTATTAGTTATTGATCTGTTTTTATTTGATTCAAATGCCTTCTTGGTAACAGTTCAAGGTTGTATAGGTAAAATTAAAAGAAAAAGTTAGGCATTTCTCGACTATGCCTTTGAAATATATAAAAATAATGAGTTAAGATATTAACCATAAAACATAACAATCATTGTTAGAACAAATTTACCACTTACAAAGAAATTTAAAGGTTTCAAGAAATTGGCTAAAGTGAAAAGTTATTCTTCATATGCTTCTCTTTCCCAGTGTTTTTCCTTTGAAAATCTCATAATGTACAAGGAATTGTAACAACGAACAGATAAGACAAGAAGCGTCACGTGATTTCGGTATCTTTGATGTTTTGTCTCCAAAAAATGATTTTCAATGATTTTGCGTTATTTTAGTACCAAATGCTTCAGTTGTCTTCTTTGATTTATACCAATCATAAATAGCGTATCTAGAGAGAATGAAGTACAATATTGAATCAAAATGGCCGCTATTCATTATCTAATGTCGTTTGTTACGTTAAACGTACTGCTGTGAACTGAGTGTCCAAGCATATAAGTTTAAAGAAATTAAAAATGACAAAATTAATTCAGCTAGCTCAGCAAATATGAATTTAAAAGGGCGCCAGAGATTCTTATATCTCAGAGTAACTTTTTTAAAAAGTAATAGTGGGCAATTGTAAAATTTGACTTTCTTTAAAATCCCCAAAAATTGAAATGGCTGATTCAAAAAATAAAAGAAACTGTAATTTTTAAAATGATATTTACAATCATTAAATTTATTTTTTAAAAAGAAAAAAGAAAAAAAAACATTTCATACAATTTACAGGAATAATTAAAACCATGAATATAAGATTCTGGCAAAAAACAAACCTGCATATGACTCTACAATTAAAAAGGACAATGCAAATCCTTTATCAAACAACATGGTGAATTCGTTCTAGAAGGAATTTCTTATACCACAAAAAATCCACGTGGTTTTAAAAATTCAAAGCAAACTAAAAATTTAATTCAAATACGTAGAGAAAACAACCAAATTAAAAATGAATTTAAATCAAGCTCACAGCTTCACTTCACTACCCCGAGGTGATTAAAATAAAATTAATATGAAAACTACAAAAAAAAACGGAAAATTTAAACTCTAAACGCGATCGCTTCCAAAACGAAAATTATTAAAGAGCCTTACATGTAAATTGTGCACAATGATATAATACTTATTAATAAACGAATTACTAGATGGACGATTTTAAAAATACAACACAACGAACTACATCTTAAACTTAACACGAATTACCAGAAACGGTAACCAAAACAACTAAACAAGACTATACACGCGCTCGTCTATCTGGTAACTGCCCGGGGCCTCTAAGGTAACATCTCTATATATTGAAATTTACATCTGCGTGCGATGAACGCAACGCATCGCAAGAAAAAACTAGCATATAAACTAAATACAATCTGGAGTACGCAAAAGTACAAATAATGAAATTAACTATACACAACTGAACAATAAAAATGATACAAACAATTAAATCAATAATAAAATCTTTTCAAAATAAACAAATAGAATTGTGGAAAACTCTATCATTGTTTGACAAGGCTGATTTGGAATAAATAAAAATACACATTTAAATTTCCGAAACCCCGGGGTGCTAGTCTATAGCAGTACGTAAGTGTATATTGTGTGGAATTTGAATGGTAATAAAGAGCTTATTGCTGCTATAATTAAATAACAATGCTATGAACAACAAAGAAAATAACAATAAGTTGAATTAGCAACTATTCCAAGGATAATATTTTTTCCCGATTACTCCCAATGACTATCAAGATCAAAATCAGAGTAATAACTGTAGTGGCGCCCTATCTACAAATTGACAGTGCTGTCAAAACGCCGTAGTCGTGCGCGCACACCCGTTAAAAACGACAAGTGTCGCTTGTTATGTTGTTTGTTCGCTGATTGTAACATATTTTTTCAATAGTCTTGGACATCATAAGACCCCGAGAAAAGTTTCTAAGAACCATTTTCCTAACAGATAATCTTGACACATCAAAAATGTTTCTATTGTAAATTTTATTGACAAGTTAGTGTCAAAAGTGACAACAAAATGCGATGTTGCAAGCCAGCAAAAGTCAAATTTCGTAACGTTACAATCAAATGTTTGACTTGTGGCATATAATACCATCCCTGTCTTACTTGTATTTTATTGTACACAACTCTATCTATCACTTTGTATGTTCTAAATCGGCCTAAGCAAACCGAATTTATTTTCGCGAACCGCAATTATCAAGTGACGTAATCGTAATTGCTCTAAACTACTTCAAACCCAAAGTTTGTTCGCGTCGCATGAACTATTTGCACTATTATGCACTTTTTAGAACTTTTGTGTGCAAAAGTGCATAATGGTGCAAATAGTTCATGCGACGCGAACAAACTTCTAGTTATGTCGCCAAAAAAAAACGCCTTAAGCCGGCTTCACAGAACTGAAACTTGTCGCTGGCGACATTTAAACAACCAATCACATCTAAGCATCAGATATTCCCCTCAATCCTTCTTTTTGTCGTGATCTCATCTTTTCAGCGACATCGAGTGTAGTTGGATTTTCCGAACTTCATTCATTTGGTGTCGTCAAAATAATTGAGGTTATGTTTTGTTTCTTTTTCTGTGTTTACCGCTCTAAATTAGTACGATTAGTATAATTTTTATACTCAATAGAAATGTAAAATAAATAACAATGAGTGACAGCAGGTCATCGGTAGAATTGACATATGCCAATGGTCTTAAATGATTATTATGATAATTCATCATGTTTTTTGCATAGAACGCATGTTTGTAACAATTATGCACTCAATTTTCAAACAATAAAATATAAAGAGGGGAGTAGTAGAATATACATTCAAATTCCGTGCTTTTAATGACGCGAGCGCCCTTTACAGATTAATACCAGAACCTTTCAAAATCGATCCCTACCACATTGCACAGGCGGCGCAACTTTTTATCGTTAAGTTAACTATCTTTATATATATACTCTGATAATATATACTTTCACAATTCGGAATTTTAGAAGTGGTTAAGACAACACCGTGTCCCAAGAGTTTTTTTCTTTTCTTTTTCTAACCGATGGTACGAGTATGAGCTTTTAGGGAGAAAGTATGCATGAGGCATTTGCAACACCTGACTGAAGGCTATGTCCAGTAATTGGCATAAATGTTGCAGTATGCTAACCATCTAACCTTAGTCAAAATACGAAGCTTGACATTACCATACGATCTGCATTGCGCTATCTATTGTCACCGAACGGAACTAGTATTACCTAATCTATCATTGTGGGAAATTCGAAAGCTGTATTAATAGTATTATTGATTTTAAAATCCCTTTTTGAATAAATTAACTTCAATTTCTTCAAATGCTCTTATATTTATATATTTTTAGTAATAAACTAAGTCCATAAAAATAATTAGTATATGTATTTTTTCCGTGTCCTAAATTTACGTAATCTAAATTTCCAGAGGAATTAATTATCTCCATTGTAAAATTACCCAAAATACGTATGACAAGATATCAACTTCCGCCTTCTTGATAACTGTTAAACAATGCGATAATTCATAAATTAATCATACTTGTCCACTGTACTTTTCACCGCATATGCGATATGTCAACCGCGAATTTCTTGAACACCTACAACAGTTACAGTGTTTAAAAAAATCGGCCCGTCTTTGCGAAACGTAAGTAATACACTTCATTGCTACATAATTTATTAATAAGATATATACCTACTAACAATAGAGCAATATATTTGGATATATAGTTAAACAAAGTAGAAGGTGATAGGCAAGGAAAAAAACTTTAGGTTTTAGAATAATAATAACCACAGTAGAAAAAATTAAATAATCTCTGTCTGTCGTTTTTAGTGATGTTGAAGATATTTTGCTGCGCATGTTTAAAAGTGTTTTTTCTTAGCTACCTCTTCACTTAGATTTTACAGTTTTAATTATTTTTACAACCCGTAAGTATGTAACATATATACAGGTATCACACATATCGTCTTATCAAGTATTTTAGAATTTTTTAAACTCTGATTGTGAGAGTAGTCATGCTCGACTTAAGAATATATTAAGGGAAATATTTTCAGGTACTTCCGGATATAGAGTATTAAAATAAATTTTATGCACGTTGTTCAAGCTAAGCTCATCTCCAGTATGGTTTTATGTTAACAATTTTTTTTGTTCAAATGAAGTATGTTTTTTTTTATCACAGCACAAAATTCTACAGCGGTTGGTATAAGAATTTTGAAGAGCTATTCTTGATAGTTTTACATATATAAAATTGTCTAAAATGTGCGTAAAAACTGGCAATCTTAAACAGGAAGAACTATTTTTTTTTTTGTAGAAAAGATTTTGTCTGTTGGGATTTTCCATATTCTTATATACCACAGATTGACTCATTAGCGAAGCTTTCTATTTATTAGTAAGTTAGTTTAATTGTCCAAAATGTACATTAATTACTAGTAGATATTAGAAAACCGTGGCATAAGAGAACAAAGAAATAATATCTACTACTGGTAGGTAACTCCCAATGGAGGCATAATTGAGTGATTATTTCTTCGAATAATTATACAATGAGGAAAAATCTTTGTCGTTAATAAACATGCATTAACCCAAATAAATTATTCTTTTATAGTAGCAAATAAATATTTATTAGGTCCTAAGAAAAGAATTATTTGAAACAAATAGTGATTTAGCTAGGATATTTCTTCCTTATGAAAAGGTATATCTTTGACTTGAAGATAATCGATATCAGTCGCAAAAGTAAAATTACTGTGTTTGGAATAGTAGAGCATAGAGCGTAGAGTATATAATAATGTATTGTGCTGTTATTTATTAAAATAAGTGCTACGACCCCTGCTACTGTAAGCAGAAAAAATGCACTATTGGAATATGTCACAGCCAACTGTGGTTTCCATTAAAAAATTAAACTTTGTTTCCTAACTCAAAAATGCTAAGCAAAATTACAAATTTAAGAAGATTTCGTTGTTTGGCATTAAATTTCCTAAAAAAACAAAATTAATTTTTTTTTCTCTGTCTTTACAAATAAACGAGTTATAGCATTAAAAGGGTTTTGTTGAATTTCTATTTTCTCAAATATCAACTAATTCAGCATTTCCCCAAATGGACAAAAGCATATCTACATTAGGCTTATAAAGTTGCTAATCTTGCAATGCGTATCTCTTATGGTTTTTAAGATCCCCATCCATCCCCATGAATTTTAGTTATATAGAAATTGCAATCTAAAATATAATTTAATATTTTAAACAAACACTACGTCTGTCCTCTGTATCAAAAAAATATACATGGACCAAGTACTAAACCCTTAAGACAGATATCTAATTATCAAAGACACTTTCCAATTCTTCATAAGTATCCACTAATTATAGAGTTACATTAGACATGATTAGGCACTTATGTCGGTATAGTGACTTCGTCCCTATCTATTCTAAAAAAGTATTATGATATCGACTATTTAATTGTATATCCTATTCATTTATACGTTTGAATTTAGAATCTGAGCGCATTCAAAACAACTGGAAACATCTAATAACCTTATACTAAGCGGAAAGTCAACTGAGAGTCACCCATGATCTTTGTCTTTGCCATGTCCTCCCATCCATCAGTACGAAACAAACTTAACGTTAGCATGGACGAATTTTTAGAGGACTTACGCGCTGCAATCCAAAATAGGAACGATAATTTGCAAATCAAGGAAATGGGAGGGTCGCAATTACCACCTAGACCAAATCATGAGAAACCTAAGGTATCTTATTCAGAGAATTCTAAAGGACAGAGCGAGGATTTGAATCCGATCATTTCGAAGCAATCAAATAGTCTATCTGTAACGAATATTCAAAAACCATTACCAGATATTCCGCCCGAAGAACCTAAGGTAGAAGTGAAACGTACGCCGTTCAAGATACAGCAACACTACACTAGGCAAAAAGTGGAAGAAAAACGATTGGAAGGATCCGATCAGAACTTCTCTAAAATTCCAATACAAGGTAGCCCAATACCAGTAGCGCAAACAGCAGTTGGAGGAGCAATACCAAAGCCAGAAAAGACAAAACCACTCGGAATTATATCCAGGATAGAACCATCAGAATTACCTAAGATTGAAAAGAATGGTTTGCCAGGTAAGATATTCAGTATCCTAAAGCCCCTAATAACTTTCTTATGAATGCAGACGTAATTGAAATATATAAACCAATATTTAACAAAAAATAAATTCTATAAATTAGTGTTCTTGGAGCATACTCGACCAACACTCTCAAAAGGTCTGATTTTATAACTGACACCCTTTTTTACTATAGATTGCTGAGGTACACCGATAGAGATGGCGCAGAAACCTTGCTATCAAAAAGTTTAGGTGATGGTACTTACTTGGTTCGTCCAAGCAAACAATTCCACCGCACACTCTCAGTTAGACAAGGAGACAAGGTTTACCACATAGGCATTAAGAAGGATGGAGATATGCTGGAAATGGAATCTATTGGAGGAATAATAAAATTCGAAAATTTGCAAGAACTAATCAATCACTTCAAGATCAATCCTTTGGTGGTCAAAAACAAAAATAATGCATGCATTGACATTTACCTCAGCAAGACATTACCAGGAAGTGCTACATGATTGAGATTCGATCACCAGTTTATATGTATATATATAAAGACCTGTTAAAACGTCTGGACTCATTGTTCTATAGCCGAGGTGATTTGAGGTGCAATTTAAAAATTTTGTGCACAATTTTTTTCTGCTTATTTTTACATAAATACATTTGAATGTTTTGAAGTTTTTTGTTTACTTATTTGTAGGACTTATTTTTTCTCTATACTATAATGTACAACTTGTATGAATTTGATTTGAACATGAGTTAAAAACATGGAAATTATTATTCAACCTTGCCAACCTTTTTTCTAAAGTAGATTTTGCATAACTCAAAAAGGAAAGCGTCTGCACATTGTCCCAAGAGTAAACACCACTTTATACTTTATTCTTTACTAAATATAATTTTAATTTATCATTACTATATTTGCAAAGCTTTCTTCAAAGTTCACAGCAGCAGAAGATGAACTATATTTTATTCATGATGCCAGGTATCTGGTACTACATACTAGCTGTAGTTCTGCCGAAAATAATTCATATTTTTATTGGAATTGGAACATTTCCTAATATTTGGACAAAAGCACGTGTTATATCAGTATATAAAAACATTGCAAAAATATTTGAAAATGTCCTCTACTTCCAAATTTATTATAAAGATTTTTGAAGAACCTGTCATTTAAAATTGATGGCTAGTATCTCTTATATAGTTGTATGAATAAGTACGCAAAATCCACATCGTTATTTAAAAAAAAATCCAAGAATGCCCTAGGACAAACGGCATTTGTCTTAGCCCAAATTTATTTGTGGAAAAATACTCAAAATTTCTTTGTACTTATTGTCTACAAAATTTTAAAAGTGTGCCTCAATTTTTTGGCAATTATATATTTATACGTATTGTAATTATTGTTAAAACTAATTAAAATATTAATGTAGATATAATTAAATAAAAAAATACCTAAAAGTCTTTGTATTGATTGAATCCTTTTTTGACTGGTTGAATTACATATGTATTAACACAACAGTGTAGGTTATCACACATGTGGAAAGTAAAAAGTTTATTGCACAATCAACTTGAAAGAACTCATTTGCAGATACATTGATGATTAGCTTTTTCGACTAAGAAGTTGAGCTTCTCTTTAATTAGAAAAGGATTTTGACCAGTTTTCTTGCAAGATTTTGCAACAAATTAACGAAGTTTATCTGGTTCCTCCATAGAACTTATATAGCGATTGCCTGACAACAACTCCTTACCTAGAACATTGAAAAGTGAGTAGAGATTTAATATATTTTTGCATTCTTTCAAAGTTATAACATTTAAATTTTTGCTTTGGACTTACCACGGAAAACATGAGCAAATCCTCTATACTACTGCAATGAAAAATCCTTCATTTCGCAATAAATATCACCATATCATTATATATCTATGAATATACTATCGTTGGATTAGATTCATCCAATTGCTTTATAGTTTTCGTGGAAATTGCAGAATGTTTGCTATTAATAAAAGTAGCTCCACATATTTCAAATCCAATAAATTTTTTAATTTGTACCGCTATATTTGCGGCGGAAGGAACACTTTTGTGTGTTGATGAGTGTCATAGCAGGTTAATGAAAAGCAACGACTTATAAAATCGTCCAGTTATAGGAAAACGTTTATTAGAGCCGCATGTTTAATGCAAGACTTTGAGCAAGATGTTCTATATTACCCAATATATTAGCTCGAATGGCTGTCTATCTTTTATTGACCTGTTTTTGTTGCATTCTAATACTTCCTTAGTAATAACAAATCAATGTTATACGACTTATATAAGCATGTTCAGACAAATGGAGAAAAAATATTATCGATTTTACAAAAAGATACTTATATAAACTAAAAGTGCTCTTTTAACAAATTATTTTGTTTGTCATTATTTGAATATGGGCGGCTTTGTTATGAATTGAGTAAAAAAAAATTGTTTTACATATGAAAATAATTGGTACACATTATAAGATTTTAATTGTAGAACATAATTAGCAGTTGTCTTGACATAGGACAATCTTTTTCCAATACACATTCAAAATTTCTTAAATTAATGGAGCTATCTTCAACCTTTGTGGATTTTATAAAGTTTTTGAATCTATTTTGAAATCATATATAACTAATAAATCTCTTAAGGAAATATGATTTAGTCACATTAACAGAAAACCTCCAAATATTACCTTAATCAATACAACGGCTACTTTAAAGTTAATCAAAGCACTTGATTTTGGTTATCCCAAATTTTAGTTAATAAAGTTTTTTAATACGGCATCAGGGTAAAATCACGGCACATCACACTGAAGTTAAACAAATTTACATCGTTGGAAATTTAAAATATGGAATGTTGTAACGGTTAGACCTGGTATGCCGTATGGCTCTATATTGGGACCCCTACTGTTGACATGTCACATTTTCAGGAAAAAAAAATAAAAAAATGCTTTTATGCAAGTCCTATGTGCTATGGATAATCTATGTTCTAATTCTAAACAGATATTTTCATTTAATAAGCGGAAACATGTGTAAAAAATCTTCTTTTCGTTTCTGCTATGCAAAATTGATATTTTAATTTTTGTTTTTTTGTGTATTAATTCTTTTCTTCAAATTGATTTCTTTTTATATTAAAAAAAATGCGGTGATTTATACTCAAGCCAATTACATTTTTCTTAATTTATCGCAAATTTGTTCATCTTAAAGTAATTTTGAATCAAAAATCATGTAATATTTCTAAAAAAGCACCAACTTTTATTTCATATAATTTGTTTTTGCTTTTGTAAAATTAATAAACCGTTTGTCTCGTTCTTAAGCGGATGTATTTTACATGCAAGATGTGGGAAAGCATTTCCTTAGTTTACTTTCTAAAATATAGTGCAACAATTAAGTAGGATATTGTAGCATTAATGATTACAAACAACCAACTATTATCTAAATTAAATATGCCCCCCACAGAGAATACTGGAGGTTTTACGTATATGCGATTAGCCAGAGTTAGAAGTTGCTTTTCACATAGTCCTCCTACCCAATATTTTTTCTTAGAAAATTTCGCTGTGTGTAAGGAACTGTAGCATATCTCCGCTAGGGTCTTCGATATCTTACTTGTATTCGACGTTGTTGTGGTTAATATGATAAGATTACTCTAAAAAAATATTTATTATTTCTTTTTCATTTAATCATTTTAGTTTGATAAAATACACCGATTTTTTCAGCCGATAGGTCGAGGTCCATAACCTTTTTAAACAAATTTGGAATATACTATTTAGTGCGCATATGCAATCGTTTAACCTGCATTCTTATTTTTTTTAGTAAATGGTAAAATTAGATGGATATTTGAATTCTACATAATTATCTGAGTCCAAAAGATATAACTTATTATTTTCCGTTTTCTTGGTTACCAAGAAATGTATTGTTATTTTTCAATCTAGGGTGCTATGAACACTTCCAACTGCTAGCATGAAATTAAAAGGCAAAGTCATCTCCAAGTTCGATAAAATATTTCAGGCTTTTTAACTGCTGATATTCACTTGTAAGGGGAGTCACAGATCCCTAAAATGACACTCCTGAAACACATTTTGAAAGATATGTTTGGATCTAGAAGAGATATCGAACTCAACTGAAAAGGAAGATGTTCTTGGCAATTCGGAGATTATGGTATATTAAGGAGAGCAGTGGTGCATGATGGCGGTTCTAGGGGGTTAAAATAAGAATGTTTATATTTATTATTTTAAATTATGAACTTTTTTTGGAAATATATGGATGGGGAAAAATTATGGGCCGGGACCTATGAACAGAGACACCCAGGCATTTGGGAGTGTTCTAGCGAAAAATGTGTAGCCATATTTATATTTTCTGGCACAAATTATTTACTCACCGCATTTAAACACACCCACGATGCTACAGGAAGGGTGTACTGGAGACCCACATTAAATTGATAGTATGCTATCGTAGTAATAAAATAATATTGAAAACAACATACATTATGTACCATGAGAACCACAAAGAACCATCCATAAATATCGTTGATTATGCCAACTTGATCTTCCAATTTAATTGAACATTCTATCATGTCGAACAAGCAACTTTCCACTTCATTTTCGCATAAAATTAAATCTCGATTCATATTTCTTAGCAATACTTTCCCAATAGTTTCATATCTACAGTTGATTTGTTCTATATAGTGTTGCAATATGATGACGGTAAAGACTATCTGATATTTTTGCAGTGCTTCTATTCCTAGTCCCCAGAAGTTATCGAATGCTAAATACGTATGGATTGTAGCAGACACTAGTGGAATAATCACTTTCAAAAGTGAGATTTTTAGGCAATATATTCTGTCCAGTTCCATATTTCTGATGATGTATTTACTCAAGATCTGATCTATATCAGAGAAAAATGT
Source organism: Protaetia brevitarsis (assembly GCA_004143645.1). NCBI lineage: Eukaryota > Metazoa > Arthropoda > Insecta > Coleoptera > Scarabaeidae > Protaetia > Protaetia brevitarsis. The sequence goes on from RXPK01000109.1 coordinate 2,881,220, forward strand.
TAATAATTTGTTATAAGACTTATATTTCCATAGATGTACACTTATTACAACGAGGACATTTATAAATGCCAAAGTTCCAGCAGAAATTATAGCAAAGACACCTAATGAAATCCTAGGTCGGAAGAATTGGAGGATATATTCACGAAGTACTGTTATTGCTACCCAATAAAGTGTTATTAATAGTACAAAAACGAAGTGCAACCACCGCAATATATTGGGTTTAGAATTGGTGGATCTTATACGAAGCCACGGTATCAAACCTAACAAAACGCAAATAGATTTAGAAATGAAATCTATTCTGTAGTCAGTTTTCTTGCTGAAGCTATTATCTCTGAAGCGCATTTTCTTTTTCAAATTTCTTTAGATATTGTAGGAACTGACATAGAACAGTCACTTATCATCAACGAATAATTTTAATGGGTTTTATGTTGTATTGAGTGAAATAGAGGGTAATTTGATATAATTTTGTTTGCAGTGAGATTAGGAGTAATGCGTCTTTATTATTAATGATATAATATAGAGTCTACAAATAAATATGTTAGAACTTTAGTCCCCAATACAATGTATATGCCAAAAAGTATGTAATACTAATGAAATATAAATACAGGTGTCTCAGCGAGACCATACGGAAGAAGTCTTTAAGGTTCTAGTCAAAATAAAAATTTGAAAATTTAAGATTAAATATGACGGTTATTTTCTCTTTAAGTAAAATATTTTTAGATTGCTTGCGCTTCCGGTTATACCGGAAGTCACACCATCTACTTTATTATTTTAAACTGAACACCTTGTATATTTTTACATAATTGGATTTACCTATTTTTAAGTTTTATAAATACCTTTATACAGGGTGAGTTTTTTATCTCGCTGAGACAGCTGTATATAGTTATATATTTAAACAACGAATAAGGTAATTAAAAATTGTTTCGTGAGTACGTTTGTTAATAAGTTAATTAATGTCTTAAAGTTTCGTTTTTGAAAGAGCTATTGTTGAACAAGGAATTTGATTTATTATAAGTTAATAATTAATATCATTAGTTTCAAGAATAGCTTTGTTATTTCTCGTAATGTAATTAATAAATGCGTCAACAAAATATAATTAATCGTGTCTCAATTACATTAACCACAATTGCAGCGAAATAATTCTTTCTCGCAAAGTATTGGGTATCATAAATTCCATAAATGCATCTTCTGCCGAAAGATAAAGTCACACTGCCTTCTACTTAATCAACGCGCTATGTATTTATCGTTAGGACAAGGAAAATATAAATGAAGAGATATGGCAGTAACAAAATAAATATATTTATAAACAATTACTGCAAACTGGATAATTTCTACATATAAAAATTTTATCAACTCGCACACAAAATAAGAACCGAAAAATCCAATATCTTCGATGCAAGCCAAGATAAACTCGTGCTCTATCTTGAGAAGAAATATAATACCACAACTGCATAACCCATGGTAGTATTCAGCACTACGAAAACCCATTTAAAATCCACATCGAAAAATCCAAACATAGAAAATTTTGGTGGCCTGTGGCACATTTGCGAAACCAGTATCATCAAATATTCGGTATGTCTCCTGTACGGTCGTTAGTTCTTCGTTTGGGTAAAAATTTAATACAGTGCAAGAGATCGTAACAGGTGGTGGCTATATTTTTAGCTTTTTTGATTGTTTTGCTTCCTGCATGCGCCAACAATAGAACCATACTCTGAAATTCACAAAAAAAATAATTAACCATACTGGCATGTAGTAGTGCAACTAGAGGGCATGACGATCAGTTGGCAATGGGTTAGCTATCAGTTATTATATTTACGCGACCACTACTTATCAGTGATTAGACATTAAAATAAAACATAGCCCAGCTGTATATACCTCCACTATATTCACGATGAGAATCATTAACCCTCCTAATTCTACATTAATATGATTTAAAATTACCGTGATTACCGTTATTAACTCTATAATATATCGACAGTGGTAAACATGAGAGTTATTCTGTGGTTTTTCTTTTCTTTAGAAGTTGAATGTTGAGATTTCTGAAATCTGTTCCTACAGGAAGTTTCATCATATTTTTGCGATTTTTTAAAAAATCTTCATTGCGCCTGTGTTATTGTGGTTCTAGAATTCTGATTATATCTTATTAACCCGTCTGATTACCTATATGATCCTTGTTGTGTGCAGTTACGCACTCACGGCAACCATAGCTTATGCAATTCCACAGTTGGGGCGTTGATAGCATTTGGTGTTGTCACTATGTATGCGGCTTCTTTCAATTTCCTTTTTATTAGTCCATCTTCTTTTGGTTCAATCAGTTTCCCAAGCATGCTGTGCCAATCTAGATTTTTCTGTACAGGTTTATTAGTTGATCGAAATGGCTCTCTGGGTTGATTCTTGGATTGCCAAAATAATAAAGGCCTTTCCGTGAATTTTCCTAGTTGTATTAATTCCAGTGTTCTTTGTGTTTCTGTTTGACCAGAATTATTACCTGGTCACGTGCCTTGTTTTTAGACACCCCCAGGACAGGTTCTAGGCCTATATATAAAGTCGAAGATCGCTTTCTTGCTAACTCATGTGCTTTTTCGTTTTCTTCGTTTGACAAATGCCCGGGCATTCACAGCAAAGTGGCTTTATTGCTGTCTATCAGTTTTCGAATACATTCTCAAACCAGTCTTGATTGTACCTAAGGGTTCGCTAGCAGCCTCATTATCGCCTGGTTGTCCGTTGCAATATAGATCCTCTTATTTTGATAAGCCCTCTCATTAATTTTAGTTGCACAATGCGATCTTACAATCTAAATGCCGCATTTTTGTCTCACCCAGAAAGGAGATCTAAGAAGCATTCCATTGCTGCTATAGGAGTAGACCTAACTGCTTTTGTTATTTCTAAACACGCAAGCCTCTCTATCTTGCTAAGTTAGTTATGTTGTTAAGTATTTTGATAAGTTTGTTGGTGCACCTTATCAAAGATGCATAAGTCCTGTTCATGGGTCTGACCACTGTGATGTATGTCGAGTAGATCATAATAATTCTTAACCTCCATGTTTTTATGGGCTCTTCTAACACACATGAGCGTTGTCTCTGTCCTTGTTTTAACCCTCTGAAGCTATTGATTCCAAGTGAGCTTGGAGTCTAAGATGACACCAAGATATTTTACTTCCTCTGACAACTTTGTTTCTTCACTCCTGAGTTTTAGCGCTCCAAGACTATTTGCTTTTGAAGTTCCTCCTTCTTTTGTATGCTATTGTGGTCGTTTTGGAAAGACTGATATTTAAACCCGCCTCCGTCGTGTTGGTTGCTTGTCATTCTAATTTTTATTTTCTGATAGACCTTTTATGTATGGAGTTGTGTCGATTTCGGTTTCTTGTTTGGTCATATTTGCTCTCAAAGTTCTTGCTTAGGACAGCATATCTTCCATGTGTCCATTCATTAATACGAATTTCTTTATTTGCGTTAATTTAATCGGAACGTATTATTTTGGCTATTGCTGGCTTGGCTGCCTATTGGTATCTAATTTGATTCAGATTTTCGTTCAAACACACCGTTTTAGTTCCTAGGATGCAGTTCAATAGCTAGAAAACTACTTACCAGTTGCAAACAAGACCAAGCTGCAAGTAATATCGTCATGGAATACATTCGGAAATTGTACACAATTAAAGTGGAGTTCATATGCTGGAGAAAACTGCTTATGACGGCTAGAGTGTTCAAAAATATATAGAACCCGAAGACATCATTAAACAAGTCAACCTGATCCTGCAGTAAACCCAAACAAATGTTCACATCCCTCAAGCAATCCTCTGTTCCATCTTCTATCATATTCTTCGTCAAGCTATTGCGCATACTTTGCGAAACGATGTCATCTAGCGCTTCGTAGCGGTACTGGATATCGTTGATGTAGGTTTTCAACAAAACAATCTCAAAAAGTACGAAATATTTTTGCAAACTTTCCTGCATTATGAAAAAATTTACTATCATAGGAGATGTTGTGGCGATGCAAGCTACCACAGGAATGACAAAATTGATAAAGTTGTATTTCAATAGCAACTTAAGGTTTACTTTGTCGGTCTTGTGGATATGCTTGTAAATAATGCTGTCTATAGCTTGAAAATTACTTATAAATATGCTATAATTCTTGCTCTTCCAGAGGTAGGCGCTCAGTATTGAATACATAATCATTGAGGTCATAAAAAAGGCCGCTATGAAGCCAATGATTTTGAATGTCATGTTTCCTACCGGTACATGTGCGTGACTGAACATTTCTAAAGAAACAGAGACGAACATAATACAAAATATGATGACACAATAGGCACTGCTCGCTTTGAAGATGGATGTACAATTGAAAGATCTTTCACCATGATCCCATGGTATTATACATAGGGTTTTGCATAGGAGGGTCAACAATATATTGTTGTATTTATAGGTTTCGTTGCAAAATTTCTTGTTGATAAAACGCATGGTATTTATAAAATTAATAAAGAAAGTAAAAATGAAATATGTACAGCTTGGTGTGCCGGAAATGTCTGTGTCTCGGAAACTGTCTATTAGATTATATTGGTGTCGAAACAATATTAGACAAATGTGATGTAACTAAAATAAAAAATTCATTCGGAACTGTTTCGAAAGTTTATTACCTGGCTATTGTAATGATTGGTTTCCCATTTCATGTGTATATGTATAATTCACTCAGAACAGTTACTTTAATTAACAAAATTTAATTAATTATTATGTTATTACTTAATGAATTAACAAGATGCTCTTTGCTTATTATGGTCAAACTTTCAGTTAAACTAAAGCAATTTCTCGGGTTCTATAAAGAAAGGATTTAGCTTAAATCGGTTTAGTTAAATTATAGTTTGAACTTATTGCAATTAACAATGAAAATGTTTCCTTTAACCCCTTAAGCGATCATTATTTTTTGGGGGTAAATGCCTAAAAATTGACAATTTTACTTTCTGAGCCCGTTTATTACCGGAAGTTCTACCAATAGTGCATTGCAGTTAGCTCGTATATATACGGAATAATCGCTTAAGTGGTTAATATTACTAGAAAGTCAGCAACATTTTTGTCCATTTAACTAAAAATGCGGTTAGATAGACAAATCTAAATCACTAAATCAAATTACGTTTTGGGTTGTAGAAATTGAAGAATATCAGTACGATAGCACCACGTTCATTTTGCCGCAGTTCTCTCCCTATATAGCACAGTAAATACGTTAAATACTTACAAGTATTACAAAAATTGCCGTATAGATGGCGTTTCTCCTATTTCACTCCTATAACACGACATATTTAGCATAACTAGGGTGATAAGTACGTTTATAACATATTGATGTGGTATATTTACCAGAGAAACGTCTAATAGGAGCTGTGATCGTTGAAAGGGCAACTTCCACTTTAACCGCATACTACAGCAGTGAAAGGATCCTCACGATCAACCCCCAATATGTGGAACAAACACTTAATGTGTTTACAATATCGACTGCTTGTCCCCGTCAAATAAGTACGTTGTTACAACAAGATTATAGTTCGTTCAATTTAAATATTCACTTAAATGGAATATTCGAAATTTGATAAAATGAAGCACAATATGTATTTGAACTAACTAAGGGGAATTTGGTGAATTTGACTTAAATTTTGGTTATCATTAATAATTATTTTTCACGTGATACGTTTCAGAGAGTTGGATTGAACTCATACTAGGATTACTATAACAATATAAATTTGTTGTACTAACAACAAATATCTAATATTTTTTTTCATTCCTGCAACAACAAAAATTAGTTCGCCATATACACCCAAAAAGCATTGTTAAATTAACTAAATTTTTGTTAGCTAAATGCAGGTACTACTCGAGTGTAGGAATATAAAATATTTCAAATCATCATTTAAATAATAATAGTGGTTAAAATGTGTCAGCATATGCGTTTGTAAACTTTACAATGAAATGGAACTATTTGTATTCGACAGCGCTGAAAAATTGCTAAGGAACACATGTATTAGTTGCAATTATTTAAGTAGATTGCTGTAATTATGTTTCGCAAAAATAAATACCGTAAGGAAACTTGATACTACGGTATACAAAGATATTTTTAAAAAATCTATTTTATTTTAATCAAAACTAACATGCACAAAATTTACATTTGATCCTTAGCAATTGCTGGGCATAGCAGATATAAAAACTTCTTACACAGACAATGTGAGAGGCTTCCAAACTGTTTCTGTATCCATAGGAAAAAAACAAACAGCAACAAACTGAAATAACCTACAAACAAAAAATTTAAAAGTGCAACATACATCTGTGAGGCATTCATGTCTAGATATCGAGTAAAATGTCACATACATCCTTTTAGTACCAAATTTGCTTTAAGTTAATATGTTTTACCCAAGCTTTTGAACTATTCATATTTATTAAAAATGAAGAATATTGAGAAGGAAACAGAACGAAACTCAAGAAAGAAGTTACAATTGTGGTTAGGGATGTTCTAACTTTTACAGCAAGAAATATAACTATATAGTGGAACATATTGCAACAGAAAATTATCAAGAACTTCAAAAAGGTTAATGTATTGCTTGAAATAATAATAGGATATTAAAATGACATTTATTTCATGTCATTAAAAACAGTTCCACACTAATTGTTAGTAGATCGTGTTCTAGTCATTATATTTTATACAGGATGGCACAATATTCATAACTTTGTTATTAATAGTATGTTTAAAAAGTCCACCAATTGTAATCGCAAATTCGCGGTTTGCATCTAACAAATCGCCCACTCCTGAAGTAAGTAAGTTAGTTTATAAACGCGGTTTCTTGAAATTAATAACTTACGGTGTTACCGAACTAACAGAGATCATTTCTTGGTTTTTATCGGTAAAGATGAGAGTTAGGTTATGTTATATGTTTTGATGGTTCTGGAGATATAGGTGACATTTGTATTTTAGTGCCTTTTTAATAGTTTTAATTGATTTCTGCAGTTGTTATGGTGGATTGTATGTAACTTGTAGATTGTCTATTATTCAGTAGTAGGGAGGAAGAAGATGATGAAGAAATTGAAACAGGTAAATAAAAAAGAAAAAAAGTCTATTATTATATCTATGCTTAAAACTGTTTTAGCCGGAAAATGCCATCGGAAAATAAGAAGCTACGTGGATAACGTAATTAGTAATTATTCGGAGTCTGTATTTCGTGAAAATTTTAAAGTGAATCGAGCTACGTTCGATAATATGTAACTACCTTAATTAAATACCAAATAACATCTTCATATGGAGCCAGAGGATGGATGACAATTGATAGCCGGACGCAGTGTTCGTTTATACCTTGATCGGCAATTCCCGGCGCCGACACGAAAAATTCCCGTTGTGACACTGCAATTCCCTTTTTTTGGCGGCAAATATAAACTTATCAACTTTTTTTAATAAATTACTTACTAAATTAAAATAAATGTACCGATACAATAACAGATTCATTTTAACCAAAGCAAATGAATAACAAAATACAAAAATAATAAAAATTTAAACTTATTTTTATTGATGCAATAATAATATTTTATCAATAATTCCCTCTAAAACAAAACTTTTTCCCTCTAACGTGCAAAATTCGCTTAAAAAGGAATTTCCCTCTCATATACGAACACTGAGCCAGAGGAAAGATGACAATTGATAGTCGGACGTAAGCCCGCACCAGCATTGAAAAAGCGTTCAAGCTTTTAAAGAAGTCCTTTCGCATTTTAAAACTTTTGAATGTAAGATGCATCTAATGGGCTTGCAAATATGTAATGATGTGTTGCATTCTCCATATTTGCATCATTCAGGAATATATTATGGACATTCATTATACATCATAACGATGAGAATGAATTAGAAATGGGTGATTGTTATTATGGTAATTTGCAGGAAAGGCGACTGAGAATCGAGGGGCAGAATAACTAGAACCTTATCTATCAACAATTTTAATAAATGTTTTATGAAATAAATAAATATAAAGAAAATGCAGTTTTTTCTTTAAAGATATGAGGAAATAAAATATCAAAAAATGAGAAAAAAAACAAATTCTAAAATATTTAAATTAAATTAATTCTAATTTGTTGTAATAATGGATAGTTTAAAAAAAAATGTCAGGTAGCTCGTGTACTAACAAGGGAACCTCGCGAACTGTAAATCGTAGTTTTTAATGAAACTTTGTCAGTTTGTAGACTCCATGAAGTGTTACTCAAGGTTCTTTCCGTTGCTGCGGAGCTTCAACTTTAGGGGGTGCAATTCACCCTTGCAATTTGGCCCAAATTTGGTTTCTTCTGAATAACTTTTAAACGGCTAGAGATAGAAAAAAGGTTTCAATGGCGAATTTGTACCGTTTAGTTAGCTCTTTCGATTGGTATGGATATTTGTATACAGGGTGTTCCAATAAACGTTGAATGACGTATGTTGTGCTAGTTATAATGGTCTTTTTGTGATCAAATACTCTATAGAATGGTTATTTAAAAAGTTATACACAAAAATATAAATTTTAGCATATTTCCTTATTTTAAGGAGATACTCTGTATGCAATTCCAAATTAAATCCACTTTCGTCTGCATTATAGACATTCTCTGCTCCACATGCTTCGATGTACGGTTTTACAGAATTGACAAAGTTTGTAGCCATCGCTTCCAGGAAAGCGTCCTTGAGTAACACTACATGGAGTCTACAAACTGACAAAGTTTCATCAAAATCTGCGATTTACAGTTCGCGAGGTTCCCTTCTAAGTAAGAAACATTTTAATCTACTCAATATATTGAAACAATTCCCCCATTTTGGCAGTAATAATAATCAAAACAGTGACAACCTGTGACAATAACCTATACACAATGCAACCACACCGTTTTCAAAATTACCACGAATTTCGGTTATCACAATTTACCGCTAATTTACAACTAACCGTTACCAACCGTATGGTTGATGTTTTAAACAAGTTTTTTATAAGTGATTTTTTGAAAAATACTAAAACACGAAACTAGTTAACGAAAGAAGATTATTTTAGAATATTTTTTCATATTTTGACATCACTATGACGTCATGATTTGTTGTTTTTTTTCAAATTATAATGGCATTTGATGAAAATCAGTTTGAAAAATTAAAGGGGTTAATATGACATCTTTTGCATTTGCTTAAAGCAAGCCAAACGCCTAATTTTGGGGAATGCAAGAGTGTTCCAAAAATTTCATGTGAATTTTCACTAGACCAAATGTACATTGTTTGTTTATTTAAATATCCAAATAGATAAAAACTATGCTTCATCCGAGAAAAAGGATTTGTCAAGAATGTCTTCGTTATTCATAGTGCCCAAAAAAACATTGACAGCAATTAAGTTGGGTTACGAGATTAATGGGTAAGAACACGCAAGAAACTTGTACGGATTTTTGTAGATCTTTTTCAAGGATTGTATGCCATGTGTGTTTACTGTGGAAGCTTACGAATCGATTTCTTAGATGGTTGAATCTTTCGCTCCTCAACATCTGCTTTATTTTCAACTGTCTGTTTTAATGGTCTACCACTACCTGGTTTTCGCAATTTTACCAATGAATTTTGTATCATTCGCGAACTGTCATATGTTACTGGAAAATTTGAAAATTCTGTCCGATATTCTTCTACACATAGCGGCAAACAGTAAAACCTTTCTCGGTTTTCTATTTTTACATCACATCTAAAAGATGATTCGATAATAAAAACCTTATGATTTATTGTAAACGTTTTTGAGTATCAATAAGCTAAATACAGTAAACAAGGAAATACTGAGATCCAAAAAGCAGTTTTATTAAATAGATATAATTAACCACAAATTTTACAACTTAACGAAGTCCGGCCGGCACTTCCTTTCAGATTTTCAGATATCAATGGATGGTTTTCCATAAACTAATCGCTGCAGATCATTCTGGTCATCTTGCATTTATCGTTGCAAAAAGTTATAAATAAAACTGATATGTCAGAATACATATATATTTAAACAATCAACAGTAATTGACAATTCGCACACAAGACAAGCAGGAAAGAATTAATAATGTCTTCGATGTTTCCAAGCAAATAATTGCGCGCGTTGTCTCAAGAAAAAATACAATACCACAACTGCGTAACTCATGGTAGTATTCAACACTACAAAAACCCATCTAAAATCCACGTCGAAGAATCCAAACATAGAAAATTTCGGAGGCCTATGGTATATTTGCGAAATAAGTATCATCAAATGTTCGGTATGTCTTCTCGTCTGGTCGTTGGTTTTTTGTTTGGGCAAAAATTTAATAGAATGTAAGAGGTCGTAGCAGGTGGTGACTATATTTCTAGCTGATTTGGTCGTTTTGGACGCTGCGTGAGCTAACAACAAAACCAAACTCTGAAACACACACAAAATATTTTCTAAATAATTTTGATAATCTAGTTGCCTTGGTTTCGTTTTTGCAAGGGCACTATGCTACTCACCAGTTCAAAACAGGACCAAGCAGCAAGCAATGCCATCATAGCATACAATTTGAAATCGTAGAAAATTAAACTGGAATTCAGATACTGAAGGAAGCTGCTTATGACAGCTAGGGTGTTTAAAAATATATAGAACCCAAAGACGTCACTAAATAAGGCAACCTGGTCTTGCATTAAACCCAAACAAACATCCACATCCATTAAGCATTTTTCTGTTCCATCTTCTATCATATCCTTGGTTAAAGTATTATGGATGCTGTGAGCGATAATTCCATTTAAAGCTTCGTAGCGGTGCTGGATATCGTTGATGTAGGTTTTCAGTAAAACTATCTCAAATAATATGAAATATCTTTGCATAGTTTCTTGAATTATGAAGAATTGCCACAAGTTAGGATATATTTTGATGAAACAGGTTATCATAGGTACTATGACATTGATAAAGATGTGTTTTAATTGTAATTTACGGTTTGGCTTGTTCGTCTTGTATATATATTTGTAAATAATACTGTCTATAGTTTGGAAATTGCTAATAAATTTGCTGTAGTTCTTACTCTTCCAAAGGTAGGCGCTGAGGATGGAGTACATGATCAATAAGGTCATCAAAAAGGCTGCTATAAACCCTACGAGTTTGAATGTAAAATTTCCGATTGGCAAATATATGTGACTTAAAATTTCTAAATAAACAGAAACAGACATCACGCATGATATGATGAAAAAGTAGGCATTGCTCGGTTTTAAGATGGATTGACACTTCAACGATCTTTCGCCGTGATCCCATGGAATTATACACAAAATTTTGCATAGCAGAATCAGCAATATGTTGTTATACTCGTTCGTTTCATCGCAGAATTTCTTATTGACAAAACGCATAGTATTTTACAATAAATTCAAGATGTATACAAAATGAAATAAGTACAACTTAGTCTACGAGAAATGTTTGTATCTTTGAAACTATTAGTTAGATTATATTGGTGTCGAAATAGTATTAGACAAATTGTCATGGAACCAAAATAAAAAATTCATTCATATACATATCTGAAAAACATTATACAGATATTATAGTGATTGATTTCTTATTTTGTATATACCGAAAGCAATAATTATAATAATAATTATAATAAATATAATATATGGATCGCAAAAATCATCACTTAAATAATATATATTTTATTAATATTAATATTAATTATAATTAAATAATACTTAAGGATCGAATACTTTAGCATCCCCAACATAATATAACAACACCACAACATATGAGGTAGTAAAATTTACGATGAAAAAGAACCATTTGTAATCTAGATTAAAAAATCCTTGCACGGATAATGTCGGAGGCTTCAAATATATCTCTGCGCCCATAATCATAAGTTGCTTTAACAAAGTGTCCTTTTCCGGAGAAATCAAGCTAGATGAGGATTTTAAGATAATTATTGTATGGAAACATGTTCTTCCCAAGCTCCTAGCTTTCTTTGTGGTATTCATCGATGCATCTGCCAATATGACGACCAAACACTGAAAATATATTAATAATGTAATTTAATAATGATAACTGATTTCGTTATTTTGAGGGGGAATCTCCCTAAAATATGATATCTCGAATCAAAGCAATTGATTCTTTTCGTAATTCTAATTTTGAAAATTCAATTTTTTGTGCATCTTTTGATACTGTATCTATTACATTAGATTCCCGATTATCCGAAAAATGGTTTATCCGAAACGAATGGAGATTTTGGATCCGCCGAATCGCATTTCAGTTGTAACAGAAACACATTTTAGGGTTTATTTAATCTTTAACATTGTAATAATACTAGGAAATATATTAATATCTCTCAGGAAAAACTTAACGTTTCTTATAATTTGAAATATTACAGCTAATAATAATACTTTTTTTTTTAAATAAATTACCTGGATATATGATATCAAGTACTTGCGATTTTCTTAAACAAAGTATTTATTTTATACCAAGTCGGTACAGTTAGAGATATAGTAGTAGTAGATTTACGGCAAAAATTGTATTACAAAACGTAAATCATCACGTCATGATGTTCTAAATATATAGTAGCAAAATTTTCTGGCCTATAGTAGGAAATACGTTAAACACATTCTAGAAGTACAAAAATTGCCGTGAAGATGGCGGTTCTCCTATTTCACTACACTAACTTTCCATACTCGATATAAGTTATATATATTTATATTTATCCACTACTTGCCAGATTAATATTTCTTAGGAACTGCTATTACAACAGTTGTCCGATTGCAACTAATGGGAAGTAAATGTGGAGAGGCAAAGGGTAACTGAAATGCAGTGGTTTTAGGTAAGCATTAGAAATTTATTTGTCTTTTGTGCATTAACTTCTAATTAGATATCATTTCGACGACATTTTCTTTTTTGTTAGGAAAAAATTAGGAATACTGAACTTTTCTTTGTAATTTTACTTTTAAATAAGTAAAACTTCTATGGAAATTAACACTACTTTAGAAATTTTACTTGTGAGTATTCTTGGCAAGGTTACCCAAATTTCGAAATTTTACTATGAATATCCCAGGCTTCCAGAAACCTTCGAAAAATTACTTATAGTTAAAACAAAATCGTACAGGAATTTTACCAAAAATTTTTTAGCGTGTGGGACCTCCTTTGTTTATTTACTTGAAAAATATTAAAGGCGCTTCCCCTATAAGAATAAACAACACCCTCAAGTTAGATAATTTAGAAAAAAAATTAGCATTTTACAGCTAGTTCTCAGTTAATTGGTGCCACCGAAAACCTAATGGTGGAATTTTATGCATATCTGTAGCGTCTGTGAGATAATCTGTAAGACTATATGCATTTATTGTGGATGCTTACAAGCTTACAGATGAGTTTACAGACGCTGCAGATATGCACAGAATCTCACTATAAGTTAGATTTGCTAAATGAAACCATGGCCATATTATAAAAAGAATCTTCCATTTAACAAATTGAACATGTCACACTATCCACGGTTTGGATGGATATCACTTATATTTTCATTGTTTGTTATTTAAATATTATCTAGTGAAAATATAAACAAACAAAAATTGCAATGTTGGGAAAATTTGGAGTATAAAGGAAACTTCTGAACAAAGTTCCACATTTTTTTTTTATAGAAAACCAAGGCTATTGCTATTGTGTAATTGTGTAGGAATAAAGATGCAAGAAATCATATCAGGCGTTTTTTTTTTTACTAAAGATATGAGTATGCCATTAGATTAAGCGCCACCTGAAATTGGCATATATTAAATTTCATTGAAAAAATGTTTCGTTCAGAAGTACAGTTGTTTGCGCACTATAAAGGAAAGTTGATCAAAATCTAACAATAAATACAAATTTTATGGAAGTGTCCCGCTTTCAAACGTGCCACACTGTATAAGTGATACCCTGCACTCCCCCTCCGCACCCTCAGGTAGTTTATAATTTGAAAATAAAATTTTTACTACTTTCGAGTTAGTGCCTGGTCGGTGAGAAGCAAATTTAAATGATACTTACCAAGTGAAAACACGACCACATAATGAAAACCGTCCCCCATCTAACAAACAAGCTATTAATAAACGCTATAGTCATATTTATGTAGTATAGAATGCTGACAATTATGGAAACGGTCAACAGAAACAAAATCCAACCAAACAACTCATTGAATAACCATACGAGATCGTTTAAAATTGCTACGTTTTTAGACATATCCAACAGGATTCTTTTAAATTCAACATCTTTTAATCTCCCATCCAAATATCTTTTCGCGTTGTGCAACACGATTCGTTCAATGGCTTCATAGCGATGGCCGATTTGTTGTACGTGGTGTTGGCACATTACAACCTTGAAGGCCATTAAATGCCTTAGTAATGTCTCAACAGAATACCACCAAGACACAAACCAATATGTGTAACCAATATGTATTATGCAAAGAGCTGCTGGAAATATGGTTTTCCAAAAAACTATCTCCATGAAGTACCTCGGATTGAATTTATAATTTTTCTCGAGATATTTGTACAGAATCCTGTCGAATTTACCGAATAATAACTCGAACTTCTTATATTTTCCATTTTTCCATAGATTTACAGAGAGTGTGGCGTATACGTTCAACAAGATGATGGAGCTTGGAGTGACAAAGCTGATAAAATTTTGTAACCACGAAGACCCTGACCAATAAAGTAATTTTAGGTAAAAACAAAGAGTGGCCATCGCTGCTACTGTCAGTAAAACAAAGACAAAATAAGTTTTCTGTAGCACAACTAATTTTGAGTTCAACGAACTGATGTCAAAACAAGGAATAGTACCAGTGATTTTCAGAAAATATCTTAGAAAGATAAATTTTTTTACATTTATTCGCTGGAAAAGTATTTCATTTTGCATCTTCGTGCTTGTATATGTGGTAAAAGATTGATTGTTCTGTTTGTTTTTCGTTGGTATAATTTGATTGGGTAATTAAGATTTAGGTAGATAAATGAAGCTTGCTAGAACTACCAATTACACTGGTCAACAGTGAAATTGCTTCTTAGGTGAAAGTACCCAATCCCGAATGAATTCAACGTGCTGAACACGAATATCACATTGAAAAAAGTTGATTGGCTCACGTTCCAGAGATATTGACGTTTTGTCCATTGTATAGATGCTATTGCATAATGTAATGCAATTTAGTGAGAAATTACGAAATTTTGCGTCATAATGCATCACCCCTTCATGCAAAGAAGTTAATGCAGCATTTGCTGTAAGTTTCCATTGAGAGTGTTGCGAAATTGATTGCGCAATATCAAGCAATAGCTAATTATAACGAACAGAATGTCCGAGTGACTTCATTTCGCACTCGCCATCAGCTCTTCGAATCTTTCTTTAAGAAAGAAGAAAGCCTTGTGTTCTGCTGCGATATTGATGGTCTACTACAAGCTCTCGGTATTGCACATGATCCCCACGAATGGCGGCTGTTTATAGACGCTTCAAAACTGAGCCTAAAGGCGGTTTTGTTGAATAATGGGAACCAGCTTCCATCCATACCTATTGCACATGCGGTCTACATGAAGGAGACTTACGGCAATCTAAAGCAGCTACTGGAGACGATTAACTACAGCAAGTATGGCTGGCAGATATGTTCTGACCTGAAGGTAGTATCTCTGTTGATGGGTTTGCAGCAGGAATATACAAAGTACTGCTGTTTTCTTTGTCTGCGGGACAGCAGAGCAATCGATTTGCACTACATCAAGAAAGACTGGCCTCCGAGAGCATTTTTTAAGTCTGGAGAAACGAATGTACAGCACCCACCATTGGCACAGCCACACAAAATCTCATTCCTCCTTTACACATCAAGCTCGGTCTTGTCAAAAACTTGTAAAAGCCATGGATAAGAAAGGACCAGCATTCAAGTACCTGCATGAAAAATTCCCTCGACTCAGTGAAGCCAAAATTAAAGAGGGCATCTTTGTGGAGCCTCAAATTAGACAGCTCTTCCGAGACCCCAAGTTTGAGGAACTTCTTCAAGGTAAAGAAAAACAGGTTTGGGATGCATTCTATCAAGTGGCAGCAAACTTCCTGGGGAATGACAAGGCAGAAAATTACAAGTGTCTGGTTGAGGATATGTTGGCTTTGTTTCATGAATTCGGCTGCAATATGTCCTTAAAGATCCACTTTCTTGATTCCCACTTAGATTTCTTTCCTGATAACTGCGGGCAGGTCAGCGATGAGCACGGCGAACGCTTTCATCAGGACATTGCCACCATGGAGCAACGGTACCAAGGCAAATGGTCTACGTCAATGCTAGCTGACTATTGTTGGACAATCAGTAGAGATGCTCCACAAGTCCACTACAAACGGCAGGCCAAAAGAAGTCGAAAGCCAGAAGCAGACTAATGTTTTCTTACCATGTATTATAATATTGACATAAGTACACTTTTTCTGAAATATGCGTACATTTTACAGAAAACCCGTAGCCAATTCAGCTTTTTCTTAGTCATTTTCGTGTTCAGCACATTGAATTCATTAAGAAATGACTATTTTCAGCTTGGAAGCATGAACTTTTCGAAAATTTGTTGCCCAGTGTTATGAACACATAATAATAGGATATTAAAATAACATCTATTTCTTGTCTTAATTCCCAGGTAAGTATACTGAATATTAGTAGATGGTAAACCAGCCAATATACAGGGTGGCAATAAAGTAAGACCTTTTACACACGTGCTGCACATTAGATTTTTGTACCACTGGAAATTTTAATTTTTACCTTTATTAGTTGGGAAGATTAATTGTAAAAGAGATGATAAATAAAATTAGTAATTTCCAAATGTATAGTTTATAAACTAAAGCTGATGATTGAATGTTAATATCGTAAATTTATTTCCTATGCAACGAAAATCACTTTTTACCAAATTTATAAACATATAAAACGCTTAAAGTTGATCATGCACTATATATGTGCGGCTTTCTCTGTTTCTTTTTAATTAATGAAAATATAGTAGAAAGTTATTCTCGTTTGTTCCAATTATAAAATTGACATAGTGGGGTTATAAAGAATACTGCTCATTATGCAAATCTGCGTGGAAGTTTATTAAAGACGAGATGTAGAGTCGTTGTTACCAGCATAGAGAGGAAGCAAAGTGTAGTAGTGAAAAATTCCCAATCGTCATTTTTAAATCTGAGTATTGGGATGCTGTGTGGTTCTCTTTTGGGTCCAACACTCTTTTTGATTTACATTAATGATGTTGCTGCTCATTTAAGTGAAACGGAACAAATAACCATGTATGCGGATGACACTAATATGATTATAAGCTCTCATAATATGTACGAACTATTAGTTAAAATCGAAATCATTTACAACAAAGCGTGATGACACATAATCATTTGATGATAAATAAGGAAAAAACTACTATCTAAAACATGTTACATCTTGAAACGATTGTGAGAAACATGTAATATTGAAACTTTTAATTTTTTTTATTATTCTAACTTTATTGCATGTATGCATTATGGAATTACCTACTCGGGAACGTCATATGAGGCAAATAGAATATTCTTAATACGAAAACGAAACCATATTACAAATTTTTTGTAAAAAATTCGTAATATGATTTCTTGCATTTTCATCCTTACACAATTATACAGTATGCCTTCGTTTTCTATAAAAAAGAATATGTGAAAATGTGTTCAGAAGTTCATTTTCTCACGCACTACAATTTAAAAAAAAAGTTCATCAAATGTAGAGAAAAATACAAATTTTATAGAGGTGTCACGTTTTCAAATGGCTCACACTGTATATGGGGCGCCTCCTGCTGTTATAGAATTTGAAAATATAATTTTCACCACCTTCGAGTTAGTGATATATAACGAAAGCAAATCTAACTTATACTTACCAAGTGAAAACACGACCACACAATGAAAATCATCCCCCATTCAACAAACAAGCTATTAAAAAACCTTATAGTCATATTTATGTAGTATAGAATGCTGAAAATTACGGAGACGGTCAACAGAAACAAAATCCAGCCAAACAATTCATTGAATAGGCGTACGAGATCGTTTAAAACTGCTACGTTTTTGGACATATCGACCAGGATTCTTTTAAATTTAACATCTTTTAATCTCCCATCCAAATATCTTTTTGTATTCTGCAACACAATTCGTTCAATGGCTTCATAGCGATGGCCGATCTGTTGTGCGTGGTGTTGGCACATCACGACCTTAAAAGCCATTAAATGCCTTAGTAATGTCTCAATAGAAAACCACCAGGACACTAGCCAACTTGTATAACCAGTATGTAACATGCAAACAGCTGTTGGAAATATCGTTTTCCAAAAGATCATCTCCATCAAATACTTTGGATTGAATTTGTCAATTTTCCCGACATATTTGTACAAAATCTTGTCAAATTTAACGAATAATAATTCGAACTTCTTATATTTCCCATTCTTCCATAGATTTAGAGAGAGTGTGGCGTAAACGTTCAACAAGGCGATGCAGGCTGGAGTGACAAAGATGATGAAATTTTGTAACCACGAAGTCACTGACCAATAAAGCAGTTTTTGATAAAAACAAAGAGGGGCCATCGTTGCTACTGTTAGTAAAACAAAGACAAAATAAATTTTCTGTAGGACAACATATTTCGAATTCAACAAGCTGATGTCAAAACAAGGCATCGTACCAGTGATTTTCAGAAAATATTTTAGAAAGATAAAATTTTTTAAATTTATTTTCTGGAAAAGTATTTCATCTTGCGCCTTCATGCTTGTTCTAAGTATATGTGGTAAAAATTGATTGTTCTGTTTGTTTTTCGTTGGTATAATTTCATTCGGTAATTGAGATTTATGTAGATGAAGCTTGTCAGAACTACTAATTATGAAGACATAATAATAGCATATTAAAACAACATCTATTTCTTGCCTTAATTCCCAGGAAAGTATACTAAATACCAGCCAATATACAGGATGGCTATAAAGTAAGACTTTTTACAGGGTTTTAGCATATTATAGGTATTTCTATTAACTGATTTTTTTTTGTTAATTGGGAAAATTAATTGTAAAAAGAATGATAAATAAAATTAGTAATTTCCCAATAGTTTATAAACTAAAGCTTATGATTTAAATGCCAAATATTTATGAATTTGTTTCTTATGCGACGTAAATCTCCTTTTACCGGATTTATAAATATAGATCAAAGTGGCTAAAGTTAATTATGCACTACATAAACTTTACTCGCGTTAAGATATGTGTCGCCCTTTTTATTCGTTTTTAATTAATGGAAATATAGGATAAAGTTATCCTTTTTTACAGAAAATTGACATTGTGGTGTTGTAAAGAATACTGCTTATTGCACTAACCTGCGCGGAAGAAGTTTGTTAAAAACGTGATAAGAGTAAAGTTTTTGCCACAATTCTTATTGGACGATAATTTTTACATTCAGTTTTATATCACTTCTTAAATATTGGCGATACGCTAGCTGTCTTTAATAATCCCAGAAAAAGCTTTCTGTTCTACAATCCATTGAAAATATTTGAAAGAGTACTTACAAACGCATTTAGTTCAGATAGTAATAAAAGAAGACACGGGTTGTTTCCTGGTGAAAAAAGTGCCTGAAGTCAGAAAAGGCTATTTTTGACAAAAGATAATTTTGAGATCTGAAATGTATTTAATATAATATTTCTTGCAATACGTTTAAAACGTATTTCCTTGGATATTTTATATTTATCGGCGCATGCGTAAACAATTTGAAGGAATTATTAACTTCTGAGCTGATATTTTTGATTGCATATATGTAGCATATTTAAGAGATGTATTCATTATGTTGACAGTCATTTCAGTTTTGGATGCAGATACAATTCCAAAAACTTTAACTTATTTGCATTGTCGATGCTGAAGATATTTTTGCAGAAGAATGCGCATAAAATCAAAAAATTAATCTAATAAAGGCTGCGGTTTTTATTTCCTTGCCATATTTTTCTGTATTAAAAGGAAATAGTTTCGAGCAAAACTCTTGGAAGGCTGTTCTAACGAAGTTTTTTTTTTTTCTAATTTTTCTTTTAACTTATTAATTAATTTTAAATACACAACTAAAGCAAGTCATCTCAAACACTTTTATTGTAATAATATAATGCTACAACCAAATAAGATATTGTTATGTCCATAATGACGAACACCCACTTGTAGTTCAAGTCAAAAAAACCGTGTATAGAAAAAGTTGGGGGCTGTAAATATATCTGAGACAATATAACGTTTAAAAGCTCGTTATATTTATCCCTCTTTTCGGGATTCACTTGTTTATTCGCAAATTTAATGTAATGGATAGCGTCATAGCACGTTTTTCCAACGTCCTTAGCTGAATTGCAAGTCGTTTTAGCTGCTGAAGCGAGCATCAGGATGAGTAACTGAAACAAAAAATATGAAAAATATAAAAACATCACTAACATAATAATACATTATCATTGCTTTGCCCTAAAACTCACCAATTCGAATAAAGTAAAGCTTAGAAGGACCATACTAGAATCGACGCGTCTATTAAAGTGTCTTAGAGAAGATTCTATATAAACTATCAGATTTAGAACCACTGTCAAAGTGAATATCAGCAAAAACTTTCCAAAAATACTATTGAAAAGGTCAACGATTTCATGCAATAAAACCAGACATGAGGACATATTAGCAAAGCCTGTAACATCGTGTACATCACCAGATCTTTTCTTGACTTTCTTCGCCATTTCCTCGATAATGCTGCTGATTACATTGTATCTCAGTCCTATTTGGTCGATTTGGTATTTGAGCATAAATATCTCGAAGAATGTGTGATATCGAAGGACGGATTCGAGGTTTAATCGCAATTGGTTCCTCACTAACAATTGGACGATGAGGGAAAATAAAGGCAGCACGATGTTTAAAACGGCAATTCTGCCGAAGAATTTGACTTTAAATCTTGAAGACTTCGATATGTGCTGAGATATGGTGCGATCTATAACTGAGAATTTCGCTAATAACTCGTCGTATTCCACGCATTTGCACAAATTAATACTCAGAATCACGTATAGATTTAGAAATGTCGCAGAAAATAAGAAGATGTACTTTACCAGGTGGCGAATATGGTCTGATCCGCGGGTGAACCTTTCTTTTAAGACTACTATAATAACGAAAGATATTGCGGTCATTAAAAGTAATAAATATATCTTCCTTAACGTGTTTGAGATATGTTTTCTTCTCAGATGCTTTGGCCATGGTAACAACCCCAAAGCGATCCACAGCAGTAAAGGCAAAATGAAATGCTTCTTGCAGAATTTTGAATCCAAGTCGCCATTTAATATCACTTCCATATCTCTATAACCATCTATGATCTTCAGAGTTTGTAGAATATACTGCTTTAAATTTAATCTTGTTCCAGACAATTGCACTTATTGATTTCAGATGGAATAGAACGATATTAATACCAATACTAATAGCGATACTTTGTCATCCGTTAACTAAAAGTCATCGTTATTCTGTGGTGTGGTAACTGGCCGAAGCATCATATATATTCGTGAGGGAGAGGACGAGTTTAATGTTACGAATTATAGACCGATTTCATTTTTACATTAATTTGGGAAAGTGTTTGAATCTATCGTTCCCATGAACTTTTTTTCTTGCGTAAAGATTTTTTTTTAACCATGACATTGTGTTTTTTTGCTGAATGATCTACTTTAAGTAATTTGATACATTTTTCTTCAGAATATAGTATTCATATTATAAAGCTTTATCAATGCATGTGATATATAGGTATTTCGATTCCTGTAAGGTATTTAATAACAGCAGTTGGCATGAAAAATGTACATTTTATGAGAGGTGAATATTCTCTCGCTGAATTAGAAAATCGAGGCTATTTTTATGGAAGAGTTTTTGGAATGCTGTACTTTTTTTATACACTGAGAAAAATGGTCCAAATAAACAATGTATTTAGCATTTTTGTATTTATAGCAACTATAGTTTTTAATAAGTACGATTAAATAGTTATTCGTTATTAATCCGCCATGCATTAAAAGTGAGTAAAGTAAGTTTTCTAACACTGTGATATAGTCTCAAGTACTAAAATGTATTAGCAGGCATTAAATATTTCATACTCAAATTACAAAATATATCCACAACTAATAAACGCAGTTATTTGGCATACTATTAATTAGTGTAAATAATAACATTAATAGACATAAATGAAAACTAATTGAAGAATAATGGTGAGTGAGTTAGGGCAACTACTAAAATTTTGTATCGTTGGTGTTCGGGTACAATCGATTGGAACCGACAGCATTTCTAGGGCATGTTGGTTTATTGGTTATGTTGTGCTTGTTCCTGGTTCGTATAATTACATTAAACTTTCATACGTATTTATTGCTAGCTACCATTTATTTATCTAATTCGTCGAAGTGACAAAGTGAAACAATTAACCTGCAGTGGTAGTGTATGGATTGTGTTGCAGTTATCTTTTACGCTAAGTTGTAAGTTATCGTAAGTTATATTTTTATAAAGATGGGTAGCATTATTTTTAAAGTATTTAATGCTTTTCTAACATTTTTAGAATATAGCAATATGTTTTGCGTGTATAAATGTATATGCCTAAAAACAATAAAGTATGTTATTGCTTAATGTAGCAGTTTTATATTAATTAATCACTTCAATAATTTTAGTACCTAAATATTATAAAAAAATTATAACATGATCGCCGCTGATGAAAATTAGTCCTTTTGAGGTGAATAAAACAACTACCATTCAATTTATTCTAAACTGCCTACAGTGTATTCTGTGTAATAATTAACTAGATTTTATTCTTGTATTTGATCTGAAGAGGACCAATACTTCATGAAAATCATTGAAGTGTTGCAAAATCAGTTACAATAACTATACAAATAAATAATTTATTTGTAGTACGTGTTATTCTACCATACATATCACAGTTTAGTTATGATAAGTAAATACGGTTAAGTAACAGTAGTAAGATAAAGTATTCTCTGTAAGTAATATGATATTTACACCACACATAGTAACTAAAACCAGCAAAACTAATATTAACTCCAAATAATGTAAAACATTTGGAACAAATGATGTTTTTCATTTACCAGGAAAACTAATGTTATTTAGGGCCAGTCATCATTGTTAGAAACATGACTTTACTTGCTGCAAACAGTTTGGTCATTTGTCATATATACAAATGAATTTTTGAGTTGCCAATACTAAATTTTCACTTACGGTTAGTAAAATTTTTTCTCAGTGTATATTGTGGGTCACTGGAGTCTAGGAAGCTTCCTCCTTCATGTGAACGGAACCATAGTCGTTTTGCCGGAGTTGACATTAAAGGCCTCTCTTACAAGTCTGAGCGCGATCTGCATCCTTTCAGGTACTACGCCCTCAAATTTCCCGTAGACAAGAACACCCCTCGAGGTTCAGAGAGCAGGCCGTCCACCACCATATCATCGGTGATAGTACGCCGTCCTGCGGGTAGCCCATCACCACAGCCGCCCTGATCGTGCAGAGGTTCTACGACACGTGAACCTTTATGTTTCTTATCATGTTGCCGATCCACCTCGTAATCGTTGGCTCGACTCCACGTTTTCGCAGCGCCCTTTCCACCGACGGGGACGACGCCTTGTCAAAGGGGCCCTAAACGTCCTGAAGGCCACTAGTGCAATTTCTTTGTTGCCGGAGGCAGGTCATGAGTAGTCTGTTCGTAGGATTTACCGGTTTGGTAAGCAAATTGATTCTCGTGAAGAGGCAACCTTGCCAGAGCCTCTTAAGTGTTTGTTAATTATCTTCTCAAGAGTTTTGAGAAAAGATGCGGTAATGGGCCGCATCTTTTGCATGGGCCAGTGTGACTTCGCTTCCATTTAGGACGGCTTGCTCTGTTTAGGAATTAATAACACCCTGGACTCTCTCCAGCTGTTTGGCGTGTAACTCATCGCCAAGGTAGTCTCTAGGAAGGTATATAAAACTGGAGATAGTGCCTCCAGGCCCTGTTGTGATAGCGTCGGGAAAATGCCATCCAAACCAGCCGATTTAAACGGATTAAAGGATTCAATCGCCTATTGTATCCTAGATACCTCGATTATTTTACGCGCTAGGTTCCAATCCTCCCAAAAAAAATGAGTTTGTATGATCTCAGAGCTCGGAAAGTGCACCTCGAAAAGGTGCTGCAAAACCTGCTCCTCTGTGTCGGTTATCTCGCCGTTAAGCTTGTTCAGAGACCGCTATTCTGGTAGGTCGCTCTTTTGTAAGAACTTCTGGAGCATTCTGGGATACCCTCTAGTTCCTGACAGACTCTTGTTTGACTTTTCTCAAGGTGCAATTATATCTAATCACAGATGCTCTGTGTTCGTCCCATAAACCGGATCTTTTTGCTTTATTATAAATTTTCTGGTAGCCGCCCTTAGGTCAGACAAGTCCACCAATGTGTTTCTCGGTTAGTTGCCTTAATATTAATGGAGCAGTTAGTCTTATACGAGGTTAGTGTCTAATTTAATGTCATCGAAATAATCCAATTGTTTGGTGATTTTGCTCTTTAGCCTAAGACATCCCGAAACTGAACTGAATATCAGCAAGGATAAAATTAGAAAATGCTTTTCGTTTGTCATAAAATCAAGCCCTACAAACTGAAGTTCTTGCACATATTGAAGAAAAGTGATCATAATAAAAGATTAGACTATTGTTATTGGCCCCAGAGAAATATTTTGCATGACAGAAATTTTCTTCAGAAGATGTTTACCGATGAGGCTACATTTAGTACTAATGTGATGGTATCCTCTCAAAACGGTAGATACTGGACTATATCGCTGGGTTATAAATTGTAAAAGCAATATTCCCAAAACATCGATGTATGGTGTGGGATTGTTAATTTTTTTCTTTAACAACTCGTCGAATATTGAATGTTTAGTCAACTTCTGCGATGGGGAATTTTGGGATGCAATTGAAGATCTTCTTCTCAATATGCGAATATGTATTTGCAGTTAGATGGTGCATCAATTCATAAATAAGTATACAAATAAATACATAAAAGCCAATTTTAACAATTTTTGGAAACAGCTAGGAAAGCTAAAAACTCATGCAGTGATTGAACGAATATTTTACAATGCGCGGTATAGGAAGAAGCAGTCCTTTTGACCTGTGGCCTCCGAGATCTCCCAATGGTACACCCCCAATTATTTTTGGGGAATGGTAAAAAAATAAGTCCAAAAAAAGACGAAGCAATAAGGCAAATCTGTGTTGATATCAGCATCCCACAATTGAGATGAATAGCTAAACACAATCGTAAGAGAATTGAAAAGTGTTTTTGAATAGACGAAGGATTATTAGTTCAGAGACTACATTTGATAATTATTTATTTTTGAAAATTATCATTGTAATTATTCTTTCTAATTAATTAAATTACTAAAAACTACCGATGCAGCCAAATCTGATTTATCAAAGTTATACAATATAATTCTTTCAAGGTTGACTCTGTGTGAGCACATGTTGATTATGTTAATGAAAATGGAAGAACGTCCAGAATCTCACAAACTCTTTTTTTATTAATAAAATACTAATGGCTACATGTTTCGAGTGTATTTAATACTCATCTTCATGCCAAGGAGTGAAAAAAAACAGAAGGAATATGTCAAATATTAAAAGTGGGCTTTTGTTTAGTTAGTATTATTAGTATTTTGAACAATTTGAGCCCACTTTTAATAGTTGACGTATTCCTTCTGTTTTTTTCGCTCTTCGGCCTAAAGATGAGTGTTAAATTCACTCGAAACATGTAGCCATAGTATTTTACTAATAAAAAAAACAGTTTTTGAGATTCTGGACCTTCTCTCATTTCCCTTAACGTAGCTATACAATATAATTATGACCCCAACGCAAGTATAAACGAAATTTATGTGCTTTACAAACCTTTATTGAAAAAATACAACACTACAACCAAATAAGATATAGTCGTATCTATAATAATAAATACCCATTTGTACCCCAACACGAAGAAACCGCTGATAGAGAATATCGGTGGCTTTAAATAGACTTGAGATAATATGATAGCCAAAAACTTGCTATACGCCACTTTCCTTCCAACGCCCATGGCAGATTGCGGCGAAAATTTGATGCGATACATGGAATTATAACAAGTTTCTCCTATCCGTTTTGCTATGCTGCAAGTTGTCTGCGCAGACGAAGCTAAAAGCGCAATGACTAGCTGGAACAGAAAAAATCTTCAATTGACGATTTTGCGTTGTAATTTATAACTTACTAACTCCATTAACGTATAGCTCACGAGAACCACGGTAGTGCTGGTGAAGCCACGTCGCACTAGGGAAGTTTCTATATAAACTATTAATCGGATAATTACGGTGAATGTAAATATAGTCAGGAACCATCCGAAAACATTGTTGAACAGTTTGATTAAAGCATTCATTAAATCCAAACAACGTAACATATCCAGCAGGCTGTTATCTATTTTAGTGTAAATTTGACTTGACTGAGAAAGTTCTCTGAGAATGCTGTCAATCGCTTCGTATCTCAAACCGATTTGCTCGATATAGTGTTTTATCACTAACAGCTGAAAATGATACGGTACCTCACACTGAACTCTATAGCGAGTCCCCAATTGCCTCTGTACGCACACATAAAGATAAGAAGTGTCAAATGCATTACTGTATTGAAAAACGTAGCTTTCGCCGTGTACTTGAAGTCTTGTTTCGGTATTTTATGTATGTACTTCCATAGAAGCTCATCTACACGAGATAACTTCTCTAGAAATTCGTCGTAATCATCACTCTTCAATAGAATGTTATTTAACAGTATAAATATATTCATAATCGCTAGTAATATAATAGATATGTACATCAAGACCATGTATCTAATATGACCCCCTTGATGCATAAACACTCTTTGAGTTACTATAAATCCACAGGCACAACATATTACCAATGACAGAAGCAATAAATATATTTTTCTCGTCGCGTTAATGTACGGATTTATTCTCAGATTCCTCGGCCAGGGTATCAAACCTAACGCAATCCACAATATTGAAGATAGTATATAAGATCTTTTATCAGATTTTCGATTAAAATCTTCATTTGTAAAAGACCCAACCTCTTTGTTGGTAGCCATGATGTGTTTGTAAGGAAAAAAAACAATCACTCTTAAGAATATTATATATTTCCGTCTATTATGTGTAAAGTAGTCATCGATTTAGTGAGAGCTGTTATTAAGATAATGACGTAAAAAAGTATTGCCCGCATTGCTATTTGAGAATTATTCTTAGAAATGCAACATAGGTTGTAGGGGAAATGAGTTCTTTTCTTTTAGTTAATATTTTAGTAAGTCCTTATGGTCATTGAGCATAATCCAAATTGATTATTAAATAGGAAAAAGCTGCATCTCAATATGCTAATAGTTATTTATATTTAGAGTACGGTAGGTGTCATTTACAGCGCGAGAATTCAGCTGTGCTTAAATACAAATAAAATAAATCAATAAAAACCCTCAGCGACATCTGAAACTATAAACACACCCTAAACACATTGGGGATGGCTAATAATCTCCAAATTGGGTACCTGGGCACCCACTCATTCTTTGAAATAAGGAAGCATACGTAATTGCCAAAAAAAGGTGCTGCGGAGCAATTTCAGAGACCAGAACGTGCCAATAGCATAGCACCTGTGGTAGCTAACCAACATATAAAAGTCTGGGCAAAACCAGAATGTGCTGCATAATTCGAACAACCGTTCTGGTTATGTGCAAGAGAATCAAGGAACTGCTGGAACTTGACCGAAAAAATGCCGAAAAGGTGATTGTCTTTCTCTTTGCAGCTCACTGTAAACTCAGAAAGCATCTACATAGAATCGGGCTCTCTGATAAGAGTAACTGCCGATTGTGTGTAGAAGACGAGGAGACAATTGAGTATATTTTCTGCCACTGTCCTGCTACTACAAGAATCAGATATGTAACCTTCGAAAAGGCTGATCTTTCCCTGGAAGAAGAGAAACCATGCGGATACTAACTAACTAACTAGTTTAATAATTAATGCACCAAAGTAATAGTTAGTAGATGTGGATTGGTACCACTGCTCTTTGACAACTCAACACAGCCTTAAATCTATGTCAAAGTATTTCTTTGATAATAATTTTTCGTCAAATTAAACTTACATGGCCTAAAATGTGTTTCTATTGTAACCAAATTGTAAATCATAGTAGCCGCTTAATAATGTATTTTCCAAGAAATGTCATTTATCATACATGTTATCTGTTACCGTACTTACCACTTTTATAAAGTAGCATCTATTCGCTGTAAGTAAATATTCACATTTAGTAATTTTTTTTTGGTTTAGTATTGATTTCTGTTTTTAAAACCTGTCGATCACACGGTATAATGTCATCACGCCTTTAGGCCTTACCTATTGTGGCAAGAATTGTAATGTTCATACAAGATGGCTGAGGAAGAGATGAAACAGCGAGAACTGTTTGTAAGAGCCTTTGTGCTGTGCAAGAAGTGTACCAGCGCTATGAGGAGACTGATCCGTTAACCAGAAGACCAGGATCTGCGCGAAAAAGAATCATTATCCAAAGAGATGACCGTTTTTTGGTGCCCACAAGTTTGCGGAAGACAATAGCTTCTACAGTTTTGCTGGGAAATCAACTCCAAAAAGTCAGAGATGTAATTATTAGTGGATGGACCGAGCTGTTGGGTTGTCTTGTAAAGGATTGCCCACAGGTTCAGTATTACAACGCTGGCATTCCACTGCAAGATCGGCGCTTGCCCCAACAAAAAGTTTTCACATAAGTTTAAAACAAAAACTTCCAAAAATAATTCACAATTTCAATGTGATCTCAATTTTTTGCTCACCGGTATATAAGAAGAGAACCATAAAACGGTTTCACACTCGTGGTTGTAAGAGAGCACTTGAAGGGCATAAGATCAAGTTGAGTCAAGGGTTTAATTCTGAGTAGAAAAGTACTGTGGCTAGTAGTAGTACTAAACTCATTTGGGCTAAAATTAATATTGAAGAGAATAATAAGAAAAAAGATAAATGTCACGAAGAATTTGCATTTAAAAACCGGCTGTAAAATAAACTATCTTGCCTTCTGTGCTTTGCACACCTTCAATAGATAGTTTAAGTAATAATTTTAAATTTAATAAAATAATCATCCAGTAGTTAATTATATTTAATTAAATTATTAGTAGGAATGACAGACTATTTGGTAGGCCTCTTCTTGTGTTAAAACTTTTACATAAAACATTTTTTCTTAAAGCCAACTGCTATAAAATTTAAAAGGAACAGGGCACGATGAATGAACCACCCGGTATATTTATTATTTTTAGATTTTATTGGCAAAAGTAATACACTCAATGTAATTTAATCACAATGCTTCAAATAGCAAAAGTTTCAAGTGAAAAGAATCATCTACAGCAACCGCTCTATGAACTTTTATTATACAAATACAACACCACAACCAAATAACTTATAATAGAGTTTATAAGGCCGAACGCCCATTTATAGCTCAATTCACAAAAACCATTTACAGATAAGATAGGTGGTTTCAGATATATTTGTGACAAGATGGTCGCCAATAACTTCGAACATATTCGCCTTTCTCCTCTCGTTAACGTGATTGACTGAAAATCTGACGTAATGGATAGATTTATAGCCGGTTTGCCCAAGTTTTCTGGTCAAATTCAGCATGGTTTTGCAAGCCGATGCCAAAACAATGATGAACATCTAAAAATTCACAATTTACGTTTAGATAAAACAAGGAATTGTGAAGCTATAAAAAATGGATATCGGCTTACACATCACTTACCGATTGTTGTACTATCGAAATGCACACAGTAAGGTTGAATGAATGAACATATTCTAAAGTCGTTGTCAAATTATTTAGGAAACTCAGGGTGACGTTATACATAACCAGAACGAAAAACTTTCCAAAAATTCGTTGAACCAAATTCACTAATTCTCTTTGTAAATTAAGGCATTTGAATATATCTTTAAGGCATTGTTCAGTACCGAATCTAATATTATTCCGGAAAATTGTGTGGTATTCGCAAGCACATAGATTTTTTGCCAAAATATTTTCTACTACCTCATACCTATAGCCAATCTGTTGTATGTAATGCCGCACGATAAAGACCACAAACATTACCCTGTGTATTAGATACGTATCCAACCATAGCCACCATAGATTCATTTTGCTTTTCTTGAGTATCAATTCGACTTGGAAAATGTAAACCATTATTGGGAGTAGCGCTAAGAAAAATGCATTTCTTATAAATAATTTTCTATCCATTTTATGATTCTTATCAACGTATTTGGCTATGATTCCATCAATTTCCTCAAATATGCTTAAGAGCTGATAGAATTCTTTACGCCTCCATAGGTATATGAATAAAACTGTGTATACACTTATAATACATAGCGATACGGTATTTATTCTCGCCATTGTTCCTCTGAGGTCCTTATAATTACCTTTGGAGAAACGCCTGGCTATTAAAATAATTGCGAATGCAGATATTTGACTGACGGACATTAGAAAATAAATTAGCTCAAATATCTTTAAATATAATCGCGCTGGCTTTGTTTTAGTCCAAGGTATGATGCCTAGGATCTTGCAGAAGAGTATCTGCAGAAAGAAATTCTTATAATTTGATCTCTTGTTGAAATTTTCATCGTAAGTCTTCATTTTTACGTCTCGGACTTTTTTCGGAGATTTTTTTATTCCTGTAACCATAACGTCTGATTTGCTTTGAAAACCTTTCAAGAAAGTTTCATTTGATATAAAGAGATAGATAAGAATCATTGTTCTGTTCATTATGAAGCGTTTTGGATAATATACTTAGGTGGATATGATAACATGCTACCTGCTTTTCACATATTAGCCATTTATTTAATGTGATACTTATAATCAAAGAACGGCATCGCATGTTGGATGACTTATCTTACCATTCAGTAAATTGGTTTTTTTTACCGTATATAAAAATCAATTGAAAAAATCAATGAGTGCTGACATGAAACATCCCATATACGACGCCTCTTTCTGCTTATAACATTTTAAATTGTCGAAATGTTTCATACAAATTTTCACAAGTTATTATTATTACAAGGAACTTCTAAAATAATTTAAACCTGAGATGTGCAGAATTCTTTACTCTTCCACCAAATTAATAATTTAATTTAGCCATTAGGTACTTGATTAAAACTTACGAAGTTTATTTCGACCTTATAAACTTTGTAAAATTTAACGTTATACATAAAAACCTACCTTATAAAAAAAGATTAGCTTAATTTATGTTATTACCTCAATTAACTACAACCAACAACGTACGAAATGTCCAAAAGGATTTAATAGAAAAAAAAAACTCATTTTGATATATTTCCCAATATTTTTATTATATCGTTGTTGAAGATGAAAATATATTTTATATTATTCAGTCATAAATTTAAAAATACTAGTTATTTTAAATATTTCTAGCAGCAGTTACTATTATTATTTTTTATTATAAAAATACAGCACTACCACCATATAATTTATAGCGTAGTCTACGATAATAAATATCCATTTGTAACCCATCTCACAGAAACCATTCACGGATAAGGTGGGAGGTTTTAGGTATATTTGTGACGATATAGTTGTCAATATTTCCAAATATCTTCTCTTCGTGCCATTGCTGATATTCCTGGATGAAAACTTAATGTAATGGATGAAGTTGTAGCAAGTTTGACCGACTTTTCTGAACCAGGCGAATGTTGTTTCAGAAGCTATTGCCAAAGGGACGATGA
Organism: Protaetia brevitarsis; assembly: GCA_004143645.1. Taxonomy (NCBI): domain Eukaryota; kingdom Metazoa; phylum Arthropoda; class Insecta; order Coleoptera; family Scarabaeidae; genus Protaetia; species Protaetia brevitarsis. The sequence goes on from RXPK01000109.1 coordinate 2,912,901, forward strand.
ACAGCTAAAACAATCGAAATTTCGTCTTAAATTAGTTAAGAAATGGCTTTGTCAAAGGAGTAGTTACTTTCCAGTTCAACTTGTTACACCAAAACAATAATATAAATGTACGTATATTTGTTTCAGTGTATTGACATTACTTACTATTTCTTGGGTTATAAAGATGCACAAGGCAAAGCTAAACGTGCGTGTATGTTCTAAACCCGTTGTCAAAATGAACAGGAAGGTCAATATAGCATCATACATGACCAGAACAAAAAACTTTCCAAAAATTTCCTGAACCACACTAACTGATTCTTTTTCTAAATTAAGACATTTGAACATATCTTTAAGGCACTCCTCAATTTTCTCTTCTCTCCTAAATCTGATGAAATTTTGGCAAGCTGTGTGATCTGCACGCATGTTTCGTGCCAAAATATTTTCGATAGCTTCATATCTGTAGCCAATCTGTTGTATATAATGTCGTATCAAAAAGACTACAAACATCAGTCGGTACCTCAAGTACAATTCCAAGGGTAGCCACCATAGATTTTCAATGGACTTCCTCACTATCAGAAATGTTTGCAATATGCAAAAGAATATCGGTACTAGAGCTAAGAGAAATGTATTTATCATAAAAAGTTTGACATCCATCTTATGGTTTTTATAAACGTATTTCGCTATTATCCTATCAATTTCCTCAAATATGCTTAAGAGCTGGTAGAACTTCTTACGTTTCCATAAATTGATTAATAGGACGGTATAGACATTTAAAATATCTAACGATACGCAATTAATTTTTGCTATTATAAGGTCGATGTACATATAATTACTCCGCTTATAACGTTTATATGCTACAATGATGGCAAATGTAAATATTTGAATGACAGATATGAGAAAATAGATTAGTTCCAATATCTTCGAAGAAAACTGTTTTGGCTCCACTTTAGTCCAAGGTATTATTCCTAAGATCTTGCACAGGAGTATTTGGGAGAAGTAATTGCTATAATTTGACCTTTTACCGAAATTTTTATCAACAATCTTCATTTTTACGGCTTTATAGAAGGACGACTGTCTTCTTCGTAGTTCAGTATTTAATTTACTTTAGAAGCCTGGTGGTCTATTCAAGAAAATAATTGCTATGAAAGTATCGTTACTAACACTTTGGATCATTACAAAGCATTTTCGTTAATGTGTTTTGGGTGTTCCAGATATGGCCTTCATAGAATCTATGAGTTATCTAATGTAACTAATATTTCTGTCAATTTCAATTTCAAAATGCTCGAAGTAAGTAACTAAGTAAAAATTTATTTTAAAGACAAAAGCACACGTCAATAGCAAAGCAAAATATTGATTACTAAATAAAACGATAAAAAACAAGAGCAATAGAATCTCTCTAACTTTAAAGCCTTAGATTAAACTGAGCAATCAAAAAATTCAGCTAAAGTATAGAAACATTGTGATTAGCCATGTTTTAACAGTTTTCTTAAATTTTCTTAACGATAATTTGTTCCAATCACTAATTCATACCTACACTTTTAGCGGTAAGCTTCAAATTATGTCACATTGAGTGTATTTATCTCTAACATTGTAACTAAGTTATTGTTTTTGTTTATGAAGACATCTTTGTGCTTGTGAATATATAAGCTGGATTCCAATATATAGTAACGCTACAGAATAGCATACAGTCCGGTATAAAAAAAAAAATTAAAAATGATACTTTAATTAAATTAGCAAAAAATCATTTTTTTTAACATCCCAGTGTCATCTATGAATCAGTTTTCAATCATAAGTGTGCCCTCTTAAATACCAGATAGCATGCAGGGCGAGAATTTCCGATTGAAACACGTTGGCATCAAAAAAATAACAAATAGCTAGTTTGCCCCCTTTATTTTCGTTCAGTACGTGGGGAGGTGGTGTGGAAAACTGTTGCCAAAATGTCCGCTCCTTCAATTTGTATGTTTAGTGGACAGTATCCAAGATATCGCACGCACTAGACTCTCGTACATCAATTATAATCAATTTAGTATGATAAAGAAAACATTTAGGTGTGAATAAAAGTGGTTTTATTGGATAGCAAAGTTCGAAATGTGAAACCGTGTATGAGCAGCATAAATCTAAGGATATTCTTATCTCAGGTAAGTTACGTGAGTTCGCTTATTCAAAAACAATAACGTTTTATTAGTAATTCCACTTTTTGCAATGTAAATTCATCACAGAAAACATAAATACGTTTAAAATTAAATTTCAAAATTCCCGCGTTTTCTGAACGTTCAAACTAAGTTATTCTATGCTTAAGAGACGCGTGAATCAGAATGGCGAACCTTGATGGTAAAATTGCTGACAATAACATAGAAACATAGAAAAGTACCAACTTATACAAATTTTCGCCAAGTGATTGCAGGTTTTATTCGTTCAGGAAGATTATTCAATATATAAAACCTTTGAATTTCTATCCACATGGTTTCACAAATTAAAATAATCTAAGCGTGGACAAATGCTAGAAATTTACAAAAATGAAAATGGTGAATGATAGAAAAACGCTTCTAAAAAAACTAAAAACTAAACTAAAATAAATCTTCCTAAACAAAAAATAATAATTGACTTATATCTACCAAGTGTACACTTCAATACATTAACGATTATTACAACAATGATTCCTTGATTAACTATATTAAAGAAAAATATTAAATTTTACAATACAAAAATAACAAAACGGCAACAATGATTTAAGAAATACGCCTACTTACATCAATAGTCGAACAAGGAAGTGTTTAACAAAAGCCTACAATTTTTTTACCTGCAAAAATCCCTCTCTCGATTTTCGTACAACGCAGACGTAGAACATTACAATGACAATATTTAATAGAATACGCATAAAATCAACACAAACGAACAATAGACATTTGAATGACTAGATTAGTTTAAAAAATCTTAACACTACATAACAAAATTATACAATAAACTCTTAAACTAAACAAAATTGTGAAAATTCCCGGTAAATTGAAAATCAGCTGTACGGACTTAAAATACATCTCAGCGATAAATGGGTTGTATGGGTCATGGAGTCCAAAACCACCGCAATAGTTTCGGCCGAGACTATCATCAGCCTTATACAAGAAGACAAATACAAATTGCAAATTAGTAAATGTTGCGATAAAATCTTCCAAAACGTGTATGAATGACGTTATTACATTTAAAACCTTAACATCAGATTTACAACTTTCCATATTTTAGCATCCAAAAATATTTAATTTTGAGAGAATTATTAAAGGAATTAAATATTGATTTTTCTTAATTAAGATTTCGAACTCATATTCAGTTGAGCCAACATCACCACATATGTTATTATCGAATTAACCATATCTCGTAAGAGCGTATGATCTATGGTAATAAAGCCTGCGGCACTAAAAAATGGTTGAATGTCGACTGTCTGTTTACAAAAGATAACCAGTTCACATCTGACACCATAGCTGATCCCATAATCTTGAACCACAGAAAATTCTTGCAGCGCTTCGAAAACTAAATCTTGAGTTTCAGCTATCTTCCTTATAGCAGATCTGCAAGCCATAGTTAATTTGATTAAACCGATCTAAAAATTATTTGGCTTGATTTAAGTTAGAAGATTAGAAATATTAATTACCCTAACCATTCCAATTGTGGGAAAACCAAAACATAACGCAAATATGATTATATTTATTCTAATTTCTTCTTCATTGTCGGTATCTGCGTTCAGAAAGATGAAACCATTGTTCGATCCCAAAGTAAAGGTTATGAGGACGGTCAGGTATAGCCAAAATAAAGGCAAACCAAATAAGGTGTTGAATAAGTCAATTTGTTTGGTTCCCAATAGGTAGCTACGAATGGCTTTTTTGATTTGCAGTGCCATAAAATCCGAATCTTCTTTCGTTAATGCGTTTTTGCCTTTGTGGGATTGTTTAAACAATATGATGTGGTTTAAGTCGGTGTTGATTATGTCGAATCTCTTCTCGATGAATCCAACGTATTTGCAAAATATTAATAAGATACAGTGCAAATATACGTACTCCCATTTTTCTATGACGTAAGTAGCATATCCAATGAAAGACTCTATTGCCAACCAGCTATAACAATCGAAGACGTAATAAGCTATATTGTACGTGCAAACTAATATTATTTCCAGATTAATCCTGCAGCGTCTTTGATTATTCTTAACATCATTATGAAAGGTTTCTATAAAAGTACGACTTAAAGGCTTATATCTAAAAGTACGCCACCAAAACCATATCAAAACGTTGCCGGCGGAAACTGTGCCCAGATTGTCGAGAATTATGCTCAAAGCAGCAATGTGGCTACTAATATTTAACCTTGTCCAGATTGAAAGGCCATTTATGCTTGTAAATATAACGAAAACAAAGAAATGCAAAAGCGATGCAATAATAGATTGGTGATCTTGATTTAACGAAGATGGCAGTATAAAAAAGATTTGCCCTATCTTAGTTATGACTTTAAACACTTGGGAGTCTGGTTGCTTTTCGAACACAATTTTCCAAAGTGATTTCGTTTTATTGTGTATAGAAGAATAAACATTTTGGCGTAGATTCATGGTGCGTCTACCGGAAAACTACATTCCTTAAAACGTTGGAATTAATATATATGCATGAGTTCATGCTCTACTAACTCCATTTTAACGTTATTGAATTAATAAAAAATATTAATGTTAGTTGAGTTTGCTCTTTAATATGTGTGATGCACATGATCGTATTGGAACTGGTCATTTATCAAATGAAGTAGGGGAGAGTGTTAGGTTGGCATTATCAGGTAACTTCTGAAGGACAGCGTTATAGAAAATTACAACAATTTTTTTTTTCATCCTGAGATAGTAAAAAATAGATTTAAAAGACCACCAGTTGTTGTGTGTGATCCTAAAATAGATTTTTTGAATTCGCTGAAACTTGGAGTTGTATGAAAACGCTTTCGGATTATTTTTAAATTTAAGGAATCAACACGTGTTTTCACTGGCATGCTTCAAGGTGAATAAAATAATACATACATGATATCAATTTAATCAGAAAACATTTTTGGGCAAACCTTTAATTCCACACATATTCCAGAAAAAGTTAACAATAAGGAAAGTGATTTGTCTGAACTCTGTAGCTACTAATTATATACTGTGTAGTGTTATATAACCTTTTAAGAAAGTATTTACCAATTGCACACCAATACCATGAAATTTAATCTTGTAAGAAATTAAGATCTGATTAACTACAAGAAAATATGCAAACGAAATATATAGGTACCTGGTTTAAGGTATTGAAGCAAATATTTCGATTTTGCTTTTCTTGCACGGTACACATAAAGCAACTCCAAGAGTAGCACCTTGAATTGCCCTAAGGATAAAACACAGTAGTACCATCCAGAAACAATTTGTTTATACATTTGACAATTTGTCTCTATCTAATGGTACGTCAACAAAACAAAACTCCTAATTCGCCATGCATGATCATTGGTGTAGATTAACTAGAAACCCTCCGCTTATCTTGAACGCACTACATAATAAAATGTGGAACACGTTCCTTTTAGGTGCTCTCAATCACTTAATGTCTTATTTCTTTCAATTTTTAAAACACCAACTCCAAGCTCGTTTTTAAACACGAATCCTAAGGCCTCCTTTTATGCTCATATCTGACCTACACCAATCAATGCCTTCCGAAGAATACCACTGCGTTCTATACAATACCAATGCTCTTGCCACATTTTTGCTCTTTCTTGACCACCACCAATGTATTCTATACAATGCCAATGCTCATTCCACCATTTTTACTGGTTTTTGACCATCACAAATCTATTCTGAACAATACCAATGCATTATGTGTAATATGAATACTCATTCCACCACTTTTGCTCGTTTCTGAACAACATCAATGCTTATTTCGCTTCCTTTGCCTTACGTCTTTTCATAGTTTGGATTACCCCTTCAAAAACGGAAGAATGGTGTCCTAGATCAGTGACTATATACAAGAAGACAAACCAAGTCCATATAAAAGCAAATTAATTTTAAAAGTTATCGACAGATGTCGCTTGGATGTCCAAATTAAGATTGGAGCTAAACCAGAAATTATCGTGATGTATTAAGCATGATAGCGCAATCTACTCAAAAATAGTTGTACCAAGCAAATCACTTGTAGACATCAATAGCACATCTCGTTTTTTTTTTTCTAGATAAATACGTAATATAAATGTCAACGAATGCAGCACTTAAAACCAAAAAAGGCTGTCTTTCCGATATTATTTACGGCGAGATAATAGTTCTACGAGTATATTTTCATATCGGCATTCCGTTCAATAACAGATGTGGGAGCTTGCACAAATGTGAATCATCATTCATTTATTTATTTTTCCTGTTGATTTATACCTCTTTGCTATTGCTCTAAATAAATAAATAAGTTAATGAACATTCAATTCTAAATTCAAACGAGTATTTAATCTTGAAAATTGTACTACCATATTCTGCATGACGTTTGAGTTAATAAAGTTCCTTTAATTTTGACAATACTAAAAAAATATAACCGCTTTATTATTCCCTTTTAGATATGGAGCACACATCGTTGTATTAAAAATTTTACGTGAAACATCTGCTCGATGTTAATTTAGATGTACATTATTTATCACAAGCTAATCAATAAACTAGTATATTAACAGTTTAACAACATGCAAATAGATGCATATCTATTCCAATTAAAAAAAAAAGCGATAAAATATAAATTAATCTAAGTGTAAAAACATATTTTACAAGCTTATTTACAATCCTCCAGGCACATGTATATAAAATTACCCCAACCCAAGGCACCATTATTGTTTATATCCATTTAATGTTTGTCCGATATACGATGCAAGAGACTTCATTACATTAAAAGCGTCCCATTTAATACTAAGCTCTACATTTTTAATACACGCATTCGCAGTAGACCTTGTTTTTAGCTTATTAGAAGGTGGTAAATTGAGCTGCTAACGTTCATATTTGCGGTAGAAACGAATTTTTTTGTAACAAAAATGGTAGCTACTTTTATGGTCAAACCTAGCAGAGACACCAATATAAGGTACATCACACCCTTGTTCAAATTATGTACACTCCTGTGTATAATACCTCCGTACGACTTCAGGAATTACAAATTCACTATTTGCATTAAATATAGAATCTACAGAGCGCTTGTCCTCGTATTTTTATTAGGCGGGGCTGTTTATTGCTTCATAAGCAAGGTATTGTACACTTTCGATATGATACAGAACACTGTAGTTGTGGTAAACGTTTTGGCTTACATCTCCTTCTTTCTCATCAATGTTACTTCGGTAACCTCCGCTAATTTCAACAATTTCAAGAGTCTGGACAAGTTCATGAACGAACTGGTGTCCATAGATAGGAAATTGCTAGCTTATCACATAACGAACAAGACAAAGACTTCTACGTGGCTTTGGCTGGAAATATTTCTTAACCATGTCGTGCTCTTCTTCGTGATGCTTTTCGACGGAACTCTATGGTATCTGGCCTCAGACAACAAGTTTCACTTCTACATGTTGTACGAGAACTTGCAGAAATACCACACACACATCTTATCACACCTAATGGTGAATTTAATTATTTGCTTGAAGCATCGTTATAGGATTGCGAATAATTTGCTAGCCGAGGCAGTCAAGCAAAGGGATGTCGTTGATATTTCCACAAAAATTCTATTCAAGCCCTACAAAGATGTATACACCGTTAAAAACGTGATCAAAATCTTCATAGGCCTCAACAGGATGATAGAATACTTCAATAAAATCTACGGCTGGATTTTGCTTTGCATACACATCAATATTATAGCGAGTCTGTTGGTATCTCTAGATTTCATCATCGAATTTTCGAGTGAAAGCAACATATTGAGAGATAAATATGGTTTGGAATTCATTCTTTTGATGTCCATATGGTCACTGATGGCGTTGGTAAGTATATCTTTGTGACTGCGACGTCAAATCGATTACTATATTGATTTAATTTTACAGTGTCTAGGTATATTCCTCGCTAGCACAGCAAATTCGACTATAAACGAAGCACAAAACACCTCTAATGTCAGTTACAAGCTACTTCAATACGTACCACCATCATCAACTAATCCCCATGACAGGGAACTGCGTGAAGATCTACTATTGTTGTCGGAACAGTCATCATTGAGGACGCCGTGTTTTACAGCTGCTGGCTTCTTCAATGTTGATTATACAATGCTGTTTACTTTATTAAGTTCTATCACTTCGTATCTGGTTGTTTTAATACAGTTTAGTAATTAAGGATGTTATAATGTAAAAATGTTTTTATAGATATGAGGAATTTATTGTAATTAGATACTAGGCCTGCCTCGCACGATCTATATAATTCTATATATTTTTCTGTTTACACAAGATTTTTATTCATCGTGTTTATATACAGAATGTGTACACAAGCCACTTCAAACATGTAACTCTTTACCTGCAGTGATTTAAATAAAATTCCGAAACCTATCAATTACCATATCAAGAAAGACAATAACTTTCAATGACGTGTTTGACGAGTTAAAATAATTCCTGGGGGAGCAGCAGCCCTCAACCTTTAAAGTTTTAGTAGGGAGGATGAGTATTGTGACCACTCAATCAAAAGATCTTTTAATTCTGTTTACGCCAACATGTGTCAAAAAGTTTGTATTATGAGAATGGGAGGTGTGCAAGCTCTACAGCTCGCTTATTCAACGAAAATCATGCAGGCCAAAATGTGCGACACAACTATATGACGCAATTAATCCAAAAATTTACGGAAACGGCCTCGGTAACATACTTGATAAAAAACATTTTTATCGAATTGTCAATAATGAAGATTCGAAGTCTTAGATCAGGTTGCAGTGCTAGAAAACAAAAAATCTAAACTAAAATGTGTTTTATGTTAAGTAGATGAATGTGTAAATTCTAATATAATACATAATAAAACCTACAAAAAAAAAGAAAAAAAAGTAAAACACATTTGTTTGATTCACTTTATTTCCTGCACTTTGTGTTATAATACACCATCATATTTGAAGCAAACGCTACTTAACTACATGATAAAAGGACATACAAGTAAATAAAATAGAATAACACACAGTTTCAAATCTAATGCTTCTACAACATTGAATGCCCTAAAACTTTGCCAAATATTAAGCTCAGATTTAGTCTTGGCTTTATGAGACGGTAGTGGCGACCCCTTGCAGTGCTATTGTAAAATATTGACCACAGATGGCCAGACGTTAATTTTTTAAAACACAGTACAGTGTTACCTTTAGTGGAGTTTTAACTTATTTGCCTTCACGGCTTCCGGCTAGCTCTCTCTCTTTTTCTCTTTCTCTCTCTCTCATGATTAGTAATAAATAAATTAATGCAATAATAAAATAAAACAAATTAAATAACGTATATAAGGTTTTTAATGAAAGTTATTATGGTTGAAATTTGAGCATATAATTTAGTATTTTGATATGAGAAATAGATATACAGTGTGTCTGCTTAAGTTGGCGCCATAGGGAAAACCTTGCTATTAAAAGTTGCTCGAAAAAAAGTTATTCTTTATAAAAATCTCTGCTTCCGAAAATAATAGTATTAAGCTATTCACATTTAACATCGAATGTACAGGGCATATGTAAATAGAAAAAATTCGATAGGATTTTTTTCTACCACTTCAATTTTGTAATAAATTTTGCAAATCCTACTTGTAAAATAGATTTCATCTTATATTAATTAAACAGTCATCATACTTCAAACTGCTATTTGCCTATCTGCAACATTTTAACAATGCATGTAAATAAATAATAATAAAGGAATATCCGACAGAATAATAAATTTTCTACTGTACTATCTAATCTATGTTGCTCCGACAATGACATTTCTTTTAGCACATGTTGTTATAGTAACAAATAAACAAGTATGCCGACGAGATTGAGTTTAAAAAAGAAAAATGAAGTTGTGTTAACTGTAGGTGACAAGTATAACAGCTTATAAGAGCTGCAAATATCTTTAATCACCGACATTCACAGAAACATATTCACCAGTCAAGAGTGGGAATTTTTTTTTATAAATTCAAAACATCTGGAAATGTTCACAACAAATATACTAATAAGCATAAAAAATGAGTTGCAAATGATGAACTTAAATTACAGGTAATGCTTTCTGTAGTTGAACAACATAAATATTCGTTACGAAAAAAACATCTTTGTTACCTAATTCTGTTAGCAAAGATACAGTTGCCAAAATTTGAAAATAGAATAAGTTTCGTCCGTATAAGCCACAACTTATTCATACATTACGATCAAGAGATTATGACAGATGTTATGAATTGCTGTGATATTTAAGGAATGTTAGAAGTTGACCGCGTCATAGAAAGACAAAGCGACGAGACCAGCAATAAAGAGCTCATTGTTAATAGTGTCTTGATTAATTCTTGCTGCCCGGCGCCTCCACCAAATGTCACGTTTGGGCTCGTGACGTGATAGCTCAGAGGTAATACATATATAATAATTACACCTACCATTTGAATGTAACTATACGGGCAACAAGAATCCATCAAGACACTACTAACAATAATATCTATCCCCACTCAATCAGTCCGAATATTTCAGCATATCGATTTGCTGACTGTTTCCAAAGATCATAAACCGTGATTTGACAGGGTTAATCCGTAGGAATTATATAGTGGAGATTTGATGGAAGTTATTTAGATCTGCATTAACTTTATCGACCGCTGCAGCCCAATTTCATGCCTTAAAAGAATAATAGTGTATTTGACATCTGTATAAAAATGTACTTAACCATATTGCAGATGGTCCATAAACAAGAAAGCATAAATAGAAAAGAGAATAGGCCTTAAAATACTGCCTTGCGGGACGCCCTGTTTAAAATCTAACGAGGATAAAATATTCTTATCTAATTTTACAGATAATAGCCGGATGTGAGATGTAAAACTATATTGGGTTAACTAAAAAGTTAATGTCTGCCCATCTGTGCCTCAAAATTTTATTAAAGTACTCCAGGGTGTCTCCACTATCAACTGACAAAAAGCAAGACCAAATCTGAGCATAACTTTTTTGGTAAGGAAACCTTAAGTGTTTGATGTTTACAGCGCATTACAATTTTGAGCAGGTAATTGCGACAGGATTCAATTAATTGAATTGTATCAACACTACCAAATAAGATGTTATGGAACTCAGTAAGGTGAAGACCATAGTGTAGTCCACATCAAAGAACCCAGCTGCAGAAAATGTAGGTGTCCTTATGGACATTTGCTCCGACAACAGCATGAGGTCTTCACGCATTTCCAATACAACTGGGTTAATACTATCGCATGGAGTCTGTTGGAGCAATTTGTAGCTCAATTGAGATATGCTCTGTATTTCCACCGTAGTAGAATGGGCCAAATGTGACAAGAATATGCCGAGAATCTAAAAGCAAAATTCAGCATTCATTCATTAGTAATATCGATCAAATAAATACTCACCAAAGAGAAGACTGACCATATTATCATCAGATATATAAACGTAGATCCATTGTTTTCCCTTAGAACGTTATTCTCTGATGTATATGCGATAATAAAATCAAAGGATAACAAGAGGCAACCGATTATGTTAATATTCAAGCAGAGTAAAGTCCAGCCATAGACTTTATTGACGGCATCGATCATTTTATTGAGACCTATATAGATTTTAATCACGTCTTTTACGTTGTAGACCGCACTAAATTTAGCCAGACCAATTTTTGAATGCAAAACCATGATTTCGCCGCTTGAAACTGCACCCACCAGCAATCTTTTAGCATCTCGATACCTGGAGCGTATACAAGCGATAAAATTGCATACCACATGCATCATGATGTAAGTGTGTGTTCTTTGCACGTTTTGGTAGAAAGGGGAAAACCACAAATCACCGCTGGTGGCTGTATACCAAATAGCGTAATCAAAAACCATAGCGCTTAGAAGAATTGCAAACGTAAACAATATTTCTATTCGAATGTAAGTCCTCCCTTTACTTTTTTGCTCATTGTGATAAGGTAGCATCGCCTTGTCCACAGATACTAAAACATCCAGCAACTTCTTTAGATTCTCAATGTTGTTGAAATTAGCTGATAGCACAGTAGTTATGTTGATCAAAAAGTATGTTATGTAAGTTAAATAATCGACGACTAAGACAGTGTTGTAGAGCAAGGGCTGTAGATAGTTAACCTTTTCCATGAAGCCATATACGAAGCCAGTTATTAAACATAAAATAATAAACATTCTTAAAACCCTATAAACAAACCCAAATGATATTTTGCCATTTTCAAAGTCGTATGGTGGTATTATAGCGCAAATTGATGCTAAGATAAATAAAGGCTTCATATATTTTATATTCGTCCTTCTGCTTATGATAGGCATGTTGTATAGAATTGCACACAAGCAAAGTTGTTGACTATATTAAGCTGATATGGCAGGTGTTTTTACAGTTGGTTAAACTTCTATAGAGCTTTTATAATAATTGGTACATTGTACTTGTAGAACCTATATATAAGTGTCTGAGAAAATATGTAATGGAAACATCTGGTCAGCTAAAGACACGCGCAAGTAATTTAACAATATGGTTGATTATACACAATTGATCAAAACGTAGCCTTTTTTAATTTAACAGTTTATGTTTAATAGAATATTATTTTGTGTACTACATAGAAAACGCAATCTCGATTATTGAGAAAATATAATGCTGGTTAGAATTAGTTTTTTTAATATTTATTAATGCAAGGATTGCATTAATAAATATAATAATTTAATAATAATTTTACAGTGAGAAATTAACAAATTAATGTATTTCTGCTATCAACTCTAATAATTAGAAGGGATTTTTCCCAAGAATTTTTTTCTCCTCACGCAGGATTCGAACGTACATCCTCTCGTTTACCGGACGACTGTTTTACCAATTAAGCTAAGAGGAGATGTAAGTTCGATCGTTTAACCGAACATATGTCGATATTAGTTCTTGAAAGGCCGACATGACAGCAATTATATAAGGATTGCAAGCTTTTTACAGTGAGAAATTAACTTGCATAATTGCTGTCATGCCGGCCTTTCAAGAACTAATATCGACATATGTTCGGTTAAACGCTTGAACTTACATCTCCTCTTAGCTTAATTGGTAAAGCGCTCGTCCGGTAAACGGGAGGATGCAGGTTCGAATGCTGCGTAAGGAGAAACATTTTTCTTGGGAAAAATTCTCCTAATTATTACAGTTAATAGCAGAAATACATCAATTTGTTTATTAATTACCACATAATATAATATGTTTAGTAGAATCAATTAAAAATGTTTGTCGATTTTATTAAACTATGTTCGAACACTATTTTCTACATATATTTTATAAAACAAGCTAAAAATATTGTATTACATAAATTGACGTAAAGATGGCGCTTTTCTTATTTCATATATTATTCAATGCATATTTGCAAATAAGTTGTAGATAACGACAAAGCATATTGATCTGGCGTATGCAGTAATGAGTAACATAACAAGATATCGAAAGTAATTAAAAATTTAAAATACCATCAACCAAGTTTATCGCCGTTATAGAATTGTGATTAATACATATTTAATTGAGCTTTTAAAAATTTCTATTTAAACAATTGCAACTTATGTTTTACGTAAAAAAAATAATATGTACTCAAACGTTATTTCATGACAACTGACATTCCGTAAAATGCATACTAATTTGAAAAATTTTGTTTCTGCTTACAATATTGGATTATATTTAGGAATTTTACCAATATATGACTTTAACAACAAATTGTTGATAATTATAAACAAAATCACAAATTATTTCTTAGCAGTTGTGTTATTCGTTGCTTCTATCTTCGTGCTGGTAATGAAAATATCATCTATAATCGAAAACGAATCACTGAGAAAGTTAACAGTATTCGACATCCTAAATTTAAGTTTGTCCTTTCTGCTTAACATATTAATTTTCACTGAAATTAACGTTCGCAAAAAGCAGCGATTTTTGGAACTTCTCGAGAGATTAAAATATGCCGAATCAATTATTTTGTTGTACAGAAGCACCAGAAAGAATAAAGCTGGATATTTTAAAGTAATTGCAATCTTTGCATACTACACAGCGATGCAAGTTCTTTATATATTTTCAAGAAACAATTTGCAAGGGGTATTCTTCAAGGAATACTACATTGTAGAAGACATTTTGAACATCAGAAATTACTATTTCATATTCATGACGATGGAATTAATAAATTTTATTAAAAGCAAACACGCTTTCCTAAATGAAGCTCTTAACGGAATCATAAACCAACACCTAAACAAGAGGAAAATGCTCCAACGTAAGGATTATTGGGTATTGCGTGACTTGTCGAGCTTATCCAAGCTTTACACCATCTTAATTGAAGCTACAGGACAATTTAACGATATATTTGGCTGGATAATGCTATGTTTTGTGTTAAATAGTATAATAAATATGTTTTTTATTCGAAGTATTGCCGCAGCAGTCAACAGAATGGATGATAATGAAGTTTTTGATACTGTTATGATCTTATACATTAGCAATAGTTTATTCTGCTTGGTGAATACTGTGATGTAGAGTGTAAGAATGTTCGAATTATATTTTAATTTTAGATTCTCGGATTCCTGATTATACAAAGCTGCCAAGCTCTTGCATCAGCAGCTGCCAAAACACCAATTGTGTGTCTAAAATCACTACAGAAGTTGAGAAATGAGGCGTGCTATCTCATTCAGTTAGAGGGAAATCTGATGTTTTTGATGAAAAAAGCTGGTGATAGATATCCTAGTTATGTGACTGCAGCTGACTTTTTAAAATTAATTATAAGGTACTTTTCCAACTTTTACAATTTGTATTTGCACAAAGTTATTTACTGTTTCAAAATGAAGACGTTTAATATGATTGAATAGTGGAAACATTCTCAGTGATTAATTCCTTTGTCATAAATACTCTGTTTATTGGTTTCATAACCGACACTTAAGCAAATATAAAGTTTTAAAAGCATTTCTATTTATTTTCACTCAATGAAAAAGTTATTTATTAACATCGCTCTTCGTGCACCTGTATGGAAATTAATCGAAGGTAAAGCGAGGGACAATCAAAAATTGCTACGTAAGTGCCTTATAGGTTGCAGCCTGTTGAAAGAAATACATATTTGGACTGTAAAAATAAAAATTTAGAAGGATTTTGAACTGTATTGCATTCCAAATGATCCTAATTTCCTTAAAACGTATAATTATTATAAACAATTTCTTGCATATCAATCCCAATTTTGACTTCACCAGTGACACTTTGAAACGCACTACACTCGCAAAAATTAAAGCTATTGTAACCGCATGCAGCCTCACTATTATCTTCATTTATGGACTTTATGGAAGATCAACAGAGATTTATATCAGTAAAGCCAAAATGCAAATTCTACTGGATGTAATTCATTCCTCTAGTATTACAATCGTCACCTTGTTAGGAATGCTAAGAATATGGTTTGTCGAACCAGAATTATATCGAGATATGCTGGCAGATATCTATTTAATACAAAATCAGCTGAAACAGTTTGTTTTGGGACGAAAGAGTAAAGGAAAATACATTTATTTGGCTGCCATATTATTTAATATCTCTTTGATTGGAACACAAATTATTCTTGACATGGTCGCTTGTTCTCCCATAATGGGTTTGGGTAGATGTATTAGATTATCATACGCTTTGGAACCTCAAAGAATATATCTACTTTTTATGATGTCAGAAATAAATATAATTATTTGGACTGTCAAAAATATTTTTGAAAAATTTAATTTTGTGCTGTTGGAAATATTGGAAAATCATCACAGATACTACAAAATATTGAATAAAAAAGAAGAATTAAATAGTAATCTGAATTACATAAGATATTATGAAAGGTTTACCCAACATCTGCTAGTGCTTTACTGCCGTGCAGTTGGTATTATTCATAACTTCAACAAATTATTCGGGAGCACAATAACATCGTTCATCTTATGCGTTATTTGGGTATCGTTTTATATATTTAACAATTTCCTTGAGAGGAAACGTAACAGATTTTCATCTGACTTAGCTTTTGGATTATACATAGCCAACTTCGGGGTTAGAATATTTTATATTCTGGTAAGTATATAGTGTAAAATAACGATAGCTAAGCACTGAAAATAAATTTTATATAAAGGCACCGTTGACCTGGATGATAATAGCAAGTCAACAAGCTACTACGGAAGTTCGCAGAATCACATCGATAATTTTCGAAATATTGGCCAAATTTTCTGAAGATGATCCGTCGATGAGAAGATTATTACAAAATCGATTAATCCTACTTGCTCAGTATGTGGAAAGAGAAATTCCTACATTTAATGCATCAGGATGGTTTGAACTAAATAACACTCTTTTGTATATGCTGGCTAGTTTGTTGACGTCATATTTGATACTATTATTGCAAATAATTGACTGGGGGTGAGTTGATAGTGCAATCAAAATTGTTTTAACGAAAAAAAAAATGTGTGGTAGATATATAGATCAATATAATACTATCAGAAAGCGTTTTGGCCATTTTATAATCGCAGAGTTCTGGGATTATCCTTATAAAGAAAATAAAGGTGTTTAAAATTTTTAAATCAATTAATTACAAAATCCTATCATAATTCCTAAAGATAGCTAGTTATTAGAATATTAAAAGGGTGGTAAAAAGAACCACATTTAAAATCAAAGAAGAAACGATTAGGCATAGGCCTCAATCTCCTGGCGGTGATCAATTCTGGAACATGCCCCGAAATGACATGTCAAGAAAGTTCAGTTTTGTAATTCACCACAAAGCTTAACAACAAAAGCGAGTGGGATCAATTAGCACCATCTTGCAATTGAATAGAAATGGCATTAAATAGTACATTGATGGCGGAGGCGACCGGAATAGGAATATATGAGCCTAGAAGCAAGTACTTCGAAAGCTTGAGGATATATCCGAGTATCATCCAAGCGGAAATATACTCTACTGAAAGATGTCTTCAATTCATTATTGACAGAAATTGGCGAAAGCAGGAAATCATCATTATATCTGATACTCAAGCAGCCATCAAGGCGTTGAGCTTATACGGAATCAGTTCCAAGATGGTCTGGAAATACCTAGGGAAATTCAACGAGCTATGGCAAAAGAATAAAGTAGCTTTTCTATGGGTTCCGCCTCACACAAAAGTGGAAGGAAACAAAATAACGGATACTCTTGCGAACAAGAGGCTGGAATACTATTCGTAGAGCCTGAAACCTCTTACGGGATAAGTAGCACTACAATACTGAAGAAATTGAAAAGTGAAAGGAAAAAGAAAAAATCCAATTATTGGGAGAATCTCCAAGGGAATGAGATAGCTAAAACTCTTCTGCGAATCTATAACCGACAGACGTTCATTAAATGGTGCTGGGTGCCTTGTATATTCGTTCTTAAATTCCACAATATAAGAATTTTAAACTATAATTTGCTTTCTACTCGTTTGTCTTTGCAATGTGTGAATTTTGATAATTTTTCGTATATAGTCGCAAAGATGTCACTATTTGTTCTCGTGCAAGTCTTTTTGGTAGAATCCCGTAAGATAATTGAATCTTAAAGTATTTATTAGATGCGCATTTTGAAATTCAGCTCTGTCTCTCAAATTTTCTTTTCTTCCAGTCAATGAACTCTCATCATAGATTATTGTTTTAACTTTGATAAATAAGACTACCCAACAGAAAAGATCGATAAGGAGAATGTTATGTACGAAACATCGCATATAAGTGCTATGCCAGACGGTAAATAGAAGTGCAGAAGGGTTGCGTGCATGAATATTTTCTTGCCAAGCAGTTTCGGTGATTAATAAAACTTGAAGTATGAAGAATACGGGTAGTTGATTAGGAAGAGTTACATAAACTACATGTAATTCAGTAGTATAAAGAATCCTGACAAACTTTTTTTGTTAACATGTTTAAATATAACCTTCACCTGAGGCGTTCCAAGTAGTAACTCCGTTAAAACATTGATTAAGTTATAATACTAAAATGCATTAGAATCTTGTACTGTGATTTATTTGAATAACAATGATTAAGTGCTTTTGGTTTTTACATTTTAAACGTGACATGAAATAATCTAAATTGATGCACGCACAAATAAAGTCAGAAATGGGATATTTTCTTGAAATTTTTCAACGATATAATTGAAGCAGCATCAATAAATAGGGCATCAACGTGCGAACTCCACTGAACAGCATGGGGTAATCGACTGCATAATAACCAGAGGCGGAGAAGCCAAGCCGGGCTGATTTTGCTAACCTTGCGAAAACCAAAATCTCTTCATATGATTCTATATGGCGCGATTCTTTCAATTTTTCGCAGAGTTCGATGCACAGCAAGGGTGTCCTTTGTGCAGCTTTCGTTGTTGACCCACATGCTATACCGATTGCAATAAAAGTCCACTGAAATAAAAAATAGATTATTATGATCGAATCACCTTTTTTTTTCGTTCAAGGGTGTTTTGTAATTATCAAAAAGCGAAGAAACATAGTATTTTACTTGATCCTACATCAATCTGAATAATTGTACCTTAATTTATTTTTTGCAAAAACTAACTTCTATCAACAACTACGTTACCAATATGTAACGGCATGATGATAATGATCAATCAGTCAAAATTCTTAGCAATCATCTGGTAATAATTTTGATATTTTGAACTTCTACTTACCAACAACGAAAGCATCCATGACATGAAAACATATATATTCAAACTCTTCTTCAACATAATAATGAATGTGCTAGCTAGAGCCCAATTGAACAAATTCAAACAACTGGCGGCCACATGCAAAAACGTATAGAACAATACGCTCCCAAATACAATGTTGTAGTTTTGAAGCTGCTCAACAAGGCTAAGGTATGCGGAACGCAGTACATTTATTTCTCGAATGCTGATAGTTCCATCTCCATCGATCTTAGATTCCAAAATAATGTTCAACCGTTCGAACTGATTAGTGAAGCACCTGCTGATATTCAACATCCAAATGCTGTACACAACTTATGTATACCTTCAATATCTTCCAGTACGTAGATGTAATAGAACTGGGTCATATAAGTTGTTGGTGCAATGAATGCGAAATAAATGTGTTCAAGCAAAATAAAAGTGACGACTGGCGTAATTATAATGATCTCCAAATAAAATTGATATCTGCTATCGCGCTTTGCGAATCCGAAAGTGTCAAATTCTTCTTCAGCTCGCAGCAGATTGTTAAGGATATCCATATTCAGTGTTCTTTTGTAAAAATTTGTATTGACTACGACGAAAAATATTGGCAAGAAGTGAGTGGTGAAAGATGCTATATCAATAGTGGCAATTATGTAATCACGTTGCTTATAAATCAGCATGCGATATTGTATCACAAAGACCGTATAAATTATGAGCGATACCACTAAGATTCCTCCAACGACAGCTTGTATTTTCGAGATTCTAAATCGATTGGTGCCCTTATCGTATTCAGGTGCTATACCCCAAAAACGTAAAATTTTTGCCAAGAGAATTAATCGACCTATAAATTGTTCTTTTAGCCATTGTAAGTCCTTCGAAATCCGAAAAGCAGTGAGACAATAGTTTCTAATGCATAAAGTGGAATCAGTTTTAAAGATTCTAGACACAATTTGGGAACTAATGCTCTTTCCTTAATCGTTGCTTTGAACTCAAAGTATTTCCTACTGCAACGAAAAAGTCAAAACACTTATTAAATCAATATTCCACTTAAGCGCCATCGAGCTTCAATTTCGAAAAGGCTAATTTTAATATAATATGTGGTTAATGTACCGTTAATGGAATGCACAAAAAACTTTAGGTATATGATACATTATTTTTGGAATAATTTAAATACCTTGTTCTGATAGCAGTGGAAAATATTGTTGTGTTTAATGGAAAACAAAATCATTGTTCAATAATAATATACGATAACACTGCGTAGGCTTTCACGGTCGGTGTAACTATAACTAACAGCTTCTTGCGGGTTTCGCCGTGTGTCAAAACTTTCGCTCGACGTTTCGCTGTTCATATTGACAGCCCGCAAGAAGCTGTTAGTTATAATAATATACGATAGTATATTATCTGTTATTATTATATATATTAGCAGAGCTACGTCATCAATCATTTCGAACAATTCATTCAATAAAACAACTTCTTTTTAAATGAATTTTTTTTTTTTTTTTGTCTATGGGATTATCTTAAACTTCAAGTGCTTGTACCTCAGTTACGAAAGAGTTTTGGGCATATGTTCATTTGACATTTGTGTCTCGAAATTGCATCAGCAACACATCCTTAAACTCTGGCAGTCACGTCATGGGACACCTGTATGTAAAAGTATACATATGGTCAAAGAACTGTTCCACTGGCGAAATATAGATGGCACAACTAGCGTTTTCTATTGATGTGTATTTGTAGTGGTAATAGGGCTGTTCGAACATGCAGTTCGCGAACGGTTCGTGATCACGTGAACCAATCAGAGAACAGATTAGTGTTCTCGCGAACTGGAATGCGTTGTCTGATTGGTTCACAGGATCGTGAACCGTTCGCGAACTGCATGTTCGAACAAACCTAATATATTTCCATAAGAGAATACTAGTGGTGCCACCTATATTTCACCAGTAGAACATTTCTTTAACGCTATGTATACTTGTATAAAGTTTGGTAAGACCACGTAAAACGCAATCGTGCGCGTAAAATAACGCTGTCGGTGAGTGGATACTTAACTATTTTCCAAGTGCACAGAATTTCGACGAAGTTCAACATGTGTTTTTACTGATCTGCGGTCGCGCGTGTTCGTTTTATACTAGCTATTTAGCGGAACTGAGAATCCATCAATTGTTAGTGCAAGTTCAATTGGTGACCTCTAGAGGGCGCATATGTAAACTCTTGATCCCTGCGATACGGAAATGTGAAGCAAGTTAAATATATTCCCATAATTCTTAATAGTTAAATGTGTCATAGTATTATATAATGTACATAAAAATAATTCTTTAAAAATACGTTTCTATGTACTACTTAATAAACATTTTATTTAAATATGTATCAAGGTGAAATTATAACACGAAAACTTGCTACAAAAATGCAAAAATATAAAACTATTCATTCAAGTAATTTTTTTTCGTATATAAACGAACCCATGTTATTATTTTAAATAAATGTTAAATAAACCACGAGTTTTGACTATAGCATTCGACACTTTCAGAGGTTTTCATTGAGTTTCAGAATTTATTACGAGTTTTCAGTAGTGTTCAGAATTTTTTACAAGCAAATGACAATTTTTCAAAAATATTTAATTAAAATTATAAAAGGTTTTTTTAGAAAAATATTTCTATTCTGGGTCACTTAAAAGTTGATATTATACAACGTTTAATTCTGTTTTAGGTTTGAAAACTTAACTCTAACTGCAAAACGATTAAACCACTATTTGATAGAAAGTTTTCAATTATAATCGTTAATATTTAAAGACAAACTCCAGAGGCACGCATAACCTTCCAGTACTTATATTTAATATCACATTATATTTTATTCTTTTCACATATCTACAACAAATTTTATAATCAAAATAACATTAACTACTATGCCAAGTCGAAATACAAATTTGAATTCGTTAAGAAGTTTATTTATTTTATCTACAATATTGGCATTACTACCCCATTACGATTTTCGACACAAGAAACTCAAATCGTCGATATTCTACAAATTTCACCTGGTAATAATGAACATTCTAGCCTTTTCTGGCTTAATTTTCTTATTGTACTCGGGTCTTCGTAAAAAATCGATCAGGGATATAGATTATATCATGACGCATATGCTGGAACCCTGTGTATATATTTTGATCAACATATATTACACCATCACAGTCAATTGTGTGAATTTCAAAAGCGCAGAGGGATTAATGAATATTTAGGCCGCTATTGACAGATATTTATTCCACTTCCATACTATCTGTGTCGAGAAATTTCGCCAGCAAACCAATAGATTGTATTACTTCGAATTAGGCTGTGTGCATACACAGTTTGTTTTATGGACATACTTCAATTTTAGATCGGAAAATGAAGGAATTGATAAAAACGTCTTCATACTGCCCTATGCTATCTGGCAGAGATATAATACTTACTTGATTGTTATTTTGATTTATAACTTTCTATGGTGTGTAGTAGGAAGATTCAGAAGTGTCAATGATCTTATTTGCAGTATTAGCAAAAGATGCGCAAAATAGGAAAAATAAATGCAAATTTTTTAAAAGTTATAATTTCCAAAGCATTTCTAAACTAATTGTTCTACTTGATGAAACAGTGAGGTGTATCAACAAAGTCTACGGTTTCACTATATTTTTTATGTATCTCGATACGTTAGTTACCTTAGCTCATGCTGTAAGCTTTATTAAAGAAGAAACTGGTTACAACTACTATATTTCGTTATTTCTCTTAATTTTTTGGAAGGCCTTTTCATTCGTAAGTATCTAAATGTTTACTAATAGGTACTTTACATAGTGGCACATCGTCTCCTTCTAGATAATCATAGTTAATATGGGTGAAGCTATTTTGAAGCAAAGAGAGAGAACCGCATTCATCTGTAATAATCTGCTTTTGGGTATGCCTTTATCAATGGAAGGTGAAGAAATGGGGGAATTAACATATATAGCAGGATACTCTCAAATATGTAAAACCCAAATTTACAGCAGGTGGTTTTTTTGATATAAAAAATTCGTTGTTTTTCTCAACTCTCTTGTTATCTACCTCATATATAATTCCTTATTTTGCAAAGTAATTTGTAGGATTTAGTTCGTGTATAACAAAAGATGTTTGACAATACTGAAAAATAGATTTTATTTTGACTGTACTCTGTACGATACAGTTCTCGTAACTGTCAATTAGAAACTTCTTTATTTTATAAATCTGGAATATGATCTTGTTATATGTCGTTCAAATAAATTATTATTAGTAAAAACATCATCTGTGTTCGCTCTCATGTAATATTTGAAACATTGTTAGGTAGGTGTCTAAAACATCTGGCGAGATTTGTTACAGTATTGACATCTACGAAATAGCCTTGAAACATTTCTTTTGTAAGCTAAGACAGCATTTAGGACATGTTTCAGACACGCTTGTAAAACATCATTATTGACAACATTTCCGTTTCGCGTAAAATAACCTAACCTAGCGTAGTTACAACGTACACGTTCGTCTTTGCTTCAGTCCGTTTTGTACTTCATTGCACTAATTGTACTTGAGGTAAAGTGTGTTAAGCTTTTGTAATTTTGCATAATCCCTGATGTGGAATAGTTTTGTAGTCACAGTTAATCTATATTTATATCAACGAGGCGATGATGTAATAGTAAAGCAGTAATGGAAAAGAGTAAAGTCTTGATTCAAGATATTTTCAAAAAAAAAGCACTTATGATGATTAGTGAAAGACGTTAAGGAAGGCATTTGTGCTATCGCATTGCTACACATTAATATCTATGTAGCAATAGCTTTATTCGTAAAGCACATCAAACGCAATCACAAATCAGTCAGACGTAATTTGATTGGTTGAAAGGAATCCATCAACTTCAAGCCAAGTTATTTGATTCGTTGTGACTGATTCGTGACTGCTCCGCGAACAAAACAAATAATAATGTATATTGCTACTGGAGTACTTTCAGAATGTTTTACTTTTTTGGAATGTATTTGTGTATTAATTTAGTATCAAATTGAAAAGTATTTCAAAACAACATCATACAGTGTCTTTCATTCCTGTCTACTCTGTAAGTTACACTGAATGGCTATTATATTTCTCGAAAATATCAACCCTAAAAAGTCATAGTTTTAGAGTCATAGCTTTTTCGAAAACTACTCTTTATATTTCATTCATTTTTTATAGGTATTTATAGACACCTACAAGATGCATTTATGGCTAGAAAATCAAATGTCCCTTATGACATGTGGATTATATTGTACCCAGTACCGATTATTTCGGCGATTAATAATTCCTTGCCCTACTGAATTTAGATTCATCAGTACACATAATCTTATGAAGAAATCTCCGATCTTCGGTTATTTTTATGCACATGAACTCGCAAAAGTCGACTCTTCTTGCCCGATCACCAACACGTAATCCATGCATAGTTATCTCAGAAAAAGGATGCATTTTATATATAATGGTGATTTATATGTTTTTTCATTCAGTGGATTAATGTTCTTGAAATACTTACCCAATTCCAGCGCTGCTGTAGTTGAACTCCCTGAATAAATTTTAAAATAAGTCAAAACATTCACCTCGTTATCTTCATTATCTACAAAACAAATTTAACAAACCATTCTTGGAATATTCTTCTATATTCTCCATTATAAACTGCACTTGAGACAGTTAACAAAATCACTAGAACTGTAAATAGATACCTCACGAATCTGTAGGCTTAAACTGCTTTCACATAAAATCAATGTTGTTTCAATTCATGTCAAAATCAACACTTATGCTTACTAGATACGACCTTTAGAGTTTCATTGGCTTTTGATAGAAAATATGGAATAACAAGAAAACGGTTAGAAGTAGGTATAGGAAAAGGCATAGCGAATCGAGGCAGAATTAAATTCTGCTTCCGATCATCATACAGCGTGTTATATTAAAAAAAATTACAACTTTTTCAACCTTAAAAGTGATGTAATTGGTCATAGAATTTTTTAACACCCTGTATACGATAAATAAATTGTCAATGTGGATTTCGAAAGTACCATTCTTATGCTCTCATTTACTCTAGAGGCGCTTACCACCGGTCGAAAATGGGTAAAAGGAACAGTATTGAAAATAAGGCTATATATTTCAAGATTTTCAAACAATCAAGATACCTCAAAACAAATGGAAATAGGTATAGGGAAACCAAATGGAACATATCATGAATTTTTCTTAGGAATCCAGAAATGAGATAATATATTAAAATATAAATATAGAAAATAAGAAAATAAGAAAACATAGAAAATAAATAGAAATATTAAAATAAGGGAGTTAATGGTGGCTTCCGGTATAATCATAGGTGGTACGACCTTGAAAATGTTTTAAAATAATAAAGCATCTTAACTAACTCTGAAGTCCAAAAATTCACATTTCCACGGAAACTTCTAACGAACGGTTACCTTGAGAAACCCTGTATACGTTCTATATGACACATACAGTGTGTCGCAAAAAGTTTTATACAAATGGAGAAAAAGTTTATCTTACATTTCACAAAAAAAAAATTCTTGATAAAAAGCTCTGCATTCATAGATTTATAATTAAGTACAAAATTTTTAAGACATTGGCTGGAATACAGGGAAAATCAAAATAATGATTTAAAGTAAGAGTAAAATACGTTCAAACTGTAGCGAAGAGCAAAACCCCGATAAAATAATACATTTCACAACTGTCAGATATGTAATAAAGAAATTCAAGAGTTCTGGAAGTGTTGAAAATAAATTTAGAAAGAAACATCAGGCATGGATTCGAGGTGAAGATATTGAAACTGATGTGATGCTATCGGTCGTGGAAAATCCAAAATATTCACTTCGAAAAAGATCCAATTTATTAAGTGTAAGTAAAAATACAGTTGCACGAATTTTAAAGTCAAATAAATTTAAACCAAACAAACCCCAATTTACCCATACTTTAAGAGAAAGAGATGTTGAACGAAGGTTCGAATTTTGTGCTCGTATCCAAGGAGAATTGAAAGATAACAGATTTATGACACAAGTACTGTTCTCTGACGAAGTAACGTTTACGTCTAATGGTACAATAATTTCGCAAAATTGTCGGTGGTGGAGCGATGTTAATCCCAATTTCCATGCCCAAACCAGAAAACATATTCATTTAAAATATGGTGTGGCATTTACAAAGACAGAATTGTTGAACCATTTCTTTTTTTTTTCGAAATAACATGAATGGAGAAAGATACCTACAATTTTTAAATAATCAGTTGTCTGACTTTCTTGATGAGCCACCACTAAATGAACGAGGAAAAATATGGTATCAACAGGATGGAGCACCATGTCACTGTAACAGAACTATTCGGGATTTTCTCCTACCCACTTTTAACGGTAAAGTGATCGGGAGACACATGGAGTTTCCTTGGCCTCCAAGGTCGCTGGACATTATCCTTCTAGACTTTTCTTTTGTGGGGCTACTTAAAAGAAAAGGTATACCTTCAGAGGCCATTTCAAGATGGTGATCATCTTGAAAGATTCATTAGACAAACATGTGAAGCTATAACTCCAGATGTGATTAGAAATGTCATACACGAATTTAATCAACAAACAATCACTTGTTTAGAAAGGGACGGTGGATACGTTGAAGTTCCGTAGTATTTACGTAATTTTACATGTTCCCAATAAAATTTATTAGTTGCGTATTATTCATTGTTGATAAATTGATAAGGAGGTTATCAATTATTTATCATATTTTATTTATTCAATAATCTAATTAATAATTATCTTGTAATTTTTATCTGGGAAAATCACAAATCTACAAGTGGGCATAATTTTTTGTTACTTAATAACAATTTCAATGATCATTTTGCTCTCCACTACAGTTTTGAACGTATTTTACTCTCACTCCAAACCATGATTTTGATTTTCGCTGTATTCTAGCCAATGTTTTAAAAATTTTGTACTTACTTATGGATCTACAAGTCATGCAGAGCTTTTTATCAAGAATATTTTTTTTTGTGAAATGTAAGCTAAACCTTTTCTCCATTTGTTATAAAACTAGAAACGTAAATGGAATCTAAACGCAACGTTTCATGAATCATAATAGATATTTCAAAAAGATCTCAGACACGTAAGATTATAGGGTTACTACATAAGTGAAAAAACAACATTTTTTTTTTATTTCCAAAATATATTTTATAAAACGTAACATTACGTCATCTATATGGCTTATTTTACAAGTTATAACATGACGACGAACACTTAAGTACATAATTTTACTCGAAACTAAATCTCATAACTCCTCTTCTTTATTGTGGTTGTGATTCTCTTCCTTCTTTTTATCTAACGGTTGCATCTCCTTGATAACGCCATCCTCCTTGGGCGGTGGCATCCTCCTCTTCTTGCCCATGCAAGAGGTGAAGCACGTATCACCCTGTCCGAACTTCTCACCATCTTCGATCGACTCAGGCATGGGGTAACCAGCTGTTTCCGGTAGGAATAATGTCAGGAAACCAGACAGTAGAGCTATGGCGCCGAAAATGATTGCCGGCAACGTAGGATCTAAAGAATCCAGGAGAGATATCAAAGGTGTTAGCGCCCCAGACAACCTAGCACACATGGATCCCAATCCTAACGCGGAATTTCTCACAACTGTCGGGAAAAGTTCCGCTGAATAGTTGTAGACTATGGCGAACGAAGCGGCGATAAGGAACTTGCCCATCATTACTACTGAAGTTGCTTCCGTGGTGCCTTGTGTTAATTTCGCTGCGATGATGCAACACAAACCGCAGTTAACATGAAAAATGCCATTAAACCTCGCCTGCCAGTTTTATCCATGATTAAGGCCGTCAGAATGTAAGAGGGAAACTCAACCAGGCCCATGAGGAAGAGGATCAAATATGGGTTGCCATATAGTTTTCCCGCGCTCAAAGATAATCCGTAGTACGCTATCGAATTAGCGAACCAACAGAGGCATATGTTCAAAGTTTTATTTCTGAGATTGGGCGTCTTGAATAGATCGCTTATTCCAGCTTCCTCTTCTGGGGTGTCACGTCTGATTTTGGTTTGGGACGTATAATCAGCTGGATCTATTGTTATGGGGCTGGAGTTCATTTTTAACGCCTTCTGGATTATCGCTAAGGATTCCTTAACGCGCCCTTGCGCCCATAACCATCTCGGAGATTCGTCCATCAACCACCAATTGCCGAAGATGAGCAAACTGTGCAAGCCGTAGATTATTTGCAGCAGTTGCCTGTCTTTGATTATAGCGCCCCATCCGGCTACCAACATGAAACCGAATGCGAAAGCCCCTTGGAATGCTATACCGCAGGGTGTCCTTTTGCTTGGTCCTACAAGCTCCATAGTTAAGACGAAGCCAGTGATATAGCTGCCGGCCGAACCGAAAATCCCATACAGGAATCGTACAACCAGAAATGAGTAAAATTCTGGAATGAAAGCTACTAAAACGCCCAATATGAGCTGTAACGTCGCCGACCAACAAAATATGGTCTTTCTGCCGTATTTATCCGCTGCCGCTGCCCAAGGTGATGGCGCCGAAGAAGACGCCAAACATGTACGATGATTGGGCGACAGCACCCATCCATCTTCTATCACAGACGAAGTCCCATTCCATCCCTCTGGAGGACTTGTAATAGGTGGTATCGAAAATCCATCTGTCGCAAGTCGCTGTCGTGTTGAGATCATCGGTAAAATATTTGCAAGAATCTGGGACACCCGCTGCTGTTAAGGGGATGAACTGAGACAGATTTGGATGGGAGAAGTTGATGGTCGTGTTTGCGTCCAAACTGGGAACGAAGCATCTGGAAAACAAAGACTGTAATAATATATAGGTTATCTCAGGATATTTAGAAGCATCATATCGGGCGATAGAAAACCATAATTTAGTAATCTTTCACATTAAGTTATTTTTTTAGAAAATTCAAATTTGGAAAAACTATGAAATTTACAATAGCTATTTTTAAACAAAACGCAAGACGAGCATTGATTCGAATCTTAGCAGAAACTTTTGATTGATATTGAAGTTGTAAAATTAATTTCTTGCACATCTTAGTATTGATAACTACACCTGGAACATAGATCTAGAGGCAAACTAACATAGTCGAATATTTCCAAAATCAGAGCTGTGTTAAAGATTGCTTTTATGCGTCGTTCGATAAGGACACCTTGCACGGAGCCATATAGTTGTCTATGTACATGCAAATGAGGGTCCTTTCTTGATCTTGTACAAGGCCAGGGCATTGAGTGGGAGATATCCTAAGAACACTGGCCACCACAGCGGATAGGCATAACATTTATATCTCTATGCAGCAGTATGTACCTACTCCCACCTCGTGACGTAGGCCTGTATATTTAGCTCAAAAACTTCGAAAACTTGCCGTGAAAATCAAGATATGCGAAATTTGCATAAAAACATGTAATCAGCTGTTATATATATAAATATTCAGGCCAAAATCAATCTTTTTAATCTATTAATCTTCCTAATCTACTTGCAATATATTTATCAAAAAAACAATGGATTACATGATAATAGGGCTCGCCTTTATATTGAATTAATCAATACTTCCGTTTCATTATGTGATATTAATGAAGTTTGGTTGTTCTTATTGTATTAATAGATTATAATCTGCAATTTAATTAACACCTATGCACTATATTTACATTTATAAATAACAATTAATTATTCAAGCTTCAAAAGAATGTAATTAGAATAAGAGGCTGTAACACATAATTTCCAAAGACCTTACCTATGGTCTGGTACTGCTCCAACAGTGATCAAGGACAGCATGTGCATTCCAGCAGTGACTCCAGATAAAACATGGAGAATGAATTGGAAGAATTGATATTTGCCGAAGTCACCTGAAACGAAAAAGTTTTTTGTGTATTTTATTGTTTGTATCGCAGATATTAAATTTTAATTTTAAGTGTATATCAGCAGGATAGTATTTAATTTGCCGAAAGATTCGTCCATAATAATACAAGTTACGTATGCGTTTTAAACTCAATAGCACATTTCACCACATGCTTGTATCTTTACCTAGAAGTAGGTCATTCTTAATTAGTATCGCCAATGAAGCTAATGAAGTAAGATGGGTTTTGTTGATTACTCTATTAAGTAGAGCAATTAGACATTCTAAGGCAATTGCTTTCTGACAAATGTCCACAGGAAGATGGTATTTTAGTGGATAATTAATACAATATCATATAACCGAATACATGAGCTAGATGCATATGATGCCCAGGTGATTTATCAGCATTTTGATATTCTAATCACAGCAACCAAAGACATTGATGAAAAGGCTTTAGTAATGTAAGCACCAAGGGAATATCAGATAAAATTAATTAATGATTGATATTATCTATGATATCTACTTTAGCAAGGTATTAAATTAAAAGAAAAAGAATTACATATTCACAATACATTTTGGATAAACGCAAATATTTAAAGGTCATTTGGCATAATAAAGTCACTCTGTACAGACAAAGCACTAATACGACAGTCAAATAAAAATCTCAAACGAGATTAACTTTGAAAAATAAAATAAATATGAATTGTAAATATACTTTGTTAAATAGTACTAATAAAAGTAATTGATGATTATTCGCAAATTTACTATATAAATCTAGTCTTAAAATTATAGATGTTTGCACACTAATTTGCAATACACTTCCAAAAACGATCCACCGCAGGCCTGTGTTTAACTTGGGACATATATAAATAATATTACTGAAGTTATTAACATGATTAACACCGATTACACAGGATTTGATGGATAATCTAAATATTTTCTGAATCCATGGTGTTGCAATATGTTAAATGGAGGAATGTTTTAGCGAAGGATGTTAAAATCCTTGATTTACGAAAAAAAATCCCGTCAAGCATATTGCAGGAGTACAAAATCATTTTAGAAAAATTTCCGAAAGTCATAAAAACTTCATTCTAAAAAAAATACCAAGTTTTGACTTTAATTAGTATTAGGCACTACACAATTCTTTGCTAGCACTATGTTTATCAATTATCATAACAAGTAGCATTGCCTCCGATGGCGTAAGCAAGGTGTTAATTTGGGATATCAGCTGACCAGACTAATAATAGCATCGCTCGACAAAATACAATTGGTAATATATTACGTCACTAGTTGACGAACGAATTAATCGCATAATCAAAAAAACAAATCAATTTTGTTCCATAAACAGGATTTTATTAAAATGTAAATGTTTTGGTATGTACGAGGTCAATTAGCTGGCGTTCAGAAGGGATAATTGCTACACATGACGTTCGTTCTTTCAATAGTGGTAGTAGAAATCAGTGTTGATTGATGAACCTATTTTTTCCACATTTTTTTTTCTCAATTGATTGATAGTTAAATGTGTAATTTTCGGAATTCCTTTTTATAATTTACGTTTATGTTTTCTACGCGATAATAAATATGGCATTTAAACGCAAGT
This sequence comes from Protaetia brevitarsis, assembly GCA_004143645.1. Classification (NCBI taxonomy): domain Eukaryota; kingdom Metazoa; phylum Arthropoda; class Insecta; order Coleoptera; family Scarabaeidae; genus Protaetia; species Protaetia brevitarsis. The sequence continues at coordinate 2,944,058 of RXPK01000109.1, forward strand.
CACCCATTTGGACAGATCCCAAAAATGCCACAGAGTTGCAAATCTATTTATAATTTAACACGGCGAGTTCAACGGTCTATAAATAATGGCATATATCTCAGCTGATTGCAATTGCATTCATATATTATTTGGTATTTTTGGGATTAATTGAGCGAAATAGGGAACTATCTTTATAGAAACAACACGAAAAGATTCTTTAATTCGGAAACTATCTAGGCATGCAAAATATAAATATATGTCAGTAAGTATCAAAATTAGAAGAAAATCAAATTCAAATGAAAAAGTGAGCGAAAGAAAGAAATAAGGGTTAGGCTAACTAAAATTCGTTCGAGTTAATTTAATGCAATTAAAAAATTAAAAATTAAAATTGCTTTTTTTTCCAAATCTAGTCCTAGTTTTTAAATAAGTACTCTGTACTAGACATTATCGTAGCAGTTTTCTACCCATGTAGCATTAAATACGCTAAATATCCATATGTATTACAAAAATTGTCGGAAAGATGGCGCTTTTCCTATTTCATTACATAATAATGCATATTCGACATAAATAGTATATCATTCAATAACGAAGGTAATAGTCCATGGGATGTGATCTTATATTAAATCTATATCATTACCTGTTTCTTAAAATGAACGATATACCGGGTGTCCACACTTAAGTGTGCACTATTGATAACTTTGTTATCTTTGGAGGTACAGAATCGGTCAAATGGACAAAGTAGTACTATTTTTTATGGCGGTCGCAATTGTGAAAACAGAAAAACAATTGAGCGTCGCGTTCTCTAGATATTCGTCCAAAATTATTGTTTTTAATGGAACGCCCTGTAATTTTTTTTGCAAGTTAAAAGAAAATTCCAAACTGAACAAAAAAGTCTTACTACACTATTATAAAAAAAATGTCAAATAAAGTAGTTACTGAGAAATCTTTATCTTTGATTTGTTGGCATCAAATCGATATACACATGGAAAATTAAAGCGTCACATTGTTTAGTAGCTGTCAAATTATTTATTTGTTGTTGTTAAAGTTACTGTGCGGAAAAAGTACTGTTTTTACAATTTTTTCAAACCGTAACAATGGCATTTACTCATTTAGAAAAATGTGATATGTTGGGGATGTACTTGCTGTTTAACAAAAATTCAGATAGAGCGCTAGAACGTTACATTCAGCAATTTCCTGACCGTGATGTACCAGACCGTCGCTATTTTTTAAAACTTTATCGAAGATTAAGAAGCAACGAAACAATTTTTATAAAGAAGAGGAAAAAAAATGGATTTTATATTATCACGAGAGATAGAAATAAATGTGTTGGCATATTTTCAGGTACATCAAATAATTCTGTAAAGGATTTGTCCAGAGAATCAGGTATTTCTCGTAGCACGATCCATAAAATTCTGAAAAAATAATAAATATGTTCCCTTTAAATATCAGCCTGTTCAAACTCTAATTTTTGGGCGATTATCAAAGACGATTAACTTTTGCTCACTGGTTTATCAATGCTTTTGAAGAAAATCACAATTTCTTTAGATACATTTTATGGAGTGATGAATCTAACTTTTCTAATCGCGGGATGTTCAATAAAGAAATAATCAGTCGTGAAAACCCATTTGTTGTTTATCCTTGTAATCCCCAACACCGATTTAGTTTAAATGTTTGGTGTGGTATAATCGGATTTGTTGGGCCATTTTTCTATCGGGGTTCTTTAACAGGAGAAAGATATGTGGCATTATTGACAGAAATTTTAGAAAATTTTCTGGATGAATTAAATTTGGTAGATAGACAGTTTATTTACTTTCAACAAGATGGAGCGCCCGCACATAATCGCCGTGACACAAGTGAGCTATTAGAAAAATTATTTGGAAATAGATGGATTGGCACAAATGGTCCTATTCAGTGGCCCGCGCGTTCACCTGACATGATGCCATTAGATACAACAGTGGATGAGCTTCAGGAAAGAATTTCCAACATCATTGACGACATCGACGGTAGGACAATTTTAGGAGCTACTCGTAATGTTCACAGAAAATTGATAAAATGTACTGAAATGGAAGGAGGTGTCTTTGAACATTTAATTTGAGTAATTTTCTTGACTATTTTTGTATTTATTTTTATTTGTTTATAAATTAAACGCTTTAATGAATGTGACGCTTTAATTTTCCATAGGTATATCAATTTCATGCCAACAAAGCAAAGATAAAGATTTCTCAGTAACTACTTTATTTGACATTTTTTTATAATAGTGTAGTAAGACTTTTTTGTTCAGTTTGGAATTTTTTTAAAAAAAATTATTTTGGACGAATATCTAGAGAACGCGACGCTCAATTGTTTTTCTGTTTTCACAATTGTGACAGCCATAAAAAATAGTACTACTTTGTCCATTTGACCGATTCTGTACCTCCAAAGATAACAAGGTTATCAATAGTGCACACTTAAGTGTGGACACCCGGTATATGAGCAGATACTTTGTGATTATATTTACCAACTCATATTAATAATATGAAGTGTAATAATAGATACTTCCTATTTACCAGCTGGATCATCTCATTACCGTTTTTTGGGCTAGCTAAGCGGCGAACTATTTAGATTTTATTTTGTCTCAAAATATCAAAATACGCGAACTGCAAAGACTATCGAGAAACAATGACAAAACATCGAAGAATATCTGCACTAATTGAGCATATTTAACGTTGGGTATAACGTTTGGGTTAATTTATAACGTAAGTTGTATGGATATACGTAAAACTCCAAAAAAAAAACGTTTATTTATGTAATAATAATTTGGATTAATGTAATAAACAAACGTCACTAAAAGAGTATGTATAAGTATTGTTTCAAACTTGTGCCAAATATTTGCTTTTTTTTTAAATATATTATGTAAAGGCTCCAATGTAACAGTTATAAATTTCAGACAATAACGGAATTGCTTACCTAGATTAACAAGGAGTACGAGAAAATTGAATAAAAGATTACAACTCTGTTTACTGTGCAGGCAATTTTAGACTGTTTCTAGGTGACCTTGGTTACAAGCTTATTAAGTGGAACCTTTAGAGCGGTATCATGTTCTTAATGTCTTGATAGGGTATCGTAAAATAAATAAAATGTAAAAAGGCTTCACTACCAGCGATGTGGAATTACTCAATCTGGTACAGCTATATATATATTTTTGGCGGGATATATTGTAAATATCTGGCTCCATTATATGTAAGAAGTCATACAAAGATTTTTTTATCTTTTCGGCTAACGGCAAAGCGTCAACACCTAAAAGGTTTACATACAGGTTGGGTAAATGTGTGGGAACACCTGATTTCTGACTAAATTACGAGTTCTATTAAAAAATAACCTTAATAACAGTTTTTGTAGAATTTTTATTCTACTCTGTGATTTTCAACAACTATCACATGTTTCGAGATATGACGTCATCTTTGGCGGGTGTGCGGCTTGATATATTAAAATACAGCGTTGGCTATTAAAATCTTTTTGTCAAATATATCTGTTAAAGAATATTCGTATTTTTATGTTGCCATGGAAACTTTTAGTAGAAACGAAATTATTTGCATTATTCCCAGTATTATCGATAGTTATAGTCAATACTGACAGAGTTTCCTTGGTTTCCGTATACTAAAATAGTTGTTCACTATGGGGGAACTAACATAACGTAAAAGAATTACGCTTTTAGTGATGGTTGGTTTTGGAGACAGGCAGAGGTCCTTCAAGGTGCAAACTTATATATCAATTTTTATTTGTTTCAAAGTTACAGATCTATGAATGTGATTGTCAGATCATGAAAAAAATGTAATCTTAAGTCAATACAAACTGATTTTACTTAAAAAAGTTCAATTAATAATATTTTCTTATCCGAATTTCATGCTTGTCGGATTTGCTCGGCAGCCAGATAAATACGAGACAACAACTCTTCTCATGTGTTTGAAACTTGCGCGTAGACTAAATTTTTCATGTACCCCCATAAATAAAAGTCAAGGGGATTAAGATCGGGTGATCTGAGTGGCCATGCAACAGGACCACCCCGACCAATTCATCTTGGATAACCCAATTTCGGACAGCAATTCCAAAAGGTGGTGGTGCCCCATCCATGTGAAACAACATGTCTCGTCGAACATTCAGTGGGACATCCTCTAAAAGACCTGGCAGTTCGTCAATAAGAAATTAAAGGTAATTTGTCCGCATTTAACCTCCCAGGAAGAACGCCAGGACCAATCAACAAGTCATCGATTAGGGCGCCCAAACGTTAATAGAAAATTCATGTTGAAATGTAGATGGGCGTATAGCTTTGGGATTTTCTGATGACCACCTGTGCAGGTTTCTCAGATTTGTAACACCACTTCTCCTGAACGTAGATTCATCTGTCCAGAGGAATTAAACTGAAGCCGTGACTGTCTTAATATCCAGGTAGAATAAAATAGTGGTCTGCCTCAAGCATACCGTGTCCCCTGCGATAGTGATATGGATATAAGCCTTCACGTTTTAAAATTCGCCAAACTGTCATTCGTGGCAGTCCTAGTTGTCTGCTGGCAAATTTACTCATCGGTCGACAAGATAATCACGCAGTCCGCATTCCCAAAATTGACTGTGTACCAATGCTATATAAATAATTAATGCATTGAAGAATGAAATAAATTTTTAGATCTACTTCTGCTCAAAACTAATCAGTTTTTTTTTCTTTCCAATACTTACGAGAGCGGTTAAAAATTCTGAATATTAATAAATAATAGAGCAAATATTAGAAATGATAAAAATAATTAATGTATGCATTTTCGTTCTCAGACAAAAATATAAGAAAATGTAAAAACCCCAACATCTTTAGAATATACCCGGAAACAGAATTACCTACATATATAGTAAATATGACGATATTTACTCTTTACTAGCAAGCGCCGCGGATCTATTTTTTTTCTGCTTGCTGTAGATGTAGTTAGGAAATTTACCACGACATTCAGATGTTGGTTTTTAAAATTAACATCTCTACTTGCCCATCAAAGTTTCCATGCGAACTCAATGAATGCATGGATTTAAATACGACTTCATTCATATACGTATGTGAATTTTCTCAAATACTTGCTACATATTACGCAGGTTTCTGCGTTTAATAAATATAAATGAATAATTAAAATTGGAAAATAAACAATATTTATTCACTCCGCGTGCTGTATACACGTGTCAAATCTACGTATGTACTTACATACTAACAAATAAATTAAATGCGGGTGTGTTTAGCTTCAAGCACGCTTCAAGCTTGACACCAAAAGAATGCTGTATCCTATTTTGTTTTCAAAGCTTTCTGATTACGTACGTAGTGGTACGTCGTTTGGTTAATTGAAGCGTTACAGTAAACACAAATTAAATAAGACCTATTGTCCAATTTGTGTACAGTGATTTATAGAGCATCGCTTGAATTAGGATGGTATATAGAAGATTGATTGTATTATTGTAAGCAGGAAAGCGCACGTATAGAAGGAAGTATTATAATGCAAAAAATGCAAGATATGCTTATACTTTTCTACTTTTCCAGGGGTAAAATAATTTATTTAAAGCTGAATTAATTTTTTTTGGTTTCGTTAAACTCTCACAGGTTGTTACCTTGTTCCACAATCCTTGACGAATATTTGGAAGTAAATTATACTTTACCTCATAAAATTGCTGCATAGATTTTTTAATCAACTTTGTGTGTTACATAACATGTAGAAGTTAATTACATAGAAACACGCTACGAAATTGCAATCATTTACAATAGATGGCTATTGTATTAAAATAGTATATTAAAATACAAGTTTCATTTTGACGTTTTAAAGTACGAATTCAGAGTTTAAGAAACGAATGGCGTAGCCACGAGTTTCTTAACTGAATGAGTGCTTTAATGTCAAATGAAACGTGTCTTTTATGCTATTTTTTGCAATTAGTTTTAAAATTTCTCTTTTTGTAAAAGCAAAACGAGAAAAATTTGATAATCTAGGGAAATTTTGTGGCGGTTGTCACCAGTTGTTCACCTTGGCTTGCACAAGATTTAAATTGACAAGTTAATTTAAAATTGACACATTTTTGAAATTTGTTATATTACTAAAGTAACTATATTATAATATTTAATATGAGTTCTACAACTTTTTCATGCACTCCGCCTGAAATACGGCAAATTTCTGAAAAAACCATTAATAATTTACTTCCGGAGAAATCGTACACTATGTATCAAAGCGATACAAAAATTTTGAAAAATGGTGCAAAGAAAAGGAAATTCTTCATATTTCTGAGAACGTCTTACTTGCTTATTTTGAAATGCTACGTAAAGATTATAAATCGTCATCATTATGGTCGATTTATGCGATGTTAAGATCGTGTTTAAATGTACATAGAAATGTGAATATATCAAAATATATGAAACTTCAAGCATTATTAAAACGGCTATCTAAAGGTTATCAAACAAAAAAATCTAAAATTTTAGAAGAAGAAGATATTCATAGATTTTTGAAACAAGCCGATGATAAAATATACTTAGCTATAAAGGTTAGTGTTGATTTTATTTCGTTACTTTTTTGTAAATTCTTTATATTCTAGGTTATTTTGATAATAGGATATAATGGAGCCTGTAGGCGAGAAGAATTAATTAATATATGTGTGGAAGATCTTCAATACAATTCCGATTCCATTATAGTCAACATACTTAAAACAAAAAACAATGTACCCAGAATGTTCGCAGTGACTGATGTAAACTGCATCGAACTTATAAAAAAAATATAATAATCTGCGGCCTAAAACAGTTACTCAAAAACGTTTTTTTCTAACTTATCGTCATGGCTGCTTAATTAATAGCCCTATCGGTATTAACACCATGGGAAATGTTCCTAAACAAATTGCCAGTTTTCTTCATTTACCAGATCCTCATCTTTATACAGGACATTGTTTTAGAAGATCCAGTGCGACACATATAGCAAATACTGGAGGTAATATTTTAACTATAAAACGATTAGGTGGCTGGAAAAACACGGCTGTTGCTGAAGGTTACGTTGCCTCTTCTATGAAAAATAAAATTGATGTTGGAAATATGTTTGCACAGGAAAATAATGTGAATCTACCTGGAACTTCTGGGAATGGTTCACAGTTTGAGTACTCCAACAGAAGCAATACCACTATCGCAGAGAACGATAATTTTCAACAGAATGTTTCTACTGCACACGGTATCACTATCACTTCGAAAGATAATTCAAACGTTAATATAAATGTTTATAATAGTTGTACTATTTCAAAGATTAATTAAAAATATCAAATCTTACAATGAATTTTAATATAATAACCTTGCTTACAAAATGTCATATTGACATCTCCATTTCTGTTGCAATGTGACCAACTTAAAATAAATCTGCTTAAGTGTTCCATTTCTATTACGCAACTAGTGCTGTAATAGACCCTATTACGGCACTAGTGGAATAAATGGTATGGTTACGGCACTAATTGCAAAAAACCCTTATTAAGGTGCCTATCTGATGTTTAAAACACAACTATTGAAAAAAGACGGTATTAGTATAGAAAATAGCTTCCAATATGTTGGTCATTAAAATATTTACTTATTTAAATCATATACCCTCTGTCCAGAAACAAGTGACCGATTTTCATTGTCTTTAAAAACTAAGAAAAGGTGGCGTTGCTTTAAAAAATGAACTGGCATTTTGAAAACAATTTTTATATGTCAAGTTTTTGACAGTAGATTGAAAGTTTTGTAGTTTTTCAAGAATCTATGTTTTCAGTCAAAATTTTATTATGAATAAATTAAATAAAATTAGACAGCAAAAAGAAAAAAAACTTTAATGTTGACACGTGGTTTAACAACCAGATCGCAATTATTTATTTAAAATTTAAATAGGTAAACTGTATATAGCGGTGATTGACATAGAGCAAAGGATTACTAGCAATTACGAGTCCTACGTTATATACAAAGCACGAGGTGAGCGATTAGTAAAGAAAAATAGAAAAGAAACAAAACAATGAGTAAAGAAAGTGGTAAATTATAAATAAAGTAAGTAAAAATACTTAGCGGTAGCTTGAAGGCAAGGGGCTTCGAAGCTAGTGTGTATGTGCTTTGAAGCTAGTGTGTATGTGCTGAATGGCAGCACGTGTTCTTTGTGTTTTTCGAATCACAACGGATCGTATTGACTGAATTTCGCTGAATCGGAAGAGTAATAGAGAGCGAGCGTAGTGCATAAAGCGCTTATAAAGCTTCGCTAGGTAGGTAACAAAGGGATGAACCAATAGCGACGCTGGATAATGCACAAAGGGTCGTAAAACTGCGGTATGGAGCGTCTTGAGGTTTCGGCGCGTAAACTAAATGAATGAATTTCAAATTTGAATCAGAGTGACGTAAAATTATCGCATCTGTAACTGCCAGAACCACGGTAGGGAAAATGAAATTAAAGTTACCTTCAAATTAACGTTTATACCGCTGATGTTGTCTATGTTTTCGAAATGAGAAAGCCAGAAGGAATTATTAATTAGAATATAAGTCATTTCGATTAATGCAATGTGTAACAATATAAATCTCCGGTTAAAAAAAAAATATGGCAGATGTGGTAAATATTTTGGCGAGAAACCATGGTAAGAGACATAATTTGACTCCAAATACAAGGCAAGCGGTTTACCACGCATTATTTGAATTGAGCGCCAATAATAAACTAAAGCAAGGCTCAATCAAGGCAACAGCCAATAAATTCAAAATTTCTGTGAAAACTGTAAGCCGAATTTGGCATCAAGGACGAAAATCATTAGCCGATGGTGCTGAAGTAGCAGATGTCAAGTCAGTCAAGCGTTGGTCGAAAACCGAAAAATTTCTCTTTTAAAGTCACTACCACTCAATAATCGTCGTATAATTCGTTCGTTGGCTACTTCTATTAACTTATCAAAATCTACAGTTCATAATAGACTCAAGTCATGAAAATTAGGGCGACACTCAAATGCAGTTAAACCTTATCTCCCAGACGCCAATAAAATTGAAACTTAACTTAAATATTGTTTGTCAATATTGAAATCTGAAAGCTTAAATGTTCAAGCACACGAATTCATCGACATGTATGATCGGATTTATGTGGACGAAAAATGCTTCTACAATAGCAAAACAACTAGGAGTAACACATACTACCTTGTAGAAGACGAAGAAGAACCGTTCAGGACCTGTAAAAGTAAACGTTTCCTCACAAAGGTAATGTTTTTAGCCGCTGTTGCTCGTCCATGTTGGAATCATACCGAAAATAAGAATTTCGATGGAAAACTTTGTTTTTTTCAGAACCTGCTAAACGGAGCAGTAAAATCGCGCAGCTGGAACGATTGAAACGAAAGTGCTTACTAATGTTACTAGAGAAGAGTACAAAAGTATGATTATTGAAAAATTATTACCCGCCATTCAACAAAAATGGCCAAGAAGCGCTTCACGCAAAACAATTTGCATTCAACAAGATTACGCTAAACCACACATTCTTCCTGATGACATTGAGTTTAATGAAGGTGCGAATAGAACTAGATTTGAAATGAAAATAATATGCCAGTCACCTAATAGTCCGATACCAACGTCTTGGATTTAAGCTTTTTCAAAATGCAATCCAGTCATTGCAGCAACAATCGGCTTTGCAAAACCGTAGACGAATTGATCTGTGCTGTCGAAAACGCTTTTTCTGCATTAAATCCTGATACATTAAATAAGATTTTTCTTACTCACCAGCAATGCATAGTAGAAATTATGAAAATAAATGATGGTAACAACTATAAAGTGCCTCATATGAGAAAAAACCATTTACAAAGACTTGGTAGGCTTCCAATATCTAAAAATTTCGATTTTGAGCTTTATCAACATGTACAAGATATTATTAATTAAATTTAAATAACTCAAATTATTCCTAAAAATTTGTTAGTAACAATATTTCTAGTTAAGTTTTAATAAAATACAACTTTAAAAGAAATCAGACACTTATTTCTGGACGGAGGGAGATTTTTACTTACAGTAAAAGTTAGCAATTCATTCAAAAAAACGTAATGTATACACACTAAAAAATTAGGTAATTTTTCTTGGTAAAAATCACTTTTTTGATGATTTTGCAACAAAACTACTTTTCTAAGAAAAAAAATGCATTTTTCCTCACACTTTACAAATGAAGATCGCTAAAAATACATCGGTAAATGTGATAATCTACTCTAAGAGCAAAGGAAAAAAGTAATCTAAAACTAATAAACTTTCACTTTATCTAGAATATTTCCTTCTTCTGTATATTCTGATCTGGGCTAGATGCAAACAGAAACACAAATGTTATTTACACAAATCATAGATAAACGCAATATTATGTGTTAAGTGTGGAAGATCAATATGTACCGATCAAGTGGATAACATATTTACGCATTTATAACAAAATATTGTTATCTTAATGTGTTCGATATGTATTTAAGTCACAAGAGCATATTACGAAAGTCAATATTCTATCTGATGGATTATATTTAAACATTATACAACACTATTGAAAAACTAATAGTTAACTGCAGTTAAACGTACACTGTCCTACAAAATTAAAGTAAAAAGGTGCACCAAGTTTTAGACAAACAGAAATATGTAAAATTTATTTATTTCTTTCTATTTAAAATGAAAAGAAATAAATAAAATCGGATACATACATAATATGTATGACCGACCTTTTATATCCTACCGACTTACTTAACACAGTTCAAAATTTTCCAATTACGGTAAATATAATATTACATTTGAATAGACATCGTTATAGTTTTTATTTTTTTAATTTATTTGATCTGTAATGATCATTTGTATGTCGATTTTTTTAATTCGCTCTGGATTCTTTCTTTAGCATTAACGTTAGATCATTAATTTAAACCATCATCTTATTTTGTTTCTTTGCCAGTTTACAAGTCGAACACAAAATTTGTGATTACTTTAAAATAAAAGCTGATAAATGACCATTGAGGTTCACTTTCCTTTGCAACGGGTCTGCCAATACTATATCGTCACTTGCCAATCGTTGAAGTTAGTATTTAACTTTGATACATGCTGACATTCACACATTTAGCACTATTAGGCAATAACTTTGTATGTACTCTGGTTCTTACGCAAAATTTGGATAAATATGTACACAATATAGTCTGACAAAAAAGATCTGAATGATTTAGGAGTCCGCATGTTACGATTATATTGCTTCGTTTTTTCTGTTTTGTTTCTTGTCAAATATTTACCTGAAACAATAGCGTAGTTCTCGATTGTTCTAAAACCTTTCAAATTGTAATAATATCTACTTTGTTATTGAGATTAAACTGCGTATTGTCGAGTGCATTTAAAGATTCTTGTTATGTAACATCTTTTACTTTTACTTATAAATGCCAAATGTTTGACTTTGGAAAATTACCAAGATCGAAGTCAATGAACTTTCGATGTTGTACTTACCTTGTACGACGTGCACTCATGTCGTAGAAGTCGTGACACACCGAGGCTGAGCTTTACGGTACTTTTTAGGGTGCAATCGTATGCACTGTTTGAATTTTTTGCAAAGGATGCCAGCTAGTAGGACAAAATGCATTTCTTTATTAAATGTTTATACATAAGTACATACGCATATTCTATTTAAAATATACAATCTTTTTGAACTTAGGGTAGGAATTTGCAGTGTAGTCATAGCCCAATATTTTATAATGAACATGAAGACACAATTACCTAAAATTTACTAATAATTGGGAAACGTCCAACGATATATATGTCAGGTATAGATACTAAACAATGCAAAAATAGATAATGCATCATTTTGAAAAATAATATGCAGAACGTTTTTTAGGAAAAAAATTATTTGCTCGAAACTTGGAAGTTAGTCATATTTTAGGCAATAAATAAATATCAAAAATAGGTATACCAAACCCTAATATCAATCGACGTAGAATTTTGACGCTGCATTCAATGCTGTAGTAAAAAATACTATGTTCTATTTGAAAGAAAAAAGTTTTGTTAAACTTAAAGATATCCACATTGGAGACGCGTTTTTGAACACCCTGTATGTGATTATTGCTACAACACCTTATAGCTACGTCCTTGTATTTACATCGACTTCAGTAGAACCATTAAATATCTGCTGCCTCATGAACTATTTCATTTTATTCGAATGAGTGCAAATATCAAAAATTCAACCAAAAAGGAAAATATCTCGAAAACAGTTGAGTTTAAGGGTAGGGAATCTTGATACAAACTAGTTGCAAATGACTCGGCAAACTCATTAGACCGATAAAAACTGCACCATTCTATTTAAAATAAGAAAGTTGATATCAACACCTCGTATGCCGAAAGTGCTATAAAGTTGAAAATATTTTTCTTTAAATAGATCACAGTGGGCCAACACTACACTGTTAGTTTCAAAATCAAATTCCTAGGAGAAGTTAAAAAAAATCTAATGTCCCAGTTCGGTGGGACACCTGTATAGTTTTTATTTATAAATATGAAAATAAAACCACAATGTTAATTCATTAAGGACTAAATCTTACCATTCAAACTTATATCAATCACAATGTCATATGTAATTTACTCACTACGCAAAAGGTGCAGTTACCAGTAATGAATTCTTATTTTAATCACACTTATACGAGTAAGTATGTATAAATAACTCGTGTATAAATAATGTATAATACCTGTTGTATTGCTATTTCCCGTTTCTCGTATCTAATGTAAGTACCTACATACATAGACATGAACATATATCGAAGGATATATAAACAAATACAACTTTTACTTGAGCATGTATTTTATGTAGGTAGGTAAGTAGTAGGTAGACCTAGTTTGTTGAAGTCGCTTTTGAATGCAACTTACATTAACATCGCTTGAATGCTAGGTTATACCTCTAGAAACATTGCTAACATAGTTAAGCGAATTTGTAATTAGTTGGAAATAATGTGAAATAATAAAAGCATTTTAGTTTACTGCGAATCAATTTCCTTTCGCTTTTAAAGAAGAAAAATTAAAATAAATACTATACTACTACTAAAGTATGTAACATATGTACACTGCCCGACAAAGTTAATGTCGTCGTCCACTGCCACAGCAAATTTTCGTATTTTCTGATTTTTATAATTGCCAAATGTTTTACATGAAGTTCCCTCAATAAATCTCCTACCTGCATAAGCCGATGGCAGCACTGTTCAAATAATGAGCAGTTTTAGTAGTTACTGCGCTATAGACGATGACATTAAGAAACTGCATTTGTGCATGGAGGTGAAATATCTTTGACAAACAGCGTCACTTTCGTATAAATCTACTGGGTATCACATAGGTTTAAATTTGTGGGATAGAACACGCTGAAGTCGTAAATAAGGAATAACTTGTAATTAGGAAATTGCTGTTTGACATTGAATTGAAATAATATATCACGTATGTTTGTTTTATTCACACGTGAAACTGTTTGGGAAGTTGTAAAGTTTGTTTGTAGTTCAAGTGATGAAGCAAGAAATGTTTCAGATTTTTTTCGACTAGGCGTCACAAATATTTGCACATAAACTTTCCCAATTATTCACAAGGTAAACTCATTTTTTCTTACAAGTAGCGTTAAAAAAGGTTAGTTATTTATACGAGTTTACTTTCAGATAAATTCTAAAAGAAAAAGATATATAAAATATCACGGATCTAAGGTTGATATTAGAAATTATTATAAATTTCTTAATAAGCAATTAGATATAAAAAAAAAATCCCTGGGCACGAAAAGCAATTATAGTTTCTATATTAAGTAATAAAGAGTATATATTGCCACAATGCAATAAACAGTAATGAATGAATGTAATGTTATATGTTATAAGTCTATACGTGTTTTACCAATTTTACATAATATAATTTATGAGTTGTAATTAATAATAACAATGAATATTGTATTTGTGTATTTAAGTTACAATTTAAATATTAAATATACATATATATTTACTAATGTTTATTCACTTGCTTTTTATTTACTTAAAATATTTTAAAAAATAAAACAAATTCACAAAATACTAAATACGGCATTAGAATTATTTTGTAATGAATATTTGTTATTACGTGTTCAGGTGTTTACTGCCAATAAATACAATTATTATTATTATTATTATTATATGGTGTAAATAAGGCCTTTTGACTTCACAAATACAGTATTTCAATATATCAAATACTTGTTGCTTATCAACAAAACACTTCATGCCTTCCTTTTCGATTATACTGGCCGTTAACCCGGGATTTAAATTTAGCTACTTTATAAATTCGTATATTATAATAAACTAATTATTCATTCAGTTCAGAAACGATGACTTAATATGTGATATAATGTTTGTATAAGCTGATCGTAATTCTAGGAATGGAATTTTAAATTATGGATGTAACGGAGAATGATCATCGATTACTAGAAAATAAAAATATTCCATTCAACCTTGAGATTTCGTTGCATTTAAAAATACTTCCTCTTATTGTCTTTGTTGATTAACCATATACTGTACACGATCTTTTATAAGTGATGTCACATTTTTTTAACGATAACATACATGGTATTTCTAACTTAATTCAAATGCCGAATTTGATGAAATAAATAAAATGAAAACCAGGAAACAAAGAACTTTTTAAAACGAATTAAGTCAAGTTTTAAGTTTTTCCGCACTATTTGGTTCCGAATTCACCCTTATTTGTTCATGATAATCACCAACATAACATGTTCAACTTGCAGTGCACAAATTTTATGAATAATCATCATTGGTCCAGGTTAAATACTTGATAAAGGATAAAACTATCCTTTTAAATACCATAAATACTTTCTAACGCATGAGTGATCATTAAGATCACTTCCTATTTTTATATAATAAATAGAAAAAAAAGAAATATTTATTGCAGGTACTAATATTTCTAAACATTTAGGTTACCAGTGCATAACATTCTTTAGAAGTTAGGTCGGCAAGTCATTTTAAAAGCAGCAAAATTTTTGATATTAGTTTAGTGCTATGTCTGATTTAAATAGAGGTACGTAGGTTGCCACCAATAATGTTATTTCTTAATTAAACCACCTTCGTTTAAAAGCCTGACATGTATAATTACCTCAAAAAATTATGACCCAGATTCTTAAAACGAATTCAGACACGTAATTCTAACATATCTACTTTAAATGCAATGCCATCGCAATCCGCAACGGGAAGATTTACATTTCCAGAATTAAAACCTTTGCAGTTGCCGCCAAAAGATTTTTAATAATTAGAGATTTTTAATTCCCTTATTCACGTTGCAATTTTATTTCAATCAACTGTTCGTTTTTTTTTTCTATATTTTATTTTATATATTCTTATCATTATAAGTACTTTTGTAAACAATAATTTATTTTTGTAGGTAGTTTTAATTTAAATTGTTTTTATTTTAAGGATGTAATAGGGTGTATATAACGTATTGTTACATTAGTATATAAATATCCACTTTATATATCTTTTTTTACCTTTACAAATATCGATATCCGTAAAGTAAAAGTAAACACACATTGAAAAACAAACGGTTTACCTACTTATTTCTCATTCAATTGAAGGGGCAAGCTTTCTATGGAAAATTCCTAAAAGAGCAAAATAATTATAACTAAATATTTTTTGTAGTACTAAGTTTCTTCTTCTTGTTCAAATTTTCAATGTTACTATTAAGGAAGTTTTGAAGTCAAAAGATCTAATCTATATTTTATGCAGAAATTCTGAAAACTGTAATTTGATTTGTGCCGTCATACAAAGCAATAAAAATAAAACATTAAGAAAGAGTAACTTTTTTTAAAGGTAACAATTTTTAAAAGTGTATGATTTTTTTAGACCTTGTAAATTGCTTATATTCTATCTTTATGCTATCTTTATAATCAATGTAATGGTTTCAGTAAATTTATTTCTTCAAATAATTATACACGAACACATTTGAAGTATATGTAAATTATATCATCTGAACACCCGGGAATAATCGATGACTAAATAAACAATAAACGAAAAGACTATATGCCGATAATCGTTTCGATAGCTAATCCCCCTTGATGTTATGCGACAAACGCACCCCAACCCTTTCGGTCAGAGATTTATATATTCGGAGAATTTTACTTTATCGTTTCCACGGAATAATGCAGTATTATAATTCTTAGAATTTGCACACACGCAATCGCTGGTAGATTAAAGAAAAAAGATTTATCTTTCCTAATGTTTCCTAATGGCTTATTTTCTCTATGTCATCTTTTTTTGAGTCGATCGTACCTCTTCTATATCTTATTTTTAACAAGATTAAGAGCTTAATGAAGAGAATTTATAGCAACTATGCTATAGACACTTAGACTATAGACACTATAGGTTTGCTATTTTATTCGTTATTCATATTTGCTATCATTTATTGTATTTAGAAAATTTTACTGTAGAAAGTTATTGAAGTCTAGTCAATTTATCTCTAATTTTACCACAGTTCTTGATAAAGCGTGTTTATAAATTTTGAGAATGTTCCCCCTAGTAGCAAAATTTAAATTTCCCGCAATTATTTTCATTAACTTCAACATTGAAACATGAAATTTTGTATCAGATTACTGTAGTTACTTTGATGTCTTTCTGTTAAAATTACTAAGAATAATTATGGGAAATTTAAATTTTGCTACTACTAGGGTTATTTCACTATTAATACCTCTCATTGCCTGCAAATGCAGATAAGAACGTTGGCGTTCGAAAATTGTTCTTTTATTAACTTTGTCTATAATTATACTTTTTATATCAATCCATTTTGGGTTATTTTTGTTTAAATTTGGAAAGATCCATTCCATGTTTCATGAAAAGATACATACTCTATCTCTCCGAATACCTTCTAAGCTTCCAAAATTGTTTGTATGTTGGAAACACATTACATCTAACATCACATCTTTCGCGTTTTGACCTTACTTATGCTTATAACAATATATCCAATAATATATATACAAAATCTAGGTTATGAATAAAACGCGCATGTCAATAAAGTAAGAATACATCAAATGTTTCCTCTGAAACTTTGTGGTGCTTATTTTCCATCATATCAACAATTCCGTGTGAGTGTGAATCTCAATTTTTAATGACCCTTGTATTTTTCAAAACCGTAACTGACATTATTTATTAAAATACACTGCGTACATATACATTTTACTCGTAAATGTGTGTATTTATACGACTATGACATGATAAATCGCGTATCTCTTTTGGCAATTAAAACACTACACTAATTACAAATCAGCCTTAGATAACAAAATCCACAGCTAAATTAAGAATAAAAAAAAACATGTGATTTGTTGCGGAAACTACTATTTATTTTTGACAGGAATTTAGATACAAGATGCGAGATAATTATTTTAACAAAGGTTTCGTACGATAAAACGCAATAAAATTAAATCCTTCGTGAAACCTTTATTTATATTCGGACACTGAAAGCTTCTGCAGCAGGTAACTTGGCTACTATAAAAATAAAACACATGTTAAACAAGTGTGAAAATAATAATTATTGCAAACGTAAATATTATTGCTAATAAAGTATTTTTAACTACGTAAAGAATTCTGTTTGATGTTTGCAATTTATAGATCCTACAGAAACAATATTTTTAGATTGGACGATTTGATGCTAAAGTGAAATGGTCCGTATACCTATTTGCTGAAAATTCTACGTGAAGTTGTTTTGAATTACTGTATTTTTTTGGTTTCCCACTGAAGAAAATATAAATTCATCAGTACTAAAGCTTTCATTGAATAATGGTAGATATATAGAAAAAGAGAGTATTATAAAGTAATCGTTCACTTATTGAAAACCGAATTCACGAATATTATTCACTGTAATTTTATTTTGTATAATAAAAGTGATGTAAAATATATTTTTTGTTTTATTTCTTGATGGGTATACCTATAAACTTGATTATAATTAAAACCACGTATCGATTTTTTCGTCATTTTTTAAATACTTGGTGTATAGTCAAACTATTAATGATTCCGCATTAATACTAAAGCGTATGTATATCTAATTAAATTCTGTATTTCATATAACTTTGTAGTAATTCACTAAAATACTGTAGTTCTTCTCCTTCGTTTTTTTCTGAAACAATTGCTTGTGATATAAAGATGTGGTTTGGTTATAACTGCCTCGACATGTACTTCTTAAAAGTCCTAAATATTTATTACATCCTGTATATGCAGATAAATATACACTATAAGTTTGTTCGCGTCGCATGAACTATTTGCACTTTTATGCACTTTTTAGAATTTTTGTGTGCAAAAGTGCATAAAAGTGCAAATAGTTCATGCGACGCGAACAAACTTTATGTCTCGTATCGTTTTATTCAAACAATGGAGTCGTAAACTTATTTGCCAAAAATAACAAAATTTATTGTTAGATATTTTTGCTTATTTATACGAATACAGACATCCTTACAGTTTATTTATCCACTATATTTTACTAACGATTTATTGCAACTAGAATAGTGCAACAAAAAGTTGACTTATAAATAATTCCTCAGATGTGGTTTTGTATAAAAATGTTTATGAGATTAAGCTAGCTACAAAAAAAAATACGAAAGGGTGAATGAGTAACCTGAAATAATCTGTATCTTCTGTGTATTCTCGATACCTGCCGCAAAAGTAAAATGTTATATCTATGGACAAATTATGCGACTTTTATGATTTTAAGTTATTGAATGAAATTCATTTTACATGACTAAAGTTTGAATAAAACTATGCATACGGGACACGGTGTTAAAATATATTAATACTGAAAGCAGCACACAAAATTGAAATGTTTATGCTAAACAGCTTCTATCCAGATGTAGAAGTAATTAAACCAATATTATCTTCCTCGTTAAAAAAAAAATAGTTAGAATCTCATTCAACTATAGCAATTAATGTTGCTACGTTTCAAAGAAAACCAGTCCATTAAAAAAATTAACTAACCCAATACACATGTATTGGATTAGATAATTTTACTAGCGACATACACGTTTTTACGATGCTCTGTTCTAGATATAAGAAATATAATAGAAATAGAACCATACATTTAGATCCTTTTCATTATGCATATATCTTGCGTAATGTAGGGAGGTCTCATTTTAAAGTTTAATTTGAATTATTGATATTGGATGACCTGGTCTATTGTATGAAACGAAAGAAAGCAGGTATAAACACTCATTGTTTGTATAGGTATGGAAGAAAATACATATATTAATGCTTTAAAGATACAGTGTTGGTCAAAATGACGATGTGATAATTTATGAATAAGTTTTTAACGTAGGTACTTCATCACCAAATTGAATATCTATATTTGCTTATTTCATATTTAAATTAAATACTTATCTATAATTTAATACTTTATCAAAGGAGTCAAAAACTAATTAGCATTAATAAAATTTATTATTTGAAACGTCACTCATTTTACTGTTATTTAACTATGTATACTTATGTCAGTTCATTATTCCTGAATGCTTGATACATTGTTCTATCTGATTGAAATTATTTTTGCTAACTGCTAGCAACTTATTCTAATCTATCATTAGTTATATAACCATAGCGTAACCTTCATAAAATTGATATAATTTTCAATAGTATTTTAAACTTTACGGTCATTTCATTCCAAAAGTTTAGTCGGATTTTTCCGTGTAGAGAAAAGAATATTTTGAAGTGTCCTGAGGCTTCGTTGTGTGAGACAGTGGTGACAGACTTTTGTCAATGATAATATAGACCAGAATACTTTAATAATTTAGTACACTGAAAAACCGATTTGTTTAATGATACCACAGGTTGTTTAAGCTAACTAAATATTAAGTTAAATATGGGCAAACTCATAAGCGGCCTTATGAGTTAACAGTTCGCAAATTTTTTGTATTGCGTGCAATAAAATTGCCCGCAATGAAATATTAGAATTGGTTCTATTCCGCGTAATACCAGTAAAATTGCACATAGTTGATTGAAATCCATTGAATCCGCATGCGCTATTTGTATTGCACGCAATACAAAAAAATTGCGATCTGTAAAGCAGCCTTTAGAGATGACCTTTGAAATAAGATCATCTGTTTTGAAATTTTTGAAATATATGGAAAAACGTTAAATTATTTCCAGGTTGGTATTTGAGATCACCATTTAGGAATAATTTAATAGATTTTTAATGATATTTATTATAAAATGTAACAATTTCAAAAAAAAATGTTTTAATTATAAATTGTTACAATTACGTATAATATCGAAAGAAATTGTTTAAAAATGGTAGAAAATATAAGAAATTGTTAAGTAACTTTAAAAACCAGGATAAAATAGTAAAAATGTAAAAAAAATAGGTAAAAAAATTAAATACAAGAGATAGAAGCAGAGAAAGGCAATATGGAAAGTGGATCAAGGAAAAGGGAACAAGGAAAAGAGAATGGGAAAGGCAACTGGTAAAGGGAAATACAAAAAAGGGACTTAGGGATTGGGGAAAAAGGGAAACAAAAGGAACAAGGAAAAGAGATAGAGAATAGAGAATGGAGAAAAGGAAATAGGAAATATGGAAAAAGGGAATAGGGAAAAGGAATCCGGTAAAGGAAATAGGAAGAGGGAATTGGGAATAGTGGAAAGGAAATAGGGAAAAGGAAAGGGGAATAGAAGAAGGGAATAGCGGATAGGGAAAAGGGAATAGGTAACAGGAATAAAGAAAAGGGAATAAGGATAAATTGAAAAATGAACAAATATAGAAAAGATGTTGGCTATTAAACATTCTAAAAGTGGATTATTGGGTGCGTCAGTGGGTAAAGGGACCGACTTTGTATAATTTGTATAATATAAGAATAAGTTCTTTATTTACGTCATTATTTTAATTTTAAATTAAATACATACATAATTCCTAGATAGTAATTTTGGTTATAGATATTGTAATTAAAAAATAATAATATCTTAAACAAATGCTACATCACTTTCGATTTAAGCACTTTAAATATGTATAAACCATATCATTATTTAAAAAAAAAAACTAGCTATTAATTTAACTGCTAACGTTGCAAAAACGTAACATCTTTAAAAATATTTTTTAACAAATTTTGAACAAAGAAAACTAAAAAGGGGAGTTTACGAATAAATCTGTAAATAACAATGAAATGATGAAGATTCTCTAATTATCCCTGAAAGTCCATGAACAAAAGCAACTATATTTTACATTTTCTAAGTGTATCGTAAGTTTAACACTTCAAAATCTATAAAATAGTTTTATTCAATTTTTATTAATCTTTAAATAACACAACAATTTTAATAATAAACAATGATGGTAGTAAAACGTTTATATCTACGAAATTAAAATGATTTTTTATATTTCTTGAAATTTTAGTTCAGTATAATTTTATTATAAGCAACTCGGAAGTTTAGCCTTATAAAATTTATGAATTTACAGTCTTTAAACAACACACAACAATTTTGATAATAAATAATGATGGTATACTAAAACATTTAATATCTGAGAAATTAAAATGCTCTTTTATTTTAGTTCAGGGTAAATAATTGTAAACATTCCCTTTTTGATATTGTAAACAAAAAAATTGGCCAAAAATAAGTCAATATAAGCGGTGCGTGATGTAAAACAATCTTAATACTTTTACTTTAAGATTATTATAACAATTAAACATCTATATAGAGCATTTTAGTTAAATACCAATGTTGATAATAAATATCCGTATAAATACACGAAAAAAAATATATAAAATTCATATTTTATTTGCTACTTGTGTCTCTAAATTAACTCGACAATAAGAATTATAATTTACCTAAGTGACCCATCAGCATATCAAGATCTTGAGGGTTATCCATTTTCGAATCCTTTTACCTTCTTGGTGCGCGCAAACCTCCACGTGAAACTCGTATTTGTAGTTGTAGGAATGAGCGGTAAAAGTGCAGACGAAACCCTTAGATCTATTCCGACGATATTAACACCGGCTTGTCTAATTTAATGCGCACAAAAAATAATTTATTAGAAGTCATTTATACATTCTAAATCCTCGTTTATAAGAACACTACTTTTTCTTGTACGCTTGGAAGAAACACGTGTAACAACACTTGACTTGACGTTTAGATTTGGGCGCTACGTACGGAATGAAAGCCACTTGCTTCTGAATCTGTTGCCTCAGATCTACAAACTGCAGCCTCGAGTCGACTATCTGTCTATAAACCGGCGTATAAAACCAGTAAGCTATTGTATATCGGCTACCTCCCGTTAAGAAGCGTCTGTATTTAAAAAAAAAGTAACAAAGTACCGGTACCTAGGCACCTATAGGCAGGTTATACCAATAATTCGACTCTGGGTCATAGACATATTCTATTCTATATATTTTAATTGATTTTTTGGAAGCCCTCGTGTTACATAAGTGCACCTTTTTTTTTTTTTAATTGTCAAATTATCGGCGATGTACAATCTATTTGTGTCAGTGGATATCTCGCGAACATCTCGTCTTGTTTTACTATAAAATGTATGAAAATTACGTCGTAATTTTGCCAAAATACTATTGTATAATCTCATTATCCTTATCAGAAGTTGTCGATACGTATTTATCAGCAAAAAAAAATATCCTTGCGCGCTAGAAAGCATGGTTATTTATACGGGGGAAGTTCATAAGAATGTTACTCGCAATTTCTAACTGTTGTGCTTTACAATTTCAATGGATTTTAATATATTTACCAAAAAAGAGTAATGTTGCAGTGGTATAGCAAACGCCTCTTTTACATGGTCGTAATTTTTGTGAAATAACAAAATAATAATAATAATAATACTTTATTCAATAATGCTAACGCAAAGTATAGGCTTTCATTATACGTACAAATAAATTTCTTGATGAAATTACTTAACCGGTTTTATGTTTTCTTCATTAATGTTTTTATTTGGGAATGCCGGTTTTTTTTTGGTTTTAAATTATACAATTGTTTTTTTTTTAATAAATTTCCGAAACGTAAAAAAGCAATTGTATAATTTAAAATCAAAAATATTACCCAAAAACATACCGAAATAAAAACATTAATGAAGAGATTACACAAATAAATAAATGCATTGATAAGTCTCTGCTTTATCCATACAGTTATGAGTATTCGGCTTTACATTTAATGCGACACAATAGTCATAAAAAAATTCACCCTCACCACTGATGACTTTAGTTCCTCTATTCTACGTCAACATTTAGGACATTACGATAGGTGCTTTCCATTCACTCATAAAAGCAGTTCGGTAGTACTTCCGGTGTACTCTACTGTAATTTAAGCGTTCCTTTGCTAAGGAGCACGAAATTCCAATGTACTCAGTTTTACCTCCCCTTTTCCCCTCATGCACTAACTTATTTGCTAGTGTTTCGTGCTCTAAATGGCATTTATGACAAGGTTTGACAGCTATAGCGATTTTTTTAAAGTATTTAATTTAATTTGTGGAAAAATGTTTCTTTTTGCTTTGGTAAATTAAATGATTGCAAATTAAATATTACTATTACAATCGCTGTAAGATTTTTTTGACATTTTGAAGTAAGTTTCCTTGCGGTCACAATTTGTTGTTTACATCAAAATCTGATTTTTAGGTTAGGTTCCTTTCCCGCCTCTCTTTACAATTTAAAAGCACAAAAAGCGTTCCATTGGTTCTAAATTGTGTAGGTCAAGAGTAGAGTAGAGTAGTAGCAGAGTAGGTGTGATAGACGGTGAATGGAAAGCACCTGATGACGACATATGTACTTTTCTTTTTAGGTTCACTCTACGTATACTATAAGTTTGTTCGCGTCGCATGTACTATTTGCACTATTATGCACTTTTGCACACAAAAGTACTTAAAGTGCATAATAGTGCAAATAGTTCATGCGACGCGAACAAACTTTATGATAATTAAGTTGTCTATAATTTATATGTTTTTTCCAGTTCCGGATCCGGTTTTCGGGAACCGGATAATAGATTCAGATAATGGATCCGGCTCTTTTAGGATTCATATAATTTTGGATCCGGATATCCGGATCTCAGTTTTAGTTTTATCAGACACCAACAGCATCAAATTATGGGATGAAACTGTTTCTTAAAATAGATTTTTGCGCCTCCGGCCAGAAACACTCATTTTGCTGTACTTCAAAGTGGGCAAAAATGTCACTCAAAGTTGGCCTTACTGATTCCACATGACAGACGTGTAATAAATTGTCATTGAACTACTGTTCAATCATGCTAAGATGAACTGGTGCCTTCATTGCACTTATTATTGATAAATAGATATTAAACTAGAAAGAAATATTTACAGAAAACGATTTATTCTCGGAAACATCGAAATATTAAGGTATGTAACATGTGTGCCAACTTGTACTGTCAACTCTCTAGTGTCAAAATTTCTTTTCTATTTTCAATTCAAAATTAAGATTTGTCGGCCAAAAAAACATTGTGTATCACACGGCCAGAAACTCTTTTGCGAGTATTAGTACAAACCGTACTCATATTCGCAAAACTGTAGTTTTTGGCCCATAGTGATACAAATAACTATTTTTTCAGTATCACCCTATGATATCACGTTTGCAGATTAGATTTGCAAAGTTTGCAAGTGAAATATTCCCAATAACTTACCTTGTATCTTGTTTTCACCCACATTACCATTTCAATAACCTTGAAACTATATTTAAATTGTTCGTGCAAATATTTCAATCCATATTTATTTATACATTTATGTACTATATATCGATTACTGATTACTAAATATGTACAAGTATCTAGACAGGGGCGTGTTTAAAAACGATCTATGAGATATAAACAGCTGCATCTGTTTTTCTACAAGCCACGTCAAAAATATCAAATGAAGGTGTAATGAATTGATATTAAACATAAATACAGATGTACACTAGCGACACTTTCTAATTGTACGACCTACAGGGCAAAATAGAGCCCATATCTTTAACGTGGATAGTAGACGGATTTATGCAGTAACTGGCCGCTTCGAAATATGTAAACACAGATGTGCGGTCTCTCTGTCGGTTATTTTAAAAAGCTTAGACTGGATTTATTAATGTGCGAAGTTGAAAGCATCTCTTATGTATTTGTTATCTTTGCGTAGGAATAAATTTATTTGATGTTTGAAGTATTTCGAATAGCTGTAGTGTTATTAAATGGTTTTAAAAGGTATTTTCATTTTACAGTTGAACTATGACTAGGAACTAAACCAAAGGCATGTTAATTATACAATAAATAGCAATATCAATGGGTTTATTACTTTTATTCATTGTATACGTATGCAAATAATAATGAAACTATCAAAATGGATCGCATGAAGACATTTAAAGTATTTAGCTATATGAAACTATCAAAATGGATCGCATGAAGACATTTAAAGTATTTAGCTATACTGAAATCAGTAAAGCACACCTCCGTTATAAATGAAACACTTTTTTCAATATTACTGAACACATGAAAAAAGTGTTTCATTCAATCTAGTTAATGCATTAACTAGATTGCGACAGCCCTATGCAAGATATTAAACAATATAGTAATAAGGATTATTACTACTTCCACTTTTCGTGAGTGGGTGTTGCGCCAATTAATTTATTAAATGCAGAGAAATTTGTAGTAATTTCGTTATTGACAGAAATGCATGTTTTGTTTTCCCTGCAGCGTTACCCAAATATGCTTATATTTTTAATCTAATTAATGTCATGATGATTCATATCATTTTTTTAACTCGCTCCGGCTTCCTTCTTAACATTAAATAATAAAGGAGATATGGCGAGGATGCATTCAAAACCATGATTTTTATATCAGATTATCAGATATTAGAAGGAAAAGCTCACACTCGTCAGAAATATTTTTTATTAGTTATAGTAATGGTATGTTTCCATTAATATTATAATAGCAAGAAAAATAATATTGATTATAAATTCCCTAGTTTCAAAGATTTTACCTTAAAAGTCTCACAATATTTTTTCAAAAGAATACAAAATTTGAATTAGTGCTAAATTGAACAGTAGTGATAGCTATAAATACAAAATGCAGGTTTAAATTAGTAATTAATGATTAGTTTATATAAATATTAATTATTCATTATGTTAATATCGAAAAAGGAGCCGGGGCGAATTAAAAATAGTTATGAAAACAATCATTGTGAATCAATTGATTAAAAACACAAACATATTTGGTAAAGCTGTAGGGATTTGTAAAGAAAACA
Source organism: Protaetia brevitarsis (assembly GCA_004143645.1). Lineage (NCBI taxonomy): Eukaryota > Metazoa > Arthropoda > Insecta > Coleoptera > Scarabaeidae > Protaetia > Protaetia brevitarsis. The sequence goes on from RXPK01000109.1 coordinate 2,970,201, forward strand.
AAACATCTGTTTGTATACAATATTATATTTAAGGTAAGTAAATGAAAAAATTCGAATTGTGCTAACCGAGGTAGGTCGGCAGGCATAAGTATGCGCCTTTGATGTATTTAATTCTCTCTATTTTATAAGATCAATGTTTTTTTCTATGTTTATTTACTGCATTCTTCCTTACATTTAAAGTAGATTTACTACAAAAAAACACCGAGACCGCACATCTGTGTTTACATATTTCGAAGACGACAGTGAATGCATAAGTCGTCTACTACCCATGCTACACATTTATTAGGCTCTGTTTTATGCTGTAGGTCGTACAATTAGAAAGTGTCGCTAGTGTACAAGCAAAAAAAAAACTATTTCTGTATACCTAGTTTGAAATAACGAAGAATTAATAATCTTATAAAAAAAAATAAATGAAAAATGTTCTACATAATTTCACAAATTCGTTATCTATATTGGCATTTTATTGCCATTTAATTTTTTTTTTTTTTTTATCGGATCTCTTTTTGTGATGAAAATTAAAGCTACGTCGGGAAATGCTCTTACAATTTTATTAATATGTCAATTAAAATATAGGGGCAAGTTATTACAATAGAAAATGAACAAAACAATTTATTAAATTTTAATAATCCATATATTATAATGCATTGATTATAAATATAGTTTTCAATGTGGAATATGCAAAAAGTGCATAAAGTTACACACATGTTCACCGCTGGCGCCGGACTTATCGGACTTTTTTGGGAAAATTGCTTGCCGTTCGGTTGCAGGATTGTGACAGCAAAATGTCAATGTAACTTAAATGAATGTCACACTGACAAGTACCAAAGTTAAAATCACTCAAAATTATTCTAAAGAACGTTTGCTTCGTTAAAAACCGGCTTATATTAAGGTTTTTAAAGTTATATTTCACATCTTATTAGTTATTTCAGTTGTATAATTATTTGGTTAATAGTCTTGTATTATTTAGCTTTGATATAAACCAGATTGTAATCAGCTGTGTCCTTCATTACTATCATTTTGACGGGTCAAGAAAGTAGTTCTCATGTTCTCAAACGTCATGCAGATGTCGCTACTTAACGGAATCTCTGGTGTAACATTCAATTCAAATGTGCATGATTCGACAGGCCGTATAAAGCAAACTAAGTTATCAAGCAGGTCGTAATAAAATGAATTGCTCCAAACAAACGCCGCCGCTGGGAGGCATTTATTTACTTTCTATTTGTATCATCCAATGTATATAATTGTTCTAATAGTGTAAGATAATAAAAGCTACCAGCTACTACAGCTTTTTCTTTCATATTATTATTCGTACACACTGTTCGGCGATAGAGGTATACATATCTGATCTCTATATTCTCTTCTAAACAATGGCCGCGTTCAGAGTACGAACATGATACATATCAGTAGCAGTTTCCGTTACACAAAATGGCGGCCGATCCATTGTATGTTATTGATGGTAGCGCAAAAGTAGCGGTACGTTTTTGAGACGAATTTTCAACAGTTCCCAAACCGTTTGGGAGCAGCTACGTAGCAGTTACGTACTCTGAACGCGGTCAATGTATATGCTGTTTCTGAGAGTGTATATTATACGCAATTGTCACACTGTAGGTAAGTATTATATTACATATCATTTACGATTTAGCGTTTATTTATCTGTGCCTGAAATACTATGTGATACTATACTATTTTAAAGAACTGGTAGGAATCGTAGACAAAAATATGAAAGTTGTTTCAATACATGTTAATGGGTTGAGTTTAAATACACTTATTGAAAGAACAGTTTATGCTCAGATAACCAAAATTGATCGTTTCATAGCCTGTACATCCCGTTTCCCCTTGATTGTAGTAGCTGTAAATTTATACTTTTACATTGTATTTTGTGATTCAATACTGACATTTTGTATTTCGAAAGAAATTATATACCTACCTACATATGTATATAATGACTGAGATAATTATTTATAACTGTAACTTGTCGTATGGTCTAAAAATTTTAATTAGGCACTTTCAGCAATTAACGAGAGTACGCTTTTGGAATCTTATCAAGTCTTACGATTTAATGATTTACGATTTTTCACCTCTAATTCTAATTTTAGATATTCTTATTTGATATTACCTTTACTTGTAAGAATTTTAAGAGCAATTTAAATTTAACACAGAACCTATTATAATTAAAAACTAATCAGCTACATAGTTTATTTGTGACTGTTATAATAGTAGGTACCTGCATGTCCTGTCTATGCAAAATTGCACTATAATGTTTTCATAAAGTCTTATGATTCTTGAAACGTGCTGCTTTTTTGTAATGTGGCGTTTATCAAATGTCATTCTTTAATAAAAGAAAAGAAATTTGATAATATAAGTAATTTATGTAGTAATTATAATACAATTATTTCATTCAAAATGAATTTTGAAAATATCCTATAATACTTCTATCCTTGTTTATATAACCGCATTGTTAAATTTTTATTGCAGTTTTCTACCAGCACTAATAGCAATTCCACACATACACAAAAGGAAATACCGTGAGATCCAATAACACTGTCCTGATCCTACTCCACTTTCCACGAAGATTATATCAATATTTACATCCACTGTTTCGAATGAAATTAGTTAATAAAATACAGTAACGTGCGATCATTATGCGGTTTTTGTCTAATTGTGCGTATGCAACTTAATATTCACTAATGTCAACGCAGACGACAAGAGTAGTGCACCAAAATTGCATCTAAGGTATGAGTCATTGGCTGCGTTCAGGGAGTTACGGCGCTGGAAGCGATAACCGCTAGCGCTGTGACCGGCGCTAGAACTCCCTGAACGGGTCATAAGAGTAGCTTTTGCTGGCGCATGCTCTTTGCTTACTTATTTAGTGTGTTTGATAGCGCCGTTTACAGAATTGGACTATGTTGAAAGGTTATGTTGCTTGCTCAAGCGTTTCTTTTAATTTATATCACAAAACTAAACGTTCGTGTTTAATCTTAGACAACGATATCTTGTTACACATATAAAGGGATAAGAAATTGTCACAACAATTATTTTAATCACAAAACTATAGGAAATAAAAACACCATAATTAAAACTTTAAAATAAGGTTTATAGAATAACATATTTTAAAGGTATCCCTAATATCCTCGTTCACTCTTATAATATCTGTATTTATTTATTAATGCAGGCGATTTCGTTGCTGTTTAAGCATAAATTATAGATAAATATAACCTAATCGATAAATATTCAAATAAATATCCAGGAAAAAAGGCTTAGTCGTGAATTTTTATATGTATTAGTAAACTATTGATTTTATAATTTCACAAAATGTCCATATAATAAAATGATTTGCCTTAATCGATCTAAAAATTATAGTTTCTGTATTTATAATATTTATATTAACCTCTCTGCGACTTATATTGTTTCCATTTCACTTTATTCATCATCACTTTAATAAAAAAGCAATAAAAAGTTAGTATTACCACAATTACTTAACGATTTCATCTAGTTCACACGCTTTACAAATTCATATTTGAATGTTTGCCGGTCATCCCCACTTTCCACTGGATGATCTAGCGGTCGGCCATATTGCCTAGCGAAAATATTTTTCGCTAGAAAAGATGGCGACCGCTAGCTCCAGCGCTGGATCTAGCGGCCGCGTTCAGGACGCCGCTCGATCTAGTGGAGCTCAGCGCTGGCAGCGCCGTAACTCCCTGAACGCACGGATTCAACTAACTCCCGCGCAAAAATAACGTGATAAACATTTTTCAAAACAGTATATTTCTGATAACAAATACAACCAGGTTTAATTAAAGGTATGGAAGGTTTAAACAATATGTATTGTAAAAATACATATTTATCTCATGTCTTAACTTATATTTAGACATTCTTCATAGCCATACGCTCTACAACAAAAATATAATATAAATTAAAAAATTGAGAACATATTTCTTTAACATACCTGCACTTCTTACATGCTGTGTTCAAAAGTGGGAACCACCATTATTATTAGCAAATATTACTACTTACTAGTATACTACTAATATATTTATATTGTATTTGTTCTTAGTGAAGTTTATAACAAGGACATTACGTTTTTAAATATTTTTTCGAGATTGTAGATGGAGCCACTGTATGTATTAAAATGGTAGCATAAACAAAATTCGTATACCACTGTAAAAATGGTTGCATAAAAAAGGTCCAAATAGCGTTATATATAAAGTAAATGAAATAAAAAAGATAAGAAATCATCTTCAAGAGCATTCTTTCTTCTACCTTTGTAGGTAAAAAAGGGTTAAGTTATTTTATATATCTGTTTCGCTGTACATTTGTATAAGAATTGTTTTAAATTTGATTTTATTAAGAACAGTTTAATGGAAAGCACGTATAATTTTAGTAAAGCCATTTATTACGAGTAAAAAAACATACATGTGGGTACACTAAATAAATTCTAAATATATTTGTGACATTCGGTTGAAGTTAAGATAGGTTTCGGATTGAAAAATTATAAAATTACTTTTTGTCCTACTCAAAACTCTCCTGTTTTTCTGGAAAACTTGTTTTCGTAAACTATGTACTTTATTTCGACGAAATTTAATGTTTATTTCCACCACGCATTACAACTACACTTTAAAATACTTGAGCTATAACATTAGATAAACTTAATCAAACTTATCAGGATCATAGGGTTTATAAAAAGGAATTATATCACATTAATTACAGCTGCCACATTTGAATTGGTACAAATGTGATTTCCTTCATTGGACTGACCCTGTTTGCAATATATCCCGAAGCAAATTTTTCCATTAAATTCATTTGATATTATTCTCAACAAATCAACTGATTTCTCACCGGTTTTCTGATCAATACATATTACCTCACATCTTGCACATTTTTGAATAGCCTAGAATTAAGCGATTAAAAAATGGCGAAAGTTTTAATTTAGAATTAACAACCTTAAAATTGAGATCGTTAACACTGAATTCTCGCAGGTTATTTTCGATAAACGGCTTCTCGAAATCAACGACAAAATTTGCTCTGAATCTGCCGATTGTATCATCAATAGAATCAATCGATTCGCAATCCACGAGGTACTCGTGCAACCATTCCACGCTTTTTTTGTTGATTACTAAGAATTGCGCTTGGTTATTCAGGGAAAGTCTCATGGATTCTCCTTTAATTTTCTTTCTTCTCATATTTGCTTCATTGAGCGATTGTTTCATCAATCTCAAGCCTTTTCCACGCAACACCTTGTCTAACCAAGTCGAAACTTCGTCCCCGTAATCCCAACCAATAATGGGATCCCCACAAACCTTACTTCTGCATTGAAGAATTTTGATTTTATGAGTTTCATTGATATTTAATGGAACACTGATCTTTTCTACACCTAAGGTGAAACGGAAATAAATAGTTTTGGTATGATCACATTAGATGATTACCTTCGAAATGTAGTTCCAGCATGTTACTGTGTAGATTTATATATGGTTTGATACGGCATAAGTTAGAGTTGTTTTTTTGTGTTAAGCAAACACCAGATTGATTTATAATCATCCATTCTCTATCATATTTCAATCCCATAGATGTCAGGCTCCAATCAGATTGGATTTTAAAAACGCCACAAGATTTTATAGGGTAAATGTGAATGCTTTCGAGAATACCATTTATTGTTATTGTATTACCAGTTACATCAGGATTCGATTCCAAATTTTCAGGACTTGTACCACCTACCTAAAAAAAAAAATAGTTGAAATCAACGAATCAAATAAAATAAATTAGCTTTCGACACCTGTTTAAATTCTTCAACAGATTTAATAATATTTGTTCTTATCTCTTTATTATCATTCTGTAAAACACAAAACTTTTTTTGATATTCATTCCGAATCAAATCAAAATCCGCAGGCAATTTCTTTCGACACGGCTTTTCAACAAAACAATCTTCTATCATTTCGAGAAATTCATCGGCATCTTTCTTAATCGACATATAACCGAATGAGATTCTTACAGAGCCAGTTGGGGTACCATCAATTAAATCGTTTTGGTCCCCGCAAACGTGTCCTCGCTAAAATTTTTAATTATTTACTTGTATAAAACGAAATTTATAAATGCGACCAACTTCAAAGTGTTTAATGACATCGTTTGTTGACAACTTCAAGTGGCGCTGGCATGAACCTGGATTACAGAAACAGCCTGTACGTAGTTGAATTTTAAATAAATTTGCTACATTCATCACCTGAATAAAAAGATCGATTATTAGAAACTAAGATTGTAAAGAAGGATTAAATTAAATAATATGATGAAAATCCTTTTTGTTCCTTATTCAGCCGTTACGCTATTTTCAGGTAGAATCTACAATTATATAAACTAGGGGTGAGCATAATCGAACTACGAAAAAGGTATCATTCGATTATTGACGATCAGTCGATAACTCGATTATGACGTTTGAACTATGAATGATCGTTCGATTATATGAGTGATAATCGATTATGAACGAGTTACACGAATGGTATTCAGTTGTAAATTTGATTGGAATGTTAAGAAAAGGTCATTATATTAACAATTAGAAAAAAATATGCACAAAAAAGAAATTGAGCACTTAAAACAAGGTTATTATATTAACAATTGGAAAAAAATTATGCAGAAAAAATGAAGTGAGGACCTAAAAAAAATTCTTCTTCCAATGATAATCGAATGATCATTCGATTATTACGATCATAAGAGTATGGATCATTCGATTATCGAAATCATTCGATTATGCCCACCATCATTATAAACATAAGGATTATTAATAATTAATTAAATGTTAGGTTAGGGTTAGATTATAGAGATTATGCCATTACCACCTCTATTCCGATCACGCAAATTGGTGATTTATGCTAGTAATTGATATTTATTATAACTCCAAGAACTAATGTTAGGTTTGCTCGAACATGCAGTTCGCGAATGGTTCACGATCATGTGAACCAATCAGACAACACATTCCAGTTCGCGAGAACTCCAATCTGATTGGTTCACGTGATCACGAACCGTTCGCGAACTGTATGTTCGAACAGCCCTTATATTAATATATTTTCTATCTTTGATTTAAATAAACAGATTCATTTAAATAATGTTTCTTTTTTTATTTCCTTAAAATTGTTTGGTGTTACAATCAAAGCCATTATTTAATCAAAGAGAGTCATACAAACATTCTTCTTGATTAAATAGTGTTTTTAATTGATTATAAATCTGTGGCTTAGTGCAAAATGTGCCATGAATGTTGCTTTGCAATGTAAATCATGTTTTTAAGACAAAATAGAAATGAAGTCATTATTATCAAAGCTACACTGTAAAGAAAAACTGAAATATTAAATTCTTCTTTTAGAAAAATCACTAAACATAAAAATAATCTAAATAGAGAAAAAAATATGTCTGAAAAATTATTTCTAAGTCCTAAAACAAAAAGTATAAATTCCAAATAGGCATTTCAATTGTAATATATTTTACTACATAATCTATTTAGTGATGACTTCATTTCACCATTTTAACACAGATTATAAACTGATTATAGAAACTAAATTTTAATGTTTAATTAGTGGTTAATTCTATATATTTCTAAATATAATTCCAGGTTCTAGCTGACGCTGATCCAACAATGTATAATCACAATTAATAAGATCAACCCTACAGTATGTTAAAAATAATAAACAAATAAAGAGGATTTTCAAATTTAAAAACTAAAATACACTAGTCTAAAAAATAAAAATATCATTTACCTCTGCATATCCAATATACTGACCATTCGATCTTCTTAAATTAAAATTCACAATCCCACCTTGATGTTGCCGATCTTCGAAAGTGGTATCATGATACAAAACAACAGCTGGCTGACCATTCGAGTGATGTAATCTTAACAAATGATTATAAACATATTTAGCAAGTGAAAATGTGTGTTTCGATATCAAATCCATGTTCAAATCGAGACGTTTAAGAGTATCAAATCCATGTTTCAATGATACAATATCTAAAAATGAAATTGTGCCATCTTCGAATCTAAAATAGAACAATATAAAGCAAAATTGCTTCACCATCTGTTAATGTTATATTACCGTTCATGTAAATGCTACGTGGTATCGCAACATTTTGCATACTCAATGCCATAAGAACTGTACCGCCCCCATAATATTTTTTCAGTAATACGACCATTGCTAGCATTCCTTACTAATAAAGCTCCCAATCCAGTAGGATATCCAAATAACTTATAACAGGAAATGCAAACAAAATCCGGCTTATATTTTGATAAATCTAAAAATTCGTGGAAACAAAGGCAGCAGCATCGAGGCAACAGAACCATCGGTTTGAGCAGTGAAGATGATTTAAAGCGCCTTTTTGAATGTTTTCGATCCATGTTAGTGGATATTTTGTCCCAGAAAAGTTACATTGGGCAGGATACACAAATAAAGAATTAACACTTTGGATATCATTGTGTATCAAAGTAGAATTAATTTCTTTACTTAATAATTCGAAAGCATCATCATGATTCAATACTTGAATGTTGGACGCATTATTTCTCATCCCCAAGACAGAAGTATGATTATCTTGTAAGTAGATAAAACATCCATTATTATAGTTAAAAGATTCGGATACCAATTTCAAGAGCACCTGTCGCTCCATTAGTAAATACAACACTGTATTCGCTTGTGTTTACATTGAAATGATTTAAAATTCTAAAAATTATTGAAATTGAATATATCCAGCAAAATATGCAGAAATAGACTTACCGATATCTTATTTGGTCTACTGAATCTTCTGTTAGTTTGCTGGAAGTGTTTTTAGCATGAGGATTCGCATATATGTTACTAGTGAGATCACACAGGATATTTGAAATTTGTTTCTCTGAATATAATGTAGCTCCTGCATGTTCTAGATAACAAATATCTAAAAAGAAAGTAATTAATATTCAGAAGACTTGCAAGAACTAACCTCTCAATTTATTATATCATCTTATTGACATCTAGTTTTTCAAAAGTTAAATTTCCATATTTTCAAATTTTACTCACCTTTCGTCCGTTCAAATTCAGATAAAATGTTCTTTTCCTGTATTTTCGAATAAATCGGTTTATAATAATTATTCATAATTAAATTAAAATATTTCAACGCTATATATTCAATGTTTAAAATCTTAAATTACCTTGAATAGAAAATTATAAATAATTGCTAAGATGAATGATCTGTGAATGACATTTATAATTTTATTACATGCTTATAAATTGATAAAATTAAATAAATATTATCTACAATGGAATTGTTATTGTGACTAACATTATATAGCTCTTGTTTTACTATAAATTCTAAATTACGAAATCTGGTTAAAAAAAATTATTGACCTTTTCTTACCTAATAATTGATATTTTGTTATTGCAAATGAGAATGCAGAAATTCCTCAGTACGAATAACTAGATAAGGGAATAAAGTTTTAAAACCTTGAATAAAACATGGATTTAGGTTGCAATATAATTTATAAATCGTTAAATATAACAATATGACGTAAAAACAATAATCTTAAATTTGTACTACAAATTAACAATAAATATATTTTCGTATATAATACAATATATTATTTTATTTTTCTTTATAGGTAACATCAAGAAGGCAATACAAATAATATAATTTATTATTATATATCACCTATCATTTATTTATTATTATTATTACATTATAATATTTGTAAATTAAGTATTTTGTATGTTTGTAATATATTTTATCAATTACATTTCACATTATCAATATACAAGGAAGGTGACATATCATTATTTCTTCCTCATTTACTCTCATTTTCACTTTTGAAATTAAGATTTGATATAACATTACGATATCTTTTTTTATTATTATTATTAAATAGGTATATTTGTTCCTCAAGATATGTAAAAATTAAAAAGAATTCATTACGTTACAAAATTTAACAGTAAAAACAGGATATGGCAAATGTGCTACGGAGTTATACTTAATCTCATTGTTTGTTGTAGCATTAATATTTTACGCAATTCTCTTTTAAATGTCACACCCTAATAGTCAAATTTAAATTTCCCGCCACTATTTTCAGTAAATTCAACATAAAGGCATTAAAATAGCTGTTGATGTAGTACAAAATAGTGGGTAGTTTTATGTTTCAACGTTGAACCTAGTGAGAATAATTGCGGGAAATTTAAATTTGTCTATTACGGACATTTTGTTCCTTTAATTTTTTTAAGTATATAATTTGTTCATTCTTAATTTCTTATAGATAAGACCATATAGAAAATAATGTCTACAGTATTTTGTTATAAATAATTATAATAATATATGCATTTATACAAAAATTGATTTATACAAAACTTTCTGTTACGTTAGGCAACAAATACTGTAACAAAATATATGTCATATATTTCTTCACCTTATAGATATGCACAATTCAAGAGTGATAAAATCCGATAATAAATATGATAACACAAAAATAACGGTATAAATATTTTGAAGTAATAACAGTTTTGTATTTTATAACAGTTTTTTAAATTAGGCTTTCTTTGTTTCACTAATTCCAAGTATAAGGAAATACTAAAGTAATTATCTACAGAAATCATGCAATTAGGTAGACAGATATTTCAAAATATTTTTATTTCAAGCCAAACTTGTTAAAATACCTGTGAAAGAACTATTTAACGGTGTGCACGAGCCGCTACTGGACCGACATTTAACACATCTGAACAAATGGCGCCAAAAGAAGCGTTGCTTCATTATTCAAAAAACTACAAAGCTTTATTTGATGTTATATATTTAATTTTGGCACATATTTTTTCAACATAACAATGTGAGTTATATCCTATCTTTTTTAGAATTAATCAGATATTGTGTTGATACGTGTTTATGAAATGTTAAATGTATTAACAATTGCACAACATTTGCATTAAGAATTTATTGGTCCTATATTCAATTCATTGTTTATAATGGGTAATTAATAACAATAAGAAGTTGATTTGTGTTATCATATTTAGTTTTTACAATCAATAACGCATAATATAGTATAAGAGTTTTATAATATTCTTTTATGTATATTCTGTAGAAAATTGAATTCATATACTTTATTTTATCTATCGTATATATTTACAATTAACTTATTTTGTTTTGTCATTCTATAATCACGTATTATATAATCAATATCCTTTTAATCTCAGATAAAATTATTGAATGAAATCTCTATAAAATATAGGTGTTTACTGTATGGCTATGTAGTATGTACTATATATCTATAAAATAAAACCACTTAAACAATCACTAACAGTAAAGGTTTAAAAGAATTACCAACAAATAAGAGGGAAGTTCATATATCTGATGTAATTAAAGCTATATGTATCCTACATTCTGAGTTAGTTTAATATCAACAAAATTATAATTTATAATCATCACTTTACTTTTAACATTATATAATAGTAAATTTTATTTAAATAATGCTAAACTTTCGTCATTATTATAGATATTTATTATTAGTAACCATTTATTTTACTTAGTATTGTATTACTGTACTAAAATATCTAATTTTCGTTAAAAAAAAACGATATTAAAATAATTCTAGAAACAAATCACAATAAAATGAATTTGGTATTAACTTCAACGGTTTAGGGAACCCAAACAAACAACTGATGTAAATACAAAACCACTATATCATTATTAATTAGGTAATATTTTTCAAGTTTTATTTATTTAAAAGTTTAATTTTTATTATATGTTTATGTATGTACATATAATATATGTGTTGAAGTTCAATTATATTTCATTTTAAAACTGCTTTCTCGGTTAACCGTATGATAAAACGTGATTTATAAGGTGAAAAACGCTGCACTCTATTATGTATCGTGTATTTCACAAAAATCGTGTAATAAATGAGACGTAAGTACCTGTGTCAATGTGTGATTAAGTATCATGAAAATAATTAGATTTATTCCATCGAAATAAAATAAAAAACTTCTAGATTTAATTATTACTAAGTCTCATGCAACTCATTATACAGACGCGTAAGTTTCTAAGTGTATAAACTGTTGCCTAAATACAGGGCGTAATAATTGCTATGCTAATTTGTTTTGAAGATGTCTTTTTTAAACAATTAAAAACAAATTTCGCGTTTTGATGGAAGAAAACTAAATTATATAATCGTTAATGTCTCATGTAATGTAGAGCTCTCTCTATTGTGTGAGAATTAGTCGAATCCTCTTGTAAAAACACGAGGATTTTTAAGTACCGTTAATAAATCTATGGTTTCATGTCACAACAATATCTTATTTTGTTTTATATTTTATCTGCGATATTTTGGTCAGTTATTAATTAATTTATAAAAAGAATATTTTAAACTTAATTGGGAGGATATGTCACAAGTTATTTTGATACAGTTCACTACCCTTGCAGTTTAGAGCATCGTAATATATCGCGGTGACATGATATCACTTAAAACCACAGTCTATTCAGCTTATTCTATAAAATACCTTTTGCTATCAATTCCTTAAGAGACTCGCCAACTCCTCTTACTCCAATAGTCATGATTTCCATTCCTTTAACTTCCTTAATGAGACTTTCTTTAATCTAGAAACAGTCGACATCAGATCCGATTCCTTGGCTTCATCATCGCTCAACGTTTCCCCTTCAGAATGTACTTCCCGTTGGCACTGGGGCTTCTGCTGTACAGAAGTGGAATGCGTGTCTTTCTCGGAGTGCACCTTCCCTCTCAACATACCCTTGCGCGAATCTTCCCCAGTTTTGCTTTTTAGCTTCGATGCCGTTGGATCGCTGAGGGCTGCTTGCACAGGGGCTTTAATGCTGTTACTTGCCACGTTTCTCGCGGCACTCAATCCCCTGCTGATCCTATCCAGCGTTGCCAAACGTAGTGTTGAGGTTAAGCGATTCTTTCTCAGTGTATTCGGAGTGGCGGTAGCCCTATCTTGCATTATGAATCTGCCGATGGTTTGCCAGTGCGATTGGGCGCTGTAGACGTTTTCGTCGTCTTTAAGGGCTCGTAATTGGATATTGTGACTGGTTCCACCCCATTCTAGTTCTTCTACGATGACGAAATTCGTTGGATCCTCCATTCGTCTGGCCTTGACGAGAGCTTGCGCCAAAACGTCTTGCGCGCATGCGTTCAGTGGTACTTTCAAAATGGCGTATGGTATCTCGGAGATACGTTATAGATGCACACGAGAAAGGTATCGTTTTCCTCCCAAGCATTGCTTGGGGCTCCGTCCGACTTTCTCGCTTCTCTTTCGCGATTCGCCACACTCCTTATGGATGATAACCAAGCCCTACTGCTAGGATCGTTACCCATCTTCTTCAGGATAAACCTTCCTTCGCCCTTCCATTGCGACTGGGCTTGTAACGGTCTCTCGTGCAAATCCAAAACCTCTTTGAGTGGCTGGTAAGTTGTGGTCTTTCTTCTCCCAACCTCTAGCAACTTCTTCTACCAATATATAATCGTTGATTTTGTCCAGGGACTGTCCCGCTTTCTGCAAGGCTAAAGTTAGGACGTCTTGTGTCGTACTCTCTTGCGTAATTTTTAATATGGTGTAAGGCTCTTCGGAGACAACTCCGTAAACCATCAGAAAAAACATTTTTCGTTTCATACACAACGGGGTGCCAGATATTCCGACGTATGGGCTGTCGGTGGTTGTATCCGTCGGCTTTCTCTTGATATCTGATTGCACGCGATCTAATGCATCCCTATTGTCGTTATTCTCTAGACTTTCCTCTTCGACTCTTGAATAGATGAAGATGGTTGACATATTTAAGTTCTTGTTCTGCGCCGACCTTAATCGCAAGTGTCTGTATCCCGGTTTCAAGCATTTTAGTGGTAAAATCCTATGCGCTAGCAAATGATTGGTCGTTCCATCCAAGACGTTTATCTTTAAGAAGGCCAATTCGTGAAACATCACCCTGAAATGGAAGGTATCGTTCCATATGGGATTTAAAGCATTCTTCTGCACTATTCTCGTTTTTTGCTTATTGCAATCCACTGGGATCCCAATAATTTCCACTTCTACATAAGTGCTTAAGTTTACATTGCTCTGGCAAACGTATTGACCCGATACTATGTTGAGTATTATCTGACAAGAATGCAACCCATCAAATTCTTTATCCCAAGGATTGAATCGCCTGTACATAACATGAGAGCGATCCCACATCACGCTGGGCTTGCTAACGAAACCGCACTTCCCATTGCTTTCAAATAAGGCCGTATTCAATTGCATGGCCAAATCGTCAGTTTGGTAATTCAGCGCTGCCATCTGCATCCCAAACGACCAGAATATAACCGGGTTGAAATTGGAGGAATCTATCCTCATACCTACCGATCCAAACGCAAGTATAAGAAATAAAAGTTATTGAAATTTATGATCATATTTTTTGTTACCTGCTGGGTAAGTTCGCATCAGTTGTGTTTGAGTATGAGCGACCAGTGCTAGAGGTTGTTTTCGACAAAGTTTTTTCGCGGTATTCTCATTAATAGAGGAGCATTGATAGCATGATACGTTGGCATTAGGTCCTTGGCGTTTGATTTCGCTTTCAATGACTGTGGTGTCCGTTTCAGAGCTTGTAGTTCCTGAAGAACTTATGTTAGATGCTGTGGACGTCGAATTACTTGCCGTGGTCACTATGGAACTGCCCGAACTTGACATTCCCGGCCTCTGTTTGTGTTTTACTGAGCTGTTGGGGCTTATCGTGTTGAGGCCACGAAATTTAATAGCCTAAAACGATACGTAAGCGAAACTAAAGGACCTTCGAGTAAATGAAGACATTCTAAGGGATTCTAAAGTTAAACTAGTACTTACCTGTACGTATACAACTAGATCAGAAAGGTCCTTAGAAATTTGACTGCTGCGTTTCTTCAGTTTATCGTCCGGATTTGGCCGTTTTGTTGAGCTACCTTTCGCTATGGCGTGCGATATTCCCATGGATCTGGGAGATTCTGTGGCAGCCATGATGGCATGTATAGGTTTTTCTACAACTGTAACTTTTTTGACAGTGTTAGAGAGATTATAAGGATCATTTCTTAGTTGGTACCTTCAATATTATCTTCATCATCTTCGTCATCGTATTCATCGTCGCTATAGTCATCATTAAAGGAACTGCTACTGGTGTTACTGATTATCGAACTGGTACGACGGGAACTGAATGTCTTATGCAACTAGACGGCCTGAAAGTATTTGTATAATAGCGCAGACGAGAGAAAGTTATCTCTAAGCTATTACCTTACGGGCGTAGACATTGTCGACGTGTAACTAATCAACGGTAAAGGCACTTCCATTACGAGCTTCTTGTTTTTAATCAAGATCCTGTTCTTTAATTGTTCTGGTGACGGTAGAGCTGGTTCATCGCTATAGTCGGCTTCAAAGAGGAAACTGGTCACTAGCTTCTCGCCAAAGACCCTCAGGAACGTATGTGCCATCCTGCTCTGTTGCTGCAACGAGCAGTGATTTTCTATCGATAAAATCACCGGATAAGGAGACGCTACAAACGCGTTCTTATCTATACTCTCTAC
Organism: Protaetia brevitarsis; assembly: GCA_004143645.1. Lineage (NCBI taxonomy): Eukaryota > Metazoa > Arthropoda > Insecta > Coleoptera > Scarabaeidae > Protaetia > Protaetia brevitarsis. The sequence continues at coordinate 2,985,715 of RXPK01000109.1, forward strand.
TACAGCATTGAAAGGTATCTTCGTAGTGAAAGTGTGCCCATGATAGATCATGGGGTAACCATCGTCGCCATCCCAGCAATCCAGTTCGACGCATCTACAGCCTGTTAGAAGAACCTGGAAATTGTCGATTTACCTCCTTGCTTTGAGAACCCTTTTCGGAACATACTTGACTGTAGAGTTCCACAGAAGATTCCCCTTTCAACTGGTGACCAGTCAGGTAGGTGTTGTGCGACGAAGCTATGTAATAGGTCGACATTGGTCTGGTCATTTCGCTATCGTTGGGCGTTTCTCGTTCGTTAACGAAGGCGAAATTGTCCTTGTCCATGAGATACCTGGCGAAACCCTCGAAGGAAAGACAATTCTGCTGTCTCAGGACGGGGTCTGGTTCGTGCCTCTGGAAATTCCAATGTCAGGTGAGGGAAATTAACTTTAGGCGCGGCAACACTTACACGTATTAAAGCTTTTATGTCTTCTTCAGACCAGATCTCCATCTGTCTGGTTTCTAGGAATTTCGTGAAGGTCGAGAGCGTTATAACTTGCGAGTTATTGGTGTCGATGCCGGCGCAATTGGTGAATATGCTGGCGGCGGCAATCGCGTCAAAGATCTTCTTTCGGGTGTTTACGAAGGTTCCCTCCAGTTCAGGTCGACTATTTCTTGTTAATAGACCTATGTGTAATATGACAAAAATACTCCAAACTGTGATACTGGTAATGCTGCAAACTTCTAGACCCTTCACCACAAACTGCACTAAACTCACTTCGTTTGTGGCGAGGGGTCTAGAAGTTTGCAACTATGTGTAATAGATATTAAGCATACGTTGTCTGCAATTAAAAACACACCACCCAAAAATTGTGTGAATATTATCCAGAAAACTTTATAACTAGATTTCTAAACAGTTCTGAGTTTAAACGATTAGCGCCATTTGTAGTTGGTGCAGCAGGGAAAACTTGAGCATTAACCCGAACAGAATCATGATAGTATCGGTCACCAGGAAAAAGAGAGTGGAACATTTGGTATCACCTATTATTCAAGATGTGAAGCTTGTATTTGCAGATAATATAAAAATATCTAGAAGTCTTATTTTATAAGACACTATCTTGGAATCCGCATTTTAGAGAAGATCACTCACAAGGCAAGGCTATTCTTATAGACATGCCGATGGGGAAATCTTAGGGGTTATATCGAAAGCTGGTCTATTAGCTCTATATAATGCAAGTACCTCCTGCCATAACCTATGGAGCAAAGCTTGATGGCAGTAGTATAGTAATACTTCCATTCATAACGATCGTGGGAGCTTCTTCCCCGTCATTGGCATTATAAGATCTCTGGTTGAACATTGTTGTGCCAAGGGAGACTACGAGCTAACGACATTCCGCCTGTGGCACATATCGAATCAATCGCCACATACTCGTGTCTGTGTGGTCAATAAGATGCTGGAATCGGTTAGTTTCGACAGCATGCTGGTAATGCCTTCGGACATCATGTGTACTCGACCAATGATCCATGTATACTTCACTACCTCCTTTCCAAATAGACAAGAATTGATATGCAACGAAAAGACACTAATGCAGGCATACATCGAAGTCCAATAGTCAGAAGATATTACAACCTTGCACAACACACAACGACGATCTTTCTTGACTGGCGTAATAATTTCAGGCGCTATCAGATCTGCTTTCAAGGCACCACTGATACAAATCTACAGCTCTAAAACAGCAGCCCGATGCATTTAGGATGTTATAGAATTCATAACATTAGCCTTTATGGAAACTATTGAAAATGAGAGATAATGCTCGCTTTCATACAGCACATATGCCTTTCCTAGCCGAAAATTTCGTTAATATGACTTGCTAGATTGCCAGATCTTCCACTAATAGAACACATTTGGGATATTATCCGATTGAGACTCCTATGAAATCTTTTCCATGCTACCAAGAACTGGGCGCCAAGTTAATGCAGCGTGGCAGGAAATGCCCCTGGACGCATTATCCTGCGGTATTAATTCAATGCTCAACCGTATTACTGGGTGTATTCAAAGAAGGGGTCACCAATTATTAAATAGAAATTATTTATTCATAATTTATTCTCGGGAATTTTCTTTTATCTGTATTTTTGCATATATTATTAATGTTTTGGTATTGATAAACATAATTGGTCAAAAATGTCCGGTGGTTTGTTTTTAATTGCAAACAGTGCAGTCGGTCTTTATTCCGTGAAATTTGAAATACAATCCAAACTGAAAACAAAATCGTCGATTTAATTACCTAATTTTTGTAGTTTCTTGACGGTCTCCGTTTTGCCCTTGACTCCGTTAACTTTGGGCGAAGGTGTATTCACAGCCATGCTTCGATAAGATATTGCTAGTTGTTCGAATAAGTCGCGTAGATCCTTGCGAATTAATAAACTGCAAGAAGCAATAAAGATGGTATACAGTGTGTCATAGAATAACTGTCCCTAATTTTCAGAAATGATTGAGGGCACATAATTAAAACTAGTGTCCGAAAATTATTTAGTTTCAAGATAAAAAAAAAATGGAATCATAGCAACCTTTGAAAAACAACAACTATATTCGTAGTTGTCATTTTACGGCTGGCACAAGCTAAACCTTTATTAGATATCCTCAAGCCATTCACGGATTACATCACCAATGGAAGTTTTCTGTTAATATTTCGGCTGAGATTGTTGATAATTATGTAATGGAACTATTTTTATTGCCTGCACGATTAGATGGTCATGTGCATTTTTCTGGAACTAACTATACCAGAATTGCTTAAGAATATCCCACTTAATATTCGAAGAAATATTGTTTTCCAAGATGGTGCATTAGCACAATTTGAATTGAATTGCCGAAATTATATAAGTGCACAATATCTAAACAGATGGATCAGAAGAGGGAAGCCGATTTATTGGTCTACATGTTCATCAAATATGGCTCTAGTTGATTTTTGTATTTGGGGTCATATCCAATCACTGGTTTATGAGACACTTGTTAATATAGAAGAAGAGTTAGTAGCTCGAATTATCCTAGCTTTTGATGGTATCCGTAAACGTCCTTAGCTATTTCGAAGAATTCGGTATTCAATTGCAAATCGTTACAATTTGTGTATCGAAAATGGTGGTCGGAACTTTTTATAAATTTTAATGCAGTATTATTTCTAATAAGATGTTCTTTAACTTTTAATTCTTTCCTGTCGTAATTGAGATTGTTATTAAAGATTCCTAGTTTATCTTGACGCCGAAAAAATTAAAAGTTTTTTAATAAATAATGTTTATATCAGTGTCCTCTATCATTTTCGAAAATTAATGAAAAATGGTTATTCTGCGACATTCTGTATGCGCACTAGCATAATTAGAACTTACCTAAATGAACGAAATAACGTAACGTATTCTATGAAGTCTAGTTGAGTATCGTAAAGAATTGAGCCTACTCGAGGGTGTCGTCCGTGCCATAGATGTTCTGTTGAACCGTGTCTTTCTCTGTTAAGGGCGAGAATGTTCGTTTTAGCATCTAATCTAATTTAATCAGTCCCAAAAACGGTTCAAACCTTTCAATCTTCGGTTGTGAAGAAGTGTATGCCAGATGACCTAAACTATGGTGCCTAGCGACATCTGGTTGGTGTTCAGCAAAGGTCGTTGGTGTCGACTGCCTGTGGTGGGTCGGATTGCGCCAGTAACTGCTCTCCATGCACATGGTGGTCGGTTCGATGAATTGGTGTTTTAAACTCTTATCCTATGTATGTATGTTTCATTTAAAGAATGAAAGAGTTGCATCTATATTCGCGGATAACTCTTACCCTAAACGTCTGGTTTGATATCAGATGTTTTTTCTTCACTTTCATGGACACTTCCCTTCGTAATCCTGACGTTTCGCCAGGCTGGCCTGGTTGGCTCATCCCAGCCAGGGACCAATCTCTACCACCGAATGAGCGTATTGCATCTGCTGCTAAGGGACCACAACAGTAACCGTCTTCGTGGTAGAGCTGCATGTATTGCTCACGTAACCACAGTAGCCGTCTGTCGCAGAGGTTATTCTGCCTCGATAGACCAGAGATGATCCAACAAAGGCCGCTGAACCATACGCTGTAAAGGAAGGTTGTTCAAGAACTATTTTGTAGATGTTGTTCATTGGTTAGAAAGAGTTAAGACCTTAATATAGTTTTGAATTGTCGTGTAGAGAAAAGTAAATATGATAGATGATAGATAGAAACTTGCATTATCTACCCAAAAAAAAAATAAGTGGCAACATTTTACTGTCACATAGTTAGGACATTTTAATAGAAGATTGACCAAGTTTGGTTCATATTTAAGCAAAGGTTTAATTAGTCAAAATAAATGAAATTCGGTAACCAAAAACAAATTTTATCAAGTTCTTAATGATGGAGGTAAGTAAGTAGATCCAATTAATATTGTATAACAAGATCTCTTTGAAGTAACAACTCAAGAAAATAGTACGAAAGTTGTTTTTTATTCGAATCGTCCACTACTATCTAAAGTATGTTCACTTGCTACTGTCTGTTTTGTGGAAGAATTCGTCCGAAAAAGTTTGTGACCATTAATGGAAAAGTGTTGACGGTATTTTGTTTCCTAAATCTTTTTCTTGGCAGATCTATCTAAATATCTCCTCGTAGCGATAAAACTTTATCTTTGGACATGTTTTCTAAAAGCTGCTGGAGACAACTGAATTATGTGTCTATCGTTCTAAATATAGTTTATAACCTTTACAATGTATAATGATAATAAAACATCCTTTTATTGAGCTTGTATAGAACTACAATGTAATATGCAAATAGACACAATTAGCAAAAGAGCGAAATTTAGTCATAAAATACAGATGACTGCTACTATACTATTTAACCCCAAATATATCATATCAAAAAAAATCAAAACAAAACAAGAGTACAGAACATACTTAAGTAACAGATACGACGAACAAGTAGAAGCAAATGAATGCCACAAATAATGATGAAAGCTGCACAAGTCATCGACTTTTAAGAAGAAAAAGATATGCATATTTACGAAATGAGGATTTATGAAGTTTTGAATCCACTCAGGTATGCATGGAGAGTCATGTTACACTACGACCTAAGAGATTTATTGTGTTTTCTATTCTTGCTGGCCTTCCAATTCTATTCCTTTCAGAAAGTGTAGGACATTAGAAGGCCTCAGCTTAGGTAAGTCTCCCTCTTCGATTTCACATGCTCCCAGCTGCAACATCCTTGAGTTGCACAGTGCTACGCAATTTCAGAGGAGATGGATGGGTGTTTCATCCTATTTCCCACAAAATCTACATTCAAATTCCTATACTATACTACCTTGATAGCTGCTGTTGGGCAGGTTTTTATAGCCCCAATTATTTTTGCGCTATCTACAGATTAATTCTCGCGGAGGCCAGATTAGTTCATTAGCTCCGAGCTACTGATCCATAAGTGATGATCGATCTCACCATCGCTATATACATTCAAAGCAGTATTTTTGGGTTCAGTCTGGTAGGTTGTTATAGCAATTTGTAGTGGCACAAGCAGACCTTTGTACCAAAAATCATAATTGTGAGCGTAATCTCTTGTACAGTTAGTGTGGTATTCTATATAGTAACAATTATAGAGTGTAAATAGAGTTTGTGCCTATTAGCCATATATAAGCCATATAAGTTCTTACAATTGGTGGCTAATATGATCACATTCTCTGATACCAAATACCAAACGCATACACGGATTCTGTCTTTAGACAACGGCATTTGTCATCAATAAAATCTGACGCAAAGCCGAAAACAACGTTGCAGTAATTAACATATCTCAGTAATAGCGAATTAATTAACAATATTTTAATTTCTTTACTAAGGACATGCTTCTGCTGATATATGCTTTCTATATCTTTACAGATATCTACATTACGGGTAATCAAATAACTTTCTGCATGTGTGTGGTAGCAACCATAATGAGTATATAACATAATTGAATTTGCTAACTGAACAATCCTTATTTAATCTAATCAGAATTGCACCCGGCATGCAGATTACACAATAAGGACTTGTTTCTTCGGCCCATTCCGCCGTAATGACAATAATCGTAATAATAAAGGCACAACTTCACTGCAATAAGCGGTATTACTGCATTTGAACGACTGAAAACCGGGAAATCGTAAAGCGGCCGCCCCGCCCCACTCCTTACATTTATTTCAGCGTTATTAGCTTCCATTTGCACGGTTCGATAAAATTTAATGGCCCTTTAATGCTTTTTCCTTCTGTCATGCTTGTTACGGAAGACGCGATGGGCGCTCGAGCTCAAGTAGCAACAAACGCAAAGTTAACCGCTAGAGAGATTTTCCTTTGAGTTCCAAGGTGAATGGTAGTTATAAATTAGGTACAACTCAAACTCAAACTGTACAGTTATACATATGTACAGTGTCAATAATCATCATCATTACGAAATAAAGTAAACATAATCTCCTTTGTCCAAAGGACGGTATTTTTTTAAATTTTTTATGTATAAATTACTTTTTTTCCCAACCTAGGTCACACTTTTGTGAACAGGTTATCTGATCTAAGTATTATTATTATAGCGGAGTTTTGTACCCATATAGTTACGTTCAACAGATATATGTGATACAGCCATTGTCGTAAAGATGGCGCTTCTCCTACTTCACTCAAACGCAGTTATAAAGAGTTTATTTGATGCATTTACCAGAAAAACATTGTTCACCGGCGAAGGAGAATTCGCAAACGTCACGTACAGAACAAAATAAATTAATGAGATCAAAATTTCTCAAATTAAGGACCCTTTATTCACCTTGATCCAATAGTCCAGCCTTTCTGTACGCAAAATTCTACTGAAAATTCACTAAGTATTGCATTTGTGGCAAGCAATATGTAATTTATGCTCCTTCTATAGGGTAGTTGTGTCGAACAAATTGTGCAACAAAACTACGCATTATGTTACAAAAAAACCAGATTATACAATAAATAATTATTCACAACTAAGTATATCAATTATAGCAACAGCGTAGTTAATATGTACGCAAAATCTTAATATCGGTTCACTACAAAGATTTGTAATAGTAGCAAAAATATTGTAAATATTTTGTTGAACGATTAGTTGCAACTATTACCACTGCCCTAATGTATGTATGTATATAAATGGAAGGGTGATGTTACACTACGACCTAAAAGATCTGTTGTGTTCCCTATTCTTGCTGTTTCACAGCTGGCCTTCCAATCCTATTCCTTTCAGAAAGTGTAGGACATCAGAGGGCCCCAGTCTAGGTAAGTCTCCCTCTTCGATTTCACATGCTTCCAGGTGCAACGCCCTCGAGTTGCACAGTGCTACGCAGTTTGAGAGGAGGTGGAAAGGTGTTTCATGCTGTTCCCCACAAAATCTACATTCAGATTTCTTTTCCAATCCAAGCTTACTCAGGTGTACTTTCAGTCTACAATGATCTGAAAGTATTCCTGTTAATATGTGAACATTGTTCTTACTCAGGTTGATGCATTCTGTAAACCTCTTCTGGTTATAAGTTCCCAGAAGAATTTTGTTGCCTCATTCCCTGGAGATTTTCCCAGCAACTGGATTTTCTCTGTTCCATTTCTATTTTCAGTTTCTGCAATACTGACCGTAAAAGGGTTCAGGCCCTACAAAAGGTATTCCAGCCCCTTTCTTTTGCGAGATTATCCGTTATTTCGTTTCCTTCCACTCCTGTGTGACCTGGAACCCACAGGAGGGTTACTTTATTCCTTTTGCCTAGCTCATTTAATTTCCCTAGACCATCTTGGAACTGATTTCATATGAGCTCAGCGCCTTGATGGCTGCTTGACTATCAGATATGATGATGATCTCCTGCTTTCGATAATTTCTATCAATATTGAACTGAACACATCTTTCAATAGCATGTTGCAATTTCCGCCTGAAATATACTTGGATATTTTCCCAAGCTTTCGAAATAGGTTCTAGGCTCATATATTAGTATTCCAGTTCACTTTGCCAATCAGTCTACGATTTGATGGCATTTCTATTCAAGTTCAAGATGGTGTTATGAGCCCACTCGCTCCTGTTACTTAGCTTTATGATGAATTCTTTTAACATATCATCCCGGGGCATGTCCCAGGCTTGATCACCATCAGGAGATTGAGACCTATGCCTAATCATGCTTTCCATGACCATTCTGAGTGTGATTCTTTTTGCCACGCCCTCTACTACGATGTGGAGAGGGGTAAGATCCAATACTACTTCAATAGCTGCTGTTGGACAGGTTCTCATAGCCCCCGTTATGCATACGCATGCTAATCTTTGCACTTTCGAGAGGTTAATTCTCGCGGTGGCCAGATTTGTTCTTTTGCTCCAAGCTACTGATGCATAGGTGATGATCGGTCTCACTATCGCTGTATACATCCAAAGCAGTATTTTTGGGTTGCATCCCCAATTTTTCCCTGCAAAGTTTCTGCACACCATAGAGTCTTTTGGCCTTGTTGGTTAGGCTTCAGATTAACTTTCGTTCTCAAAGTCTAATTTTAGCCCATCCAGTTTTATGGTTTTAAGATTGGATTTTCTTTTCCTGGTAAATGCTACTAGGGTTGTCTTAGTGGGTTGACATTGAGTCCCATTGATTGACACCATCTTCTCGTGAAGTTCAGTCCTCTTTGAACTATGTCACAGAGGATATTCTCAAATTTACCTCTTGCGTATATGACAATATCATCAGCATACCCTTGACAAGGTATGCCTAGATCCGTCAGTCCGCATAAGAGTTCGTCTACTATTAGGCTCCACATAAGTGGGGATGTAACTCCCCCCTGTGGGCATCCTCTGGTCGTACTAACCGAGATGGTCTTATGTCCACCTCACCTCCACCGACCTGGAGACAGTAGCTGCGACATCCATCTAGAAGTGACACGTCTACCCCCCATTATTATAATGCTTTTTGGACAGACTCGTGTGGAGTGTTGTCAAAAGCGCCTTCTATGTCTAGAAAGGCGCACACTACGGTTTCTTTATTCGTCAGGGCATCTTGGATTTTGGCTGTCAGCTCCACTAATGCAGTACTGTATCTAACTACAGCATTAACTTAGTTACAAGAACAAAGATACTAATGCTACTAAACTCTTGTATTTTCATAAATAAGTAGTAACTTGCCACAACTATGATTATTTGAGTTTTGTTGCACCTCGTGTGTTTTCGGGGAACCTTGGTAATTCTACCGTGTTTTGCGCATAACCGTCATAACTAGTGTTGATTCACGTACGCGCAATGGACGGATACATCTCCCGTGCTTAATAATAAAGGTGTTTGCTCATTAACACTCGATAATACCTGTGCTAGAAGTTTGAAATAGAAGAATTGCTTTCATCTTGGGGCTTCAACTCCACCACTTAAATGAATTTTACAGAGGTAACATGCGTAGATCATCTTTTGATATGCACCCTTCATAATCATAAACAATATATTAGAATGTATTAAACATTTAAGAGTATTGGCAAGTTGTATAAGGATTCCATTCATTCTTCTAAAGCTTGTTTTGAAACGTCTGTTCAGGTTATTTGGTTATTTACTTGTCCTTTGTTGTTATTATGTAGCTTAAACATTACATTACATTCATATCAGGTAGTCACTGTGTTTGTCCTATACAAAATAAAACTATTACTAATAATACTGCTTTTTTTCCTCTTAAATAATGAGTATTATGTACCATCTTTAGCAAATTAAATGCGAATTTAAGCTCCACAAATCTTCGATTATTAAGTAATCGAAGCTGTAATCGAAGCTACAGTACACTGAAATAGTAATTAAAAATTATTTGCAAATAATTTTGAATTACGCATTGATCGGTACGCAGTACTTATAGTTGCGGTTGGATAAATAATTGAAGATTTGTGGAGCTTTTTTTTATATACTTTATCAGTTATTCACACAGAGTACACAGTAAGCTATTTAATAAATATTTACTAAACCTCCTAGTTTCCTACGCTAACCATCATTGAACAACAATTAAGGTAAGCATTGCATATTTGTAGCAAACCATTACCTTTATATATTAGTTAGTGAACGTGCTAATGATACCGTTTCTATGACAGGTTGTTTACGCCATTTTAAATTTTATATTTTTATTTGGACATTTTTTTGTTTTTCTTTTTGTTTTCTTTTAACGTATGTTAGTTGTGATATTACTCCGCCGATACAGTTCACAATTTATTCGCCGCGTATAGTTAATTCCGCAAGTAGTAGTAGATAGTAAATCGCCGTATATTAGTTGATAGCCGCATATAATTGTTTCCCTTCCTTCCTACCCCCTTACCCATTGAAACCCTTTTAATTGTATGTGTTGTGTCACCGGTCGAGACGCGGATGAGTTTAGGTGAGTTTAAGTTAATATATATCATTTTGAACCTATAAGCTACACAGGTAACCAAATAGCTTGTATTAAATTGAGGTAATAATGAAGGTGTGATAGCCATTTATGAATAGTTCACTCATAGCAATACATCTACTTGACATGAGCAAATCTTTTACTTACCGCAACTGCATATATTCTTTGGCTTAACTACTTCAGTTCAATTATCATCAGTAACTTCATAAGTTACCGGTATGAAACAGACCGTAAGTAACTTAGATTGCTTGTTAGTATCAGCATTTAAATATCTTTTCTACTAGTGCTAAGTAATTTGTGCTTTTGTCCCCTATTCAGCTGAACTTTTTACTTACGATAATTATATTTTTATTTATGATTATTAAATATTTTTCTCAGTGTTGTTGTGTACGAAACTTTATAGTTGTTTGAAAATTTACAACATTTTCTTTCTGTGTTAAAATAATCCTTTATACCTATTTCTGTCAATTATTTTTTTGTGATTTCTGAAAAATGTATTTGTAAAACACACCCCAATTACTTAATCACCATCTTGGAGCTTTAGGAAGATACATTTCCACCTAATGGGGTTTGCCATCGAAGTAGCATTACCGCAAACACATTTAACTAATTGGTTCTTGTTTTGTCTCCTAGTGGGAAGTAACCTTTTTCTGCAAAATAACCTTTACAACTAACACTATACCTTATTCCCTTCTAGATGTAATTTAATATCTCATTACTAAATACTTCGCCTTCTATGTCCGAATAGTTTCTCAGTCTACTCAGAGTTATATGACAAAATTCAATGTGACCAGACAACGGGAAGTAGTTCTAGTGGGCAGTAAAAAGGAGCTAAAATTCTTAGGGTATCACAAACCCCTTTGTAAGTCGTAAATCATCAGGTTGTATTGTCCTAATTCCTCGAGAACAAGGGGATTGTGTGACTGATGCCGGTACCTATAATAAAGTTATTATTAAGGGCTTTTCCGAAGGGGACTTTTACCCTGAAAAGAACTAGTTACGACAATGTTTGATGTTCAAGGCGACGCTCCCTCTCTCTCTAATGCCTCCTAATTAGTTCTGCGTTAGGACTGGTTGGGGTAGCGCCGTCGTCCTGTTAAAGGATTATTATTGGTGTCAGGATCGGTCACTTACCGACATATTGCCGGAGGGCAGACGATGTAGAGCAATCTATTGTCGCTGAGGCCGTACCCGTAGAGGATAGTGAGGCCGCACTCGTTCCCAGGACTGTGATTAAGACCGTAGCGTCTCGCTACGGCTGCTAATTCCATGTCCTTTTCAATGTCTTTACCTCCAATATGAACTTCTTTAACCGAGAAGAGATCCAGAAACCTGAAAGGATGTAAAGAGGAAGGCTGAAAGTTTTTATTTATGTTTTTATTACACTGGGTGTAGCATCGGACCGTACAATTACAGGTAAGATATCGAAAAAATCTAAGAGAAAAATTATCCATAATACCATCGTCATCTAATGCTACTAAATGAAACATAATTTTATATTAAAACATTTTGATTAAATTTCTAGATTCTTTAGATTTCGAATTTCTATTTTACATCACATTAAACAGTCTAATTGTAGGTGACTTAAGTTGTAAAATCTTATAATTTGAAGTTCCGGCAGCGTTTGGGTTACTACTACATTAATCTCCCCACTGTATGGCACCGAGTTGATATTCAATTCAAATTATCTCTAGGGCGTCACTCAACTAAAGAATAAAATTTACACTGCGGTTGACGTGTTTCGCTTTAAGAAAAATTACCTTAGATATATTCAACGTATGCATGGAAGGCGACTTTAAAGAATTACACCGTAAATTCATGATGCAATTTAACGGTAACTATCTCCTTTGTGAAAAAGACAAACGACTCTCCGAATATACCATCGGGACCAATAACCAACTTCGATCGGTAAAGTACCCTGTTTATTCTAATGTAACTGCAAAAATAGCGTGTTACGTATAATAAAATCAATGATTTTTACGTTGAATGTCGTGGGAACAATATTGAAAAGAATCATTTTACCATTAAATTTCCACTTTACAATTCCCAAACAAGCTTTAAAACTTCATTCAAATAAAAGCTATTATGCTGTAGAAATATGTGCTCGCGACATGTTCTCGAACATCGTACTGTTTTAAAAATCTACCGACGGTAGACAGTCGACAGTTACAAATACTTAGGGAGTTGTTTCATTTTATCGGAATGTTTACTTCTGTTATATATTATTATAGCCAGATATGTTTTGACAATATTTTCGAAAAATATTACGCATTTTCATTTTGCTAAATTGATATTTAAGTGGTAAGAATTATTAAAACTATGAGTGAAAAGCAAGATCGAGTTCGGCACCATTCAGTCAGCCCCCTACATTATAACAAATCTTATTAAGATCTTTTTTTGATTTGATGCAGTGTTTTTGAGATATTCCGTTGTCTCAAGATAAAAAACTCACCCAGTATATACAAAAAAGCGATAGATTACGACTTGAATTTTCGTTTTTCAGCATTATTAGTAGTCAGAGCGTAATATATTGCTAGCTGCTTAAAGTGCGGATACCTCCGAAATTATCACATATATTTTGTATAATTTACTATTTATTGAAATTGTTGGCTTTTTGATAAAAAAATTCTTCAATTCAGTAAGACCAAATATTATACTACCATACACATGATCAAAGAATAGAAAATACTAGTGGTACCATCTATATTTCGCCAGTGGAACAGTTTTCTGACCATACGTATGCTAGTATAATATTTGGTAAGACGTTTCTACTTGTTTATTGAAATTATACAAGAACTGTATAAGATGGCATGTTTATTAAAATTGTATTATAAAATATTGTCTACTGTTACACTTCAACCTAAATTTCGCTTTAATACCTTAATATTTGTTAAATATTTGAAACATGAGAAAATAAATACAACGATAGATTTTCACAAAATTCATGTTATTTAAAAAACCTTAAGGTTTAGATATTATAAACCTTATTAAAACAGTCACTTATTTTGATAGGAGAATCCAAAAATATAGTAATATACAGGGGGATCTATTGAAAAAATACAACTTTGATATTTTCAAGGCTTTTGGAACATTCTATGTAATATGAAAATAATTTTAAAAACTAGCCATAATAGACCATAAATTCCAAAAGCAAAACTTTTTGAGTGTCGCGTATTTTGACTGTGCCATATAGCAAATAATTCTGTATGTAGAGTATCTCAATATTTCAGTAGAATAAGGAAAATTATAATTTTGTAGTTACCCTGTATAACTATCTAAATTATCTTTGTATACAATATTGATGATAAATACAGCGGCAAGTTCTGAAATTCGGTTAATTAATCGTAGTATATGTCGTTCCGTGCTTGTTGTAACACCCTGTATATGAATAGCTAAACCAGTCGAAAGTGTTACATAAACCATACAAGTCCACCATTAAAGCTTTTTTTATCTTTTACCATTTAAAAAGTTATTTTTAATATACGAAATTTGGGGTGATTTTCAAAGTTGAATCGCACCCCCTTAAGTTCATCATCAACAGAGAGAGTCCTTGCGTAATACTCTTAGGGAGAGTCTACAAACTGATAAAGTTTCATTAGAATTTGCGATTTACAGTTCATGAGGTTCCTATGTTTGTATACTAAAGCATTTCACTTTCGGAAATTGTGTAATTTCGAATTTAAAGTATTACTTTCATTGCAATCATTCCTTCCCCTATAAGAAATTCCTTCGAAGCAGGAGAAAGCAATCTTACACTGCATTCGCATTAAAAATTAATAATTAAATAATTAGCTCAGCTCTTACTTTATATTGAGCACTGTCATAAATTCATTGATCATAAAAAAAAAAAATGAAATAAAAATGGAGACAGTTAGTTGCTTGTGGGCGGCAGGAAAGTTCAATAAACTTAGAGTTCTTATAAAGTTGTTATTTCTGTCTAAAGTTCTTATACAATTTGAAAGTCATAGACCACTTAGCACTAATGATGTTGTAGGTAAAAGTAAATGACTAAATCGAAGTTTTAAGGATTACTATGTTAGGAAAAAATATAACAACTTTTTTTCAATGCTACGCCAACACAAAACGGGAATTTAAAGGTAAGATAGTTCAATTATTTTGTTCGTTTGGGAATATAATATTTTTTTGGTAGAATAATTTTGTGCAATAACGTAATTTATTATATTGCTTCAAAATTAAACCGTATTCTAGCATCTACATATGTAAGTGTTGAAATCACCATAATTGTAAGGAAAAAGTAAAAAAATGAAGAGATTTGTACGAAATTTTGGTGGAGCAATCAGTCACATTACAGAAGATTAGATAAACAATAAAGGAATGAATAAAAACGGATACTTTACTGAAGCGAAAAACTTCTTACGATGTTACGGTTCAATTTAAACTTATTTGTCCGCCGATTTACGAAACATCAATTAGTTTTGTATGCTTCGGTACTTTATCAGAACCTTGGCCCCATTTACCGAGATTTAAACCTATACCTTAACCTTTCAAGGAGTGTGCAATATTATATTGTGCAAACATCTTTATCTTTATCAAAGAAAAACGAATGAAGAACTACCAAGCTAAATAGAAATCATTTTAGCACGGAAACAGAGCTCTTAAGAGAACATGGTATAATAAAAAGAACTTAAAGACTTTTGGATGAATACTGAGGACAGAGATTCGTGTGGCTGGAAAAATCTGAAGGCTAAACAAAAGTTAAAAGCGAACTTCAAAGGTTATTTATGTGAATCAGCCAGAGACTAGTATAGATTATTACGCAGCATATTCAAGAAATCTAAGTTTAAATATATGAAATTAAGAGAGTATAGACTTTAAAAGATAAACCTTTCAAAATTAGAGATATTATAGTGTTCGATACTGGTTCAGAATCCATTTTGTTGGCCCCTATATATCAGTAAACATTAAAACGCCATTTTCTTTTCTTTCGCCAATCGAACATCAATAAAGCTTACCCATCGTCCAGCATAGCACCAGTAGATTGCTCCCCAGATGCCTGCAGGGCCAATTTAGTGAGCAATCCAGGTGCCAAGGTCTCTTCGGGATTGAAGGACAGATTGAAATCCGTCGAGAAAGGATCAGTGTCGTTACCGCCGCCAGCCTTGAGACCGCTCCAACTAGGGCGTACCCACGTCAATGTCGTTGAAGATCTGTCCAGCCTTAGGTAGAGGAGAACTCCCCTGAGTCCTGGCGGTGGCGGACTCTCGACACCCTCCCAAAGGACTGCCGTGCTGCCATGGTGGAGTATCTGAAACATAAACGATGATGTAATGCATTAATTTGTACTTATTTGAATTCTAAAGCTACGGCTGCAGCATACGATATTACTTTAAATGGGAGGTGGTTTGGTAACGTTACACGCTTTAGAGAAATGAGGCAACGATTTGTCGTATCAGGTCGGTAGAATTAATTACGAGTCACGGTAATTTTAAATCATATTTACGTAGAACTGGGAGGGTTAGTGATTCGTATTGTGAATATGGTGGGGTAGATGCAGCAGTAGATGCAAATTTTTTATTAGTAAAGTACTAATGGTTACATACTTCGAGTGTTTTAACACTCATCTTTAGGCCAAATCTGAAAGCATACATTGGAGACATTACAAATATGGATCAGATTAATCACGATGTTTTTAACTAAATTTAATAACTTTTTGGTTTTGCTGTGGTTTATACAACCCATTTATCGCTGACTGTATTTTAAGTTGCATATTTTGGTGATTTATTTCTCCGATCAGCTGATTTTCAATTTACCGAGAATTTTCACAATTTTGTTTTGTTTTGAATAATTTTAGTTTAAGAGTTTATTGTATGATTTATTTATGTAGTGGTAAGTTTTTTAATTAATCCAGACATTCAAATGTCTATTGTTCGCTTGTGCTGATTTAATGCGTATTTTATTTAATATTGTCGTTGTAATGTAATACGTCTGCGTTGTACGAATTTTGAGAGAGGGATTTTTGTAAGAAAAACAATTGTAGAATTTTGTTAAGGACTTCTTTGTTTGACAATTGACGTAAGTAGAAGTATTTTTAAATCTTTGTTGCTATTTTGTAATCCATTTTGATATTGTTATGTTAATGAAGGAATGTTTAATGTAATAATTGTTAATATATTAAAGTGTGCGCTTTATAGATATAAGATCAATTTTTTCGTTTAGGAAGATTAATTTTAGTTTTTTTTTTTCTCATTTATTTTTAAAGAGTTAATTTTTCTGTTAATCAATTTTGCTGTTTCATTTTTATTTTTCAATCACCTCGTTTGGGTGAGTAGAAGCATTGTTCTTTCATTTAGCTTTTTCATTTTTTGTAAATTTCTTGCATTTGTCCACGCTTAGATTTATTTTAATTTGTGAAACCACGTGGATAGAAGTTCAAAGATTTTGAGTAATCTTCCTGAACAAATAATATTTTGCTTTGTATAGGAAATAGCATTGTCCTATTTTAATTTAGAGTCAAGTGCAGTTTTTATTTTAGGCCAGAACCTTCAGTTCAAGGTTTTTTTTTCTGCACCATTGTAATTTAGCCCGTTTTCAAAAATAAATTGATTGCTTAATTAGCGTCACTGGGTTAAAATTCTGTTCTTTTATTTTATTTTAAACCTTTACAATTTTTCGGGTAATTAAGAAAGTCTGATTTCATTTGCTCACAATTTACTTTCCGGGGTTAGATTACAGTTTTAATTCGCGAGGGTAACTCTGAGATTAATAGTTTCTTGTTTTATTTAAAATCTTTTCCGTTGAGCTAGCTAATATTTTTTCTTTTTCTTTTTTTAAAAATCAGTTTAGTATTGTCATTTATTTCAATTAGTACACAACAATACGTAAAAGAAATGGGAGATTAAATATAAAAGCCAACGTCTGCAGTGTTTCTGCAAACTCCATGTCAGACACAACGCTCCCACAATGGAAGAAAAACGGTCCGATGATACTACCTTGTGGAACACCTCAGTGAGTTATTAAATAATGATACCTATTTTCGTTTTTATCTGCATATAAACCTACCTAGTAATTATGTTAAGATGTATCATATCAATATACAGTGTTTACGAAATAAAGTAGATGAAACTGAGATTTTACTGGAAAATAATAATATAGATATACTCTGTATAACTGAACATTGGTATACCACCTCCGAATTACAAACACTGTGTATTCCGAATTACTCTGTAGCTAGTAGTTATTGCAGATCTGTTTTTAGTCATGGTGGGACACTCATATTAACCAAATCTAATATTTCAACAAAAAATATTGTAAATAAGTTATTTACGGAAACTAATACTGATAAGGTATTTGAGTTGTCTGCCATTTATGTTGAGGCTTTGGGTAAGAGCATTGTAATCCAATGTATTTACAGATCTCCTGATAGCAATTGTCACGAATTTCTAGCCCTTTTAGAAAATACTCTCGACAAAGTTACAACCTATTACGGTAATTGTACAATAATAGTCTGTGGTGATCTGAATATTAATTCTATGATAAAAAGCAAAGAATTAGACTTACTATTTGACTTAACATCCTCATACAATTTATATAATAAAATAAATGAACCTACACGTATTACGCCCAATTACAGTACAGCTATAGATTACGTAATTACAAACACACAAGATGTATTCTGTTCTGTTGTGGATGAAGGTCTATCTGATCATTCTTCTCAAGTAATATTAATTCCAAACGAAATACCCAAATTTGTAAGGATAACACGCAGCAGACACTGCTCAAGAGCTAATTACCAGCACTTTTATTTTCTTTTAAGTAGGGAGAACTGGCATGACGTATATAACAACATAGATATTCACTCTAAAACAATCAGTTTTCTGAATATTTTAACTTATTACCACGATATTTGCTTTCCTAAAATAAGTAAAACAAATACTACCAAAAATAAAGCATGGTTAACACCAGGTATTAAAAAATCATCCCAAACTTTAAAAGAACTCTATAAATTATATAAAGGAAATATGATTACAATTGAATATTACAAACGCTACAAATCTACATACAATCAGGTTATTAAATTATCGAAACAGTTATGCAATATTAGATCGATGGAAATGTCAAACAATAAATCTAGAGCTGCCTGGAATATTATTAATAATAACGTTCATCCGAAAAAGGAACGCATGTATCCTACAATTATTAAAACAAATAACACTATTATCACTGATGTTCGTCATATTTGCAATACCTTTAATGATTATTTTACTTTTACACCAAGATTACACCCCACAGACAACTGTATGAACTCTGCCCGGCATTATAGTTCATCTTTGTTTCTAGAACTGGTCACTGAAAACGAACTAATAACCACAATCTATGGAATGCAAAACTCAATGTCCACCGGCTTTGATTATATTCCCATTAACATATTAAAATATAGTTGCCTTTACATAGCATCTCCATTGTGTCACATCATTAATCAGTCTTTCTTGTTTTGTACCTTTCCGAATTGTTTGAAGGTAAATATAGTAACACCAGCTCAGAAAAAAGGAGATAGTACGGATATTACAAACTATAGACCAATAGCACTTCAATCTGCAATATCTAAGATTATGGAGAAGGCTGTAAGTAAAAGAATTGTCTCATTTTTAAACTAAAACTTATTGCTTAATACCCAGCAACATAGGTTTAGGTCTGGGCATTCTACAATAACGGCATTGGTTAAGTTCTTGCATGAAGCATATTGTAGGGTTGATAAAGGTGAAGTTGTCATAAGCATAGTGATTGATCTCTCTAAAGCTTTCGATAGTGTAAACTACAATATTTTAGAAAATAAATTAGAATGCGTTGGTATTAGGGGAATGCAAAAGACTGGTTAATGTCATATGCCACGGGTAGAGAACAACTCGTAAGAATTAATTCTGTACAGTCAGACAAAACATATGTTCGGAGTGGGCTACCACAAGGATCTATCCTCGGATCACTATTATTTATTATCTATACTAATGATCTTGCATATTTAAACCATAACAGCAAGTGTATTCTGTATGCCGACGATATTAGTCTCATAAATAGCAATCTTAGCAGTGAAGTATTGAGTCTTGATTGCACACGCGAAATTTGGCAAGTACATGACTGGTGTCTAAAAAATGGACTATCTGTAAATGTTGAAAAAAGCAAGGTTATGCGTTTCCACCCTATTCCGTCTAACTACACCGAAAGCCTATTGGTAAGACTACAGGGTAAGTCTCTAGAACAGGTACCGGTCGCAGATTTGCTAGGTGTTACTATAGACCATTCTTTATCTTGGGATGCTCACATAAATAGAATTGCTGGCAGGATTGCGAGCTGTTGCTATGCCTTAAAAAGACTGAGAATGCTATGTGACATCAATGTATGTAAAATTTTTTACTTTAGCAATTTCTTAAATGTCGCCACATATGGTATAATCTGCTGTGGAGGCGTGTTCCAAGCAAACAGAATTTTCTTACTTCAAAAACGTGCAATAAGAACATTTTTTGGCTTACGCTACAGAGACTCATGTAAAAGTACTTTTTAAAAATAACATTTGTTAACGATGCCTTCCATATATATACTTAAATGTGTCATGTACGTAAGAGAGCACATCGATGACTTTGTAAGACATAAAGATAATCATGAATACTTAACTCGATTTAATAAAAACATTCAGGTCCCTAAGCACCGTTTATCACTTTATGAATCAAACCCGACGTATAAAGGAATTATTTTTTATAATCACCTCCCCGAAAACATTAAAAACTGCACAACTATAAGTATTTTCAAAAACAAGGTGAAGTCCTTACTAACAGATAAAGTTTATTACTCCACAGATGAATACCTTAATGATAGATTGTAAGCACATTTGTTTTTATTAACATATATACATTTTTGTTTATTTTTTGCTTTTTTTTTGCTTAATATATTTCTGTTTAATGTTAGCGTATTACATAGTGTTACCTTATTTTTGTTATAAGTTTTAGGATACATATTTTTGTTTCTGTTGTTAATGAGCATGAATCTTAAGAATTTAATCGTTTATTTATGTACTAACTATTTGATTCCTAAAGTAATGCATGCACATACTGTATTGTTTGACTTATCCTATATCTTATAGATCTTCAGGATGAATAAATTTATTATTACTATTATTATTATAACTTGTTTTTAATACATTCATAGATCTATGTGTGAGCCTAGCTTCTTATTCCGTCCAGCATTCCAATTTTCGTAGTAAAATCTCTTGAACTTGAGCCTTAAATTCGGCAATTAAGGCAATCTCTCTAACTCATTACGTGGTATTGATACATTTCCCCTAACGACGATCGATAGAATTTAATTGCTTCCTCAATATTTATAGCAAATTAAAACAAAGCGCCGTATCACTTGACCGTACCGAGTTAGTATCTTGTAAAAATTAACGATCCTTTCTAGTCAACGACTATTTTTTTTTATGTCTCCACCACCTTTTGCGCCCCTCCCCGATGGGCGCCTCGACGTAAATGAACGACCCTCTGAACACATCGATGGATTATCCAGCGAGTCGTAGTGGAATGAATTCGCGTTAATTTTTTATGTGGAATCCGTCCCAATTAAAACGACCAGCCAGTCAGGCGTGTCTGAGCAGGTAGCGGAATGAAGCGAAGGGTTGAATTGGAGCAAGGAAATATGCGTGATTAATTAGTTTTTCAGATGGGGAAATCGTCGGATTACGAATTCCAAAAATACGGGAGCAACAGGTGAAGTTTGAACGCGAATCGGTTACGCGCTTGATTAAGTGATTAGAAATGTGCTGCGTCATTTATATTCTATTATTCGCTTTGTGATTGTTCAAAAAAAAAAAAATGGGTTCTCACTCCAAGAATGGTCAGTAGTAAAAGTTGAAAATTTGGCTTTAGATCACTTCTACAGAAGCAACTAGTGTTTACTTTTTATATCTCTTAATAGAGAGTTAGCTGCAATTTAGTTTATAGAAGAATTTTTGCTAGTATTACTTCGTAAACGTTTGCTTTTTGCTTTAAAAGTTATATTTTTTGTACTGTTACGTGTTGAAAACACCTTTTCTTATTTAATCTCTCTTTAAGGACTGTTAGAACTTATTTTACTGCTCATTTACTTATTCTGTCTTTAACCCATTTTAATGCCACCTATTTTTGTTTTATTTTTCAATCTCAAAGCATTGCGCACCTTTTTTTAATTCTCTAACTGTACCCTATCTGTTTCTGAAACCATCTAAATTCATTGACCTTTACTAGTTACCGAGAATTTCGCTATTCACTTATTTCATATAACGTCACGTTTAACCTTGAAGTTGTTTTTTGTAAATGTACCGCTTTATTTGTAACATTTTCTAAATTCTTAAATGGTCAAATTTTAGTATCTATTTAGATGCATCTGTATTGTAAATTTCATTAAACTCCGTTCTTAATTAGCTCCGAATTTATTCATTTTTGTTAATTGCTGCACACTTTTTTGTGCGCACTGTACTTGCAACGTTAGAAATTTCGTATAAACTTCACCACCTGCAAACCCTTAATCTTCGATACTCGGATCCTATTGGCTACTTAATGGCACAGCGCGGGAGATAGATCTCTCTCCCTTTTTCACTTCACTTACTCTCCAGCCCGCTAAGTGTGTAGACATAACCGTCTAAGAGGCGACGCTCAGCCGTACCCACTTTTGACCAAAATTACCCGTCCGGTAACCCCTGTGGGGGGATGTCAGGTCAAAAGAAACCACTCCACGGAAGCAATTTTTGAGTTATTGTATTTTGGCAACGAAAACTTCCACTGGAACCCGCTGACGCGGATCTCGCACGCAGCGTCCCCAAGCCGTACACGGACACGAGCCCTCTTCATCCCCCCGCTTCTTCTACTTCTTCCTCCCCGAGGTGTTTGGTGGCAATCAACCGCTTGCGCATTGTTTTTTATATGTAAGTTAATTTTAAGATTTATTTTTTTGTATTTGTAGTAACGAACTACCATTGGATTCAGAATAATTTAACGTAATTTTTGATATTTTAGTTTCTTTGCTCTCATTGTTTAATTTAACGTAACTTTTGATATTTTTTTAAATTTTTTTCTTTCCTCTTTTTTTAGATTAAAACAATGGTAGGTCGTGTTCAATTGCATGCTCGATCGAGTAGGTAGATTTTTCTTGTTTCTTTGTAATACAAATTTTTTGACAATAACACGTCACTCCCAAAAATGCATTTCGTGTATTTACACTTTGTAATCGTTTAGTGTTTGGCTTCACCTAATCAACTGTTAATATAACTGTTTAAATAATTTTCTGAGTTTTATTTAATTCAATTTTATTGTCTTTGGCGCATTAGTTTTTTATTATTTAATTAACTTTTTCATTCAATTTAATTATTTATAAATCAATATTCGGCAAGTACCAATCCCTTGTTTCCCCTACTGGAAAATAGCCATTCTGGGCTGTGGCTAAGTACCGGGCGACAGCGTCGGGCCAAGGAAGGCAACAATAGACTCAACCCAGTGGCACTCAATCCGACACCTCTCCGGCGCCTCACTGGCCGAAACGACCCCTACAGTCGCAACGTGGGAAATAAATTATAAACGTTGTTTTATTTATCCCTCTTCCCCATCCTTTGGTACTTTGCAATCATTCATTTTATTTAATATCTATAATCTTTTATAAACAATATTTAACTTTTTTTTATTACTCACTCTGGTCTCATGCTCTGGAAAATTGCTACTATCTAATACGCCCTGAGAATTCGCTGGTAGCAGCACATAATACTCACACTTGACAGAATATACAGGGTGTATCAAATAAAAAAGTAAATTTTGCTTGGGTGTTAACTACACGACATATAAAGCACAAACCCACCGAAACCGGATTTCATCATTAAAGAATAAAAAAAAGTAAAACTTGGAGCCAAAAATTCTTTAGTCCGGATCTGATGCAAGGAAACGTCATGTTAAGCACCCGCTAAACGTGGTATTATGTATAAATACATTGCACTCATTTAGTATTATTCTTAATGGTATGCCGTAAGTTCATTTAACGTCATTCTGAATAAATAAAGGCCCATGTAAAAATAGCAAAACATTCATTTTAAATTTCTTCTTTTTATAAAATAAACATTCCTTTTTTGTTAAGATCATTCTACGTAACTATACAAAGTATTATTTTTAATATCCTGATAAGACGTTCGAGTTTCACCTCATATGCGACTTCAGTAGTTACAAAAAACGTAAATATTTTTCTTTTGCTTTGTCGAATCGAGAATTAGTTGTTAATAAACGGTACCCCATGAATCTGAGTTATTTTTTTTTTTTTGATTTATTTAATCATATAACGCAAAATGAATTGAATCGAATTACACATACATAGAAATAAATGTAGATACAGAAAATTTGCAAACACGCCTTTTTACTATGATGTCGCGAGAAAATGAATCTATACATTCCCGCGCTTTTGCCGATGCATCAAGCTTCGATTTTCTTTATTTGAAATCATGATAGTCCTGAAAAGGATCGTTTTTTCGAGACGGGAAAAATTTAAATAAAATGCTCGAAGTGGCTTGCACTCCAAGCAGCGATACACACAAAACTAACAGCGGTAATGGCTGAATGATAGTGGTATGTGGGGGTATACTCAGGACAGCATTTAGGTTGGACACAGGTGCGGCTCTAGCCCACAGCATTTATAATTTTTTTTTCTCGTTAATGCTTACAGATAGACCCAAGACTTTTTGATTGTACATGATTACAGCTGCTACATATTATTATATTTACCTCTATATCTGATACACCCTGTATATAAAATCAAGTCAACTGCAAATAAATGGATATTCATATGAATCAAGTGTATTGTTCCAGACCTTTGGTTTAAATTAGTGCCAAATTATAGCGTTTAGTATAGTTGGGGCATATACATAAATATTTAAAATATGAATATTCAATTGAATTACTATTCTTCGAATTAAGTTATTGTTGAGCTGGTTTAACACTTGTCAATTTCTAGATCAATAACTAGGACTTGGAGGACTTGATGTCAATAATGGTTTTACGCTTGTCAACTTCTAGTTCGATTTTAAGTTCAATTTCTAGTTTAAGTTCTGTTCAAGTTTAAGATGATATCCAACTGTTTTAACATCTGTCAAGAAATTGATTGATTTCAAGAACGTGGTCAAGTTCTAGAAACTAACATACTTAGAACGTGTTCTATTTTTGCATCAAATTATCTTCAATTCCGTAGGAATTTCCGTAATTGGTACTCGTGAAATAATTGACTCAGATTAATGTTATGTATTTCATAATTTAAAGAAATATGCATGAAAATGTAGATTAAACAAAAAGGAAAGGAAACTAACACGTAGATAGTAAGAACGAAAAGAACTTTAACCACAACAGTTGAAATTGCAGTAAATTCTTATTTTGCTGTTTTTTTTTTTTTAATAACAAAGATACATTTTATAATTGTTAGTCAAAAATACCTGTTGTACATTAAATATGCTTTGTTTACTAATCAGTGTTAAACCGTATTCGTGTATGTTTATTATTAGTTAGGGCGAAATTGCTACCTCACAAAATTATGATGAGGTATGACACCTTCTCTTTATATGAACGCATTATACCCCTCCTACAATTTTCAAATTAGTATATGTTATTAAATGGTAAATGGGCATTATTTACGCAAAAAGTGGTGGGTATAAAGCTCCTAAGAACAGTTTTGGAACACAATATCTTTTTTCTGTGGCTATAATGAACACTTTTTAGTTACATTTAGTAAATTTCACTGCTGTCGCAGTGTGACCACACCTAACTGCACCTAACAAACGTCAAAATCGCGTCGACCATAACCTGGAAATAGCACTTTTCAAACACAATTTTCACTACTTTCTTTTCATTTCCTAAAAAAATGAATGTCCATTTGGGGCTCAGCAAGTCGTGTTCTATCCGTTAGTGTGCATATAAATAATGAATTCAGCGGTCGAGGCAAGGAACTCTTACCGTTTATTCAGTTATACCAATACAGAAGTGTATGCGTATCTCTGATCAAGAAATCCACCGCAAATCCTTTGAAGAAATCTTCGAGACAGAGAATGCTTAATCTCAAACCTTTACCCGCCTTTGTTTTAAGTATGCAATATCACTCCAAGAAATAATAATATCCTTGTTGTGACAGAGCGCTACCACCCCGAATGTTACAAAAGAAACTAACCGATTCTAATATTCCCGATTTCAAGTTCTATTAATTGACAAATGTAATACAGTAGCAAGTTCTATTTTAAGAAATAGATATTAATCTCTATGAAGATCCTAATATTTATTGACAAGTATAAAATGGCAACAAGTTCTAGTTCAAGAACTACAAATTGATCAATTTTAAAGTCTAGAAATTGATGAAAATATTGACAAGTGTAAAACCAGCTTTAAGTCAATTAGAATAGATCATGTTTCAATTTCAAATTCATGATGTGTGAAAAAAGAAGCAGCTATCTGAAGATAGAAAGGCTGACAGTGTTGAGGGGACGTGGAGGCTGCTTCTTCTAAACTTAGAAAGGTAATAATAATTTGCCGGGTATCAGTAACAAGGTCAGGCACTTCTTCTCAGATCTTGCTTCCAAAGTTTTTCCCTTGTAATTATTAACTTTTCATAAATAAAGTGTTGCCAAATGTATGTTTCTTTCGAATGGTTCCTGAACACATACGAACTATCCAACTACATTTTACCATAAAGATTTTCGATTCAGAAACGAACGTGTTGCGTGTTGCTTACGCGACAATTTACACACATTTTATATTTAATTTTCTTGAACAATGCAGTTAATGTTCACTGTTACCATCATTGTTTTTCATTACGTCAAATAACTTTCTTCTGACTTCGAGTTAATTTTCATTTGGAGTTAATTGGCATGTAAATTTTCTCCAAGTTGCTTTTATGATCTGTTTAAGTATCTTGGCGTTGTCTATAAATTTTCTATACGGTATAGATTCGTATTACCAAATACAATATAAATATATATACGGACAAAGAATAGTTCCGCTGGCGTACTATAGATGTCCCAGCTAGGCTGATTTTAGAAAAGTGTACGAGCAAACAAATATTAAACGTGATCTGACGTGATTAAACGTAAGTGGAAGTTTCCGTTGCACAAACGCTTAAAAATATAAGACAACCGAAGAGTCGGTGCGAGACGAATGAAAGTTGTTTAACTGCGCGCGCAGCGAAGTGGTAGAGCGTTCATTCAATGAATTGTCATTTCGCAAAATTATTATGAAATGAATATTAAAGGAATCAAAACAAGTAACAGTTTAGTAAATAAAACAAAAACCAAAACACATATATTGGCTCAATGAATTAATATTCGTTTTATAATGAAATTAAAACATATTTTTGTGTTAAAGCGAAGCTATACACAGGGAATATTTGCTTTTATTTATTTCGTCAAATGCCTATTAACTTTTTCATAGCACATACCCTAATAGCCAAATTTAAATTTTCCGCCACTATTTTTAGTAAATTCAACGTAAAGGCATTAAAATTGCTATTAATGTAGTACAAAATGGTGGGAAATTGTATGTTTTAACGTTAAAGTTACTATGAATAATTGCGGGAAATTTAAATTTGACCATTAGGGTATTATATCTTATTTACCACTGTTGATTTATTTGCGGTGATAAAATATTTTTGCTTTTAGTGGACATTTAAAATAATCTTTGTTTCTTGATATATACAGTCGCAAGCAAATGTTATAGGCACCTTTGACAAAATGCAAGAAACATGAAACCCATTATCATGTTTCTTGCATTTTTTTTTGTGACAGATATTTCAACGTTTATATAATCGTCTTTACGGTTACAATAGTCTTTATAGATACCGTTTGTAAATGTATTATTTTTTTTATATATTTTCAAGTCTTCGAGATGTCACTTTCCCCCTCGTATCTGAAAAGTATTATAGCTGTACTAAAAACACTCTAATATGCAACAAATTAATAAGATCCCTTAAAATACTACATATTTATAATGTATTACCTACAAGTTTTTATTTTCTCATTTTTTACTGTGATATTCGCCCAAAATTTAGGGTGCCTATAACATATGCTCGCGACCGTAAATTTATGTTTTTTTTTGCTAATACTTGTCAATATATCTGCAGTTAACAGCGAAAGAATATTATCTTGCTAAAAACTGAAATAAAAATATCAGAAAACATTAAAAAGTCTATCTATAAAATCTATAAATTTTTCTTTTTTTTTTAAATTTCACTCTCAGAAATACCATGATGTTTGAAAAACATAG
Source organism: Protaetia brevitarsis (assembly GCA_004143645.1). Taxonomy (NCBI): domain Eukaryota; kingdom Metazoa; phylum Arthropoda; class Insecta; order Coleoptera; family Scarabaeidae; genus Protaetia; species Protaetia brevitarsis. Next base: position 3,013,324 of record RXPK01000109.1, read on the forward strand.
CTCATATTTGTTTCCAAAATTATTGTTTACTGTTTTCATAGGATAGTCGATGGCGTATCGAACAAGATTTTTTTATCATTTTGCTTAAAATGTAACTTAAAACATTACAGTACAAGTTTCAATCGCAGCCCAGTAAACAAAATTCAAATTTCCGCAATTATATTTGATAACTTCAACTTAAAGGTATTCAAATAACCATTAATGTAATACAAAATCGTAGGTAACTTCATGCTTTAATGTTGAAGTTCCTGAAAATAACTGCGCGAAATTTGGATTTGGTTACTGGGAGGGGTCTTTACAAAAAAAAAATATGCAACATTATTATTATCTGGTTGCACTTTTAAGGTATTTTCCTCAATTTTGTTTTTATCAAAGTGTACAAGTGAAAGTACGCTAGCATCAGACATAAGCTTTTGTCGCTCTTGAACTTTTTCTGTTTCGTTGTTTGTAGAATCAATATAGAAAATATAATTGTTGGACATTATATTATTGTACATCTCTTATAATGGTTAGAACTGTCAAATTATATATTTGTAACAAAAAAATGATAAAAAATAGAAAAAAAGGAGAGAATTAGCAGAATTCAAATTTCCTGCATTTACATATTTCTAAAAGATTTTAATTTTTTTTTTCATTCGTTGCTTTTAGGAAATCTCAGATTGCTTTTTAAAATGAGACATAATATTAGAAAATTTTATAGGTATGCAACCAAGTGCAAATGCAGACTTTTTATAATAAATCATAAAATTGGAATTTTTATAAATCATCAATAAAAATCATCGATTATAGCGTGCCTCTGTTTAGTACGTTAATTAAATAGCGATAAAGTATAATAGATGCATTCATAAAGAACAACTCTCCAAACATACATTTATCCTGTAAAATAACTTGGATAAATTTAAACCGCAAAACTAACACCTAGCATCCGATTCTCAGACCATCTACTTATTTATATGCCAGGGGGTAGAATTCATATTTGCCGCGATTATTTAGGCGTATTACATACGTTACTGCCAATAGAAATAGATTTCTGAATTACTTACAGCTGTAATACTCAAGTACTTCCATATCAAGTACATAGTTCGGTTGGTCCACTGTTTACTTTCGTACGTCTCTTGCCCCGCCGCTTTTTAACTGCCACCGCGAAAAAGCTACAGTGGCGCCGCTCTAAACTACGCCAGCGGAACTATACGTCTTTGACCATATGTGTACCTGCAGGAGGACACTTAATGCTCTACTTTTTCGACAAGGTTGCGCGCCACTACTCCGCACACCGAACTACAACTAATCTGGCGGTACATTCAAATGGGTGGTTTTATATACTTTTGATATTTGAAAGTTCTATTTGTGTATATACACAGAGATTCAAAATGATTGTCAAATCCGCTCCTATAGATAGTAACAGGGTGTAGGTATATGCCGCGTGTTTGTAATGAAGGTTTGAACTAAGTCAGTGTTGGAACATAAGAAAGTAAACGGATCTGTCATAAATAAGGAAAACGTAACCTATATTTGAACTCGCATTGTATAAACGACTATGGATTAGTATTTCTGCTTGTAAAAATGAAATGTAATTAATTTAACTTTACTAAATTATGATTTTCCAATTCAATACTAACTGGTGTTTAACTAAATTTATTTATTACTTTAAATTATAACATACAATTAGTATAATTATTAAGTGGCAAAACTGCATCTCTCAGTTCTTCTATGGTATGCATGCGGTTTCTATAGATCCTAGTTTTTAGATAGCCGAACATGAAGTAATCTAATGGGGTTAGATCAGGAGATCTTGGTAGCCATCTTTGTGCTCTAACGAACCTGTCAGCAAAAAACTGTTGAAGATATTGGCAGGTTTGTCGAGCAGTATGTGCTGGAGCATTATCGTGCTGAAAATAACCTGCTTCAAGCTCATTTTCTTATAACTCTGCAATAAACAATTCCAACATCTGTTGGTAACGTTGGGCTGTTACAGTTTCCTCGAAGAAAATTGGCCCTATTATTCGTTGCTGGACAATAGCAACTCAACTTTCCGGATGCAATTTTCTCGAAATTCGTGTGGATGTTTCTGCAGACCAGATACAATAGTTTTGTAAATTGATATAGTCTGTTAGATAAAACCAGGCTTCATCCGAGAAAAAATGATTGTTTAGCAAGTCATCGTCCCTAAATTGTTATTAAACCAATGTCAATATTCCAATCGCCTATCGTGATCTAATGGTAATAATTCCTGTACCGTAGAAGCTTTATAGGGATGAAAATGTAACTTTCTTTTGTCAGCTCATTGCGCTGAAGTGTATGGTAAGCCTATAAAATTATAAAAAATGTAATAAACTATTTCACTTAATGTTAATATTGATTTTTTACCTGTTTGTTGAGCTATTACCACAGATAAATTCCCTTATTTTCTTACAGTATTCAGAAATGCTATTGTTGGTGATATTAGATGTAAATATAAACGATTTGAAAAAAAATTATAAGATAAATAATCGAAAGATACTACAACACGCACGCCAATGTCCCTAAATGTCAAGAAAATTCATTTAATGTATGAAATTTGTATGTAGCTAACTTCGCTCATTAAATTGGTAATAAGTATAGACAATTTTTTCCGGAAAACAGTTTTTTTCTTACGACAATCATTTTGAATCACATGGTACCAAATATTTCATGACTATAATAGTACAATCTTGTAATAATTATACTATTATAGTAATGAAATATTTGGTATATACACATACGTATGATAAAATGTGGATATATAATATAAATACAACACTAAAATAATATATAAAGATATTTTATTTATAAAAGTTATAGTATCTGAACAAAGTTATACACAACGACGTGTCTTTCACAGTGTTAGGGAAGTTGAATACAGCAGAATTAATGGATCTTTGACATCGAGTAGGGAAATATTATTTTTGTAAATTCAAGAGTTCGCCATTTTAGAGCACTCACCTTTGTTCGTAATAAATCGTTAATCACTTTAATACAACATAAACAAATGCCACTGAGTTTCTATAATAGTCGTAATGAGAATAAAATAAGGCACAAAACTAAAAACGAATTATAACCACAATAATAACTATAAGACTTGCACTATAACAACAAAATAATCTTCAACGTAAAACATGTGCATAAACATGTGTAAAATAAATATGAGGACGTCAAGTTCCGGAGATATTTAAAAATATTTGAGACTTTAAAATATTCTGTATGTTGGTCTACCCATATCCTTTCGACCATTTGTGATAAGAAACACATCGAAATCCCTCAACAACATTAGATTTTGTTGTTATTGGTTTGACTCAACGCATTTTAAGCGCAGGTAAATGAGGTGTTATAAGTCATTCACAAATCAAAGCTACATCGATAATGTAGCTTTCTAATTGCATACAGCGCACCATCGACAGCACTATAATAAAATTTACCACGTGATTGCAATAAACAATGGGAAATTTGACGAAGTTTCTCCGATTAAGTGTCTACCCCCAGATGTATACTAGTATTATATTTGGTATTACGCATCCGTTATGTCACAGCTTCAATAATGATTCCTCTTAAAGCACTGAACGATTTATGAAGACGACAATAAAGAGAAAATTAAATGAGATATTTCTTAGATGAACTGCTATAATAAGTTAATATTGATTACTCTATCGAGGTTACAAATAAATAATCAACAATAAAATAGGAAAATTCGAAACGAAATCAAAGTTTTTGTTTAACGGCGACCGCATTTGGGATTAAATAAATAAAGCGCCGTTTATTTGCTTAACCCTTTCTCGTTAAATTAAACACCGAACATTCACCGCGAATCAGTCAGCGTTTCCTCCGACTTCAACGGCTTGTTTACCCTCAAAACACCTTCCCCGAGGCGCGAAGTTTTTTTGCTATCATCACCTCGCCCCACCGCACCATCCCCCTTCCCCATCAATTCGATATAGCAGAAGAACGCTGCCCGCTTAAATGTTAAAGTTCAACAGCGCGAGGGGGCGCTGGCAAAGCCATTTCCCCGCTCACGATTGACGGGCGCAGGTGACTAGCGAATGTTTTCGGGGCGGATAAGGATAATTTCCCTCCCGCGTCATTCGGCCAGTTCGTTGTCGCGGTTATCGATTTCGTTTTAGTTATTATGGAAAAGAAACGGAGAGAAGAGTGGAATCAAATCCCATCGCACCGCCGCTGGGACCTGGGGACATGAAATAGGGTTAGGTCCGCACGCCGCGGTGGGGTGGGAAAGTAGGTCAAGGTCATTGCATCTCCTGCAGAAAACTATCGGACGGAGATGGGAGCTGCGCGCTTTTATTCCGGTCGTAAAGTCTGTTCTTATTCCGAGATTAATCGAGTTTTGCCGTCTAGGTATATTGAATGTTTGGCGACGATTCTATTTAGAACGGTTGCAAGTGGTAAAATAGATTACAATAAACAAGTTTTCAATTTTACAAGGTTCATTCCTTTGGAAATGTTAAGACAAGATTAAATACACGCTGAAAAGATGGCAGCTTCTCCCCCGTAAGATGAACATTACGTAAAAATCGTAACAGCATAGTTTATAACCTCCTAGTGCATTTACGACAGGAAGCGTTTCCGGTAAAATTGTGGGAGAGATCGGATGTATTTTGGCCTTATTTCAAAAGTAAGGAAAAAAGCATGGCAACTTTACTGCTTTTCTTTTGCTTATATTTTTGTTACTTTTGCATTTGTGATAAATAATATATTATAGACCAGGTGAACACAGCTTAGATGTGTGTCAGGCAATCAATAAGATTTCGCTGCCGTGAATTGTGTACATATTAACCCTTAGATACCCAAGCGGGGTAATTTGGGTCCCCCACTTTTAAAAATTTTGCTGTGACTTTGTTTTGGCATTGAGTAGGCAACCAAGCTTACAGCTATTTGTCAAATGACGTTTGAGGTTATGTTTAGTGCAATTGGTTTGCAACATTTTCCACCTCTGTATAATATTTATACATTTTAGGTAAGTGAGCCCCCAAAGTACCCCCCTTGGGTATTTATGTAAATTCTAACAATCTTGCAAATTTGCTGCTTATAATCGAAAATTAGCCGTTCAAATAGAAAAAAAAATTTAACCGCGACAGAACTTGGAGAAATAGCTTCAAGATTTGGTGAACTCTCGGAATCTGAGGGGGAATTAAACTATGAAAATGATTTAGATGATGACAGCAGTAGCGAAGAGGAGCTAAATTTGCAAGAAAATATGTCAGAGTCAGGAGATGACAATGTGGAAGTAAATTCTGAGGAAGAAGACGATGTCGACTCAGTTGATAATGGTCAAGAAGTTACCGAAAGTGAAAACGGGGACCAAGAAGAAACTGAATATACAGCAAAATCAGGTATGAAGTGGACTAGTAGTCCTGGACGGAGCTCTAAGCGTCTTGCGAGAAATATTTTGAATATTCGTCCTGGTCTTACAACTTACAGTAGCACTGCCGACTCTTTTGTGGAAATTTTTAATTTATTTATAGCTACGGAAATCAAGGATATAATGTGTCTTCATACGAACGAGGAAGCAGAAAGATATGTCGAGTTACACTGTTTTCTTTTTTTTTTAATTTATTTTTTATTTATTTTATTCTTATAAAAGCGGGTGGTTTGAGATGCAAAAAGGAATCGACAAGAGAAATGTGGACCACTGATCCCATTATACGCCGCTCTTTTTTTGTGCTGTAATGTCGCGAAATAGATTTATAGAACTTTCAGTTTTCTTGAGATTTGACGATAAACTGACCAGACCTAAAAGAAAGGAAACGGACAAACTAGCGGCGATTAGCGACGTATGGGACATGTTTACTGAACATTGCAGAAGAGCGTTTGAACCATTTGAACATATAACAGTCGATGAGCAGTTGGTTGCCTTCAGGGGACGATGCCCATTCAGGCAGCACATAAAATCAAAACCTGCCAGATACGGCATCAAAATTTGGGCGGCTGCTGATGTTAGAACGTCTTTCCTTTGTAATTTGCATGTCTACACTGGTAGACTACCTGGTAATGCTAGGGAACAAAATCAAGGATATCGATTTGGTTGAGCCCTACTATAATTCAGGACGAGGAGTTACAACAGACAACTTTTTCACTACCGTGGAACTAGCCAACTTTTTACTCACTAAAAAACTTACATTGCTTGGAACAGTTCGGAAGAATAAACAGCATACCCCTAATGAATTGAAAGTAAGCACTCTTCCAGAACACTCCTCAAAATTTGCATTCACTAATGACTTGTCGATGGTCTCTTATATACCGAAGAAAGGTAAAATGGTTCATTTGTTATCATCTCAACAGCATGATAAAAGCATTTCAGTAGAAAGAAAATGAGAAACCCTTGATGATATTGGACTACGATGCCACAAAGGGTGCCGTCGACAATGCCGATAAATTGGTGAGAGAATACACATGTGCTAGAAGAACCGCACGCTGGCCCTTTAGGCTCTTTATGAACATTGTGGATATAAGCTCCATGAACTCTTTTATTATCTACATTGAGAAACATTCAGAATGGAAAAGACAGAGCTCTTATTGTCGACGCCTGTTTCTCTTGATGCTTGCTGACGACTTGGCAAAAAAAATATGGAGCGTCGTCCTAATGATAATCTTCATAGACATGTCAAAACAGCTCTAACTGATTGCGGAATTGAATTACCCTCCTCCTCTCAAAAACGAGGCCGTCGAACCCAGAAAACGTGCTAGATGTTATAAATGTCCTCGAAGAGAAGATAAGAAAAGCAAAGTGTCTTGTGATATTTGCACAAAATTTGTTTGTGAAGCCCATCGTAGGAAAATTACTAAAGTCCTTTGTTTTGATTGTGCCGTGAAGGAATCATTAATCTAAACATATATTTTCGTTATTAAACTTTTTGTTCAGAGTTGAAGTTAAAGTTTTAATTTTGTAAAATTTTTATTTGTGCAAATTATTTTAAAATATTGCGTTTTTAATAAACATCTTTAATATAGGTCTAAATGTTGTTATTCTAAAGTTATTGAATATTTTGTACGGTTTTGCAACACCTCGGGCTTCGAAATTGCCAAAAGCCAAAGGGGGACCCTGATGACCCCGGTTGGGTCTTTACGTTGATTTGCGAAGCTTGGGTATCTAAGGGTTAAAAAATTTTTGTAATTTTTCTTGGTAAAAATCACCTTTTTTGATAATTTTCCACACTGACTGGAGGTAAATGTATAGAAACTTAAGGAAAATGTCAAAATGGTAGAAATTTTCCCGTAACACAAATATTTTACGTGAATATTATAGGAAAATTTCTGTTTTTTTGAAAAAAGAGTCTCTAACATTATAATATATTGATATCTCTACAATAAAAATAAACATGAAAAAATTGTTTTTATTTTTGCCAATAAATATTTAAATCGAGAGATATACAATTAAATCATTTCACATAACTTTTATTCAGCCTTGTGTATCTCTCGATTTAAATATTTATTGACAAAAATAAAAACAATTTTTTCATGTTTATTTTTATTGTATGCTTATTTATCGACATTGTACCTTACATGTTAACATACTTCTTAATAACTTATTTGAATGTTGTTTGTTCACACAAATGTATAAATTGTTATTTACTCAAAACTTTAATTTTAATATGTGTAAATTTTCTGACAATGTTTTTCACAAAAAAACTAAAATATGTTAAATAAAATATTATTAACGAAATTAGATTTGTATAAAAAACACATAAGTGTGGTAATGTAAGTATTAGCTATATACAATTGATGATTTAATTGCAATTTCGTTTATAGGAAATAAATAAATAATTAAATAAGAAATATTACTTGAAAAAGACCATAAAGGGTCGAAACGTCGTAAAAACAAAATTTAGTTTCATTAAAGCACTAATTCTTCCTAAATATAATCATAAATATAGTAATTTTCAAGTGATAAGGAAATACTTGGGTGTTTCATCCTGTTCCCCACAAAATCTACATTCAGATTCCTTTGCGAATCCAAGCTAACTCAGGTGTCCTTTCAGTTTACGATGGCCTAAAAGTATTCCTGTTAATATGCGAACATTGTTCTTACTCAGGTTGATGTATTCTGTCAACTTCTTCTGGTTATAGGTTCTCAGAAGAATTTTACTTTGCCTCATTCCCCGCAGATTCTCCAAATAATTAGATTTTCTCTGCTCCATTTCTCTTTTCAGTTTCTTCAGTATTGTACTGCTACTTCTCCCGCAAAAGGGTTCAAGCTCTACAAAAGGTATTCCATAGGTCATATATTAAGCAGTGAAGGACTCAAACCAGATAAAGAAAAAATAAACGCAAAAAACAAGAAAGAACTTTAAACTATATTGGGCATGGTAACTTACATTAATAAATTTTTACCGAATTTAACAAATGTTACAAATTCAATGAGACAATTGTTACGAAAGAACTCTGAATTTGTATGGACTGATGATCATAGGCGCGATTTTTTAAAATTAAAAGATATGTTAACTAAAACTCCTGTGTTAAAATTTTATAATGTAGAAAAACCTATTATGTTATCTGTAGATAGTAGTAGTTATGGTTTAGGCGCAGTATTGTTGTAAGATAATTTACCAGTGGCATACGCGTCAAACGCTTTAACAGAAAGTCAAAAATTATGGGCACAAATAGAGAAACAATTGTTGGCCATTGTTCATGGTTGTAAGAGATTTCATCAGTATATTTTTGGTAGAACTGTTACTGTGGAAACTGATCACGAAACTTTAGTACATATTTTTAATAAATCTTTCAATGATACGCCTTTGAGATTGCAAAGACTGAGAATGAACCATATGATTTGGTTATTAAATACAAACCTGGTAAAGATTTACTGTTAGCAGATGCATTGTCTCGAAATAATATATAAGTCCAGTTATGATTTTAACGAATTAGAATGTGAAATAGATGCACATGTAGATATGATTGTCAATAATTTAGCATTTTCGAAAGAAAAATTGAATTTATTTAAAAGATCCTAAATTAACAGCCATTAAAATTATATTGAAAATGGGTGGCCAAATAGAGATATGTTGACACATAATTTAAAATGTTATTATCCTATTAAAGATGATTTATTTGTTGTAAATAATTTAGTGTTTAAGAACACAAATGTTGTTGTACCCTTTAAGAAAAGAAATGTTAGAGTTAATCCATTGTAGTCATTTAGGTATAGAGAAATGTAAAAGTAGGGCTAGAAATGTGTTATACTGGCCTAACATGAATCACGAAATAGAAAATATGATATGACAGTGTGCGACATGTTTGAAATTCCAGAAAACTCATGAAAATGAAAACTTACTGCTTAGAGAAGTACCAAATGCTCCTTGGCAAGAATTAGTTGCTGACATTTTCTATTTTAGAGGTAAAGCCTTTAGGCTATTATAGTAAATTTATTGAATTTAAAGAACTTAATAATGAAAGCGCTGATTGTGTAATTGTGGCTTTGAAATCCAATTTTGCAAGATATGGCATACCGAATAAACTATACAGCGACAACGGTCCACAATTTCAAAATCATAAATTTAAAGAATTTACGAAAATATGGAAATTTGAACATGTAACATCCAGCCCCTATTATCCAAAATCAAACGGTTTAGCTGAAACACACGCACAAACATTCAAACAGTTACTAAACAAGGCTGAACAGTGTGGTAGAGATCCTTATATTGCATTACTGGAGTACAGAAATACACCTATTGACTCTGTCATAAATAAAACTCTAAATAAAAAAACTTTTATGCCAACTTTTGAAACGTTTAGAAATACCGAAACTTTTACAGATGTCAAATCACATTTGGAAAAACGTCATTCAACTTACAAGTATTATCATGACCAGAAAAACAAGGCAAAATTAAACTATTTTATGACTGCAGACAGAGTATTCATTAAAGACAAAATTAATGATATGACACCGGCAAAAGTAATTAGTAAGGCAGAAAGACCTAGATGTTATAAAGTGCAACTATCTAATGGTAAAGAAATACAAAGGAATAGATACAATTTATACAAAGCACCACCGAATACTTCTTATATTACTGCTGTAAGTGCTGCCATCGAGTGGTATACATATCTGACACAATTACTTCCCAAAGCTGAATTTTTTTGACATGTCATCTCAGGCCGTTAGGAGATTGAGGCTTATGCCTAATCATTCCTTCCTTGACCATTCTGAGTGTGGTTCTTTTTGCCACGTCCTCTACCACAATATGGAGAGGGGTAAGATCTAACCTCGATAGCTGTTGTTGAGCAAGTTCTCATAGCCCCATAACTTTCCATACTCGATATAAGTTTTCTAAATGGCAGACATAGTTATCAAATATTTATCTATTACTAGCCTTGCCAGATAAATATTTCTTAGGAACTGTTATCACAACAGTTGCCCGATTGCACACGATGGCGTTTGAATTTTGCGAGGAGGTGTAATGGTTTTGGGTAAGCATTAGAAATTTTTTCATATTTTGTTTGACTTTTAGGTATTAAGTTCCAATTAAATACACTCTACCAGGACATATTCATTTCGACGATATCTTTTTTTGTTAGGAAAAAATCGGAAATACTTTTTTTGTAATTTTGTTTTTAGACAAGTAAAACTTTTATGGAAACTAGCACTACTTTAGAAATTTTACTTGTGAGTATTCCAAACTACATGAAAAAATCTTGGACAAGTTACCCACATTTCGAAATTTTATTATGAATATTCTAAGTTACATCAAAAAAACCTTCGAAAAATTACTTATACTTAGAAATATTACGTCTAAAAGTAAAATATCTGTACGGTTTTAGGGGCACAAAATTGGCCTAAAATCGTATAGCAATTTTACCAAAAATTTTTTAGTCTGTAACATTTTTTTCTTGTTCCCTTCATTACATGAACGACTGTTTTTCCTGGCAAGATGACGTCTGTTTGAGAAGATCAAAGGTGCTGACCGGGAGTGACAGTTCTGATAGTTACGCTATTCTGTGCCACAACAACGTTTACTCACGTACCTGTATTACATGCTGATCGATTTTGGTGTATGCTGACGACAGGCAGACAAAACTAACGCCGTGATCGTGGATGAGGGGTTGTACGGGGTGATAGTCATCAACATCACATTCGTATTCTTCGTCGTGTTCAACACGCTCCGGCGGTGTCGTAGCTAGAACACGTTGTTTACAACTTACAGTCGATCTGTAACGGAATATAAAAAGTGTTTCTGTTATATCGATTGATGAATTTGGGGTAAGAGTTATTTTTAAAAGTTTTTGGTGGATATTACACTTTAACAGTTCTTTAACAAAGATCTTTGATAAATGATATTTGACAAACAACTTTTATTGTGTAATGGGCTATCTGTTATAAAACTTCGTATTTTGTGGAAGTTTGTTTTATTGTAGTTATCCTTTTCATCAAATATTTTATAAAAGATATTTAGGGCAACGACATTTAAGCTCTCGTACTTATTTCATCTGCGGTGCAAACTTTAATGTATACAGTAGCTTAGCAAAATTAAAATTATAAACTTTATTAACATTATTTTGCAACATACCCTGCTCTCCTTGTTTTTAAAAGATTTACTTCCAATAATTATGATGAAAGACCACTATGTGCTATTCATTTTGACAAGTTTAAATACATTATAGGTATCATATCGAGACGTTTTAGATATAATCTTCATGGAACTGGAATATTACTGAAGCGTGTGGCGTTAAATTGTAGGAGCGGCTAACGATACAATCGTCTGCTCTCGTGGCCACAGGAATAATGCCCCGATCTAAACTTTGAAACTGTTAACTTCTTTCGATTATTTGTCGAAGATCAGTTAGCCTACTAATATTTAAAGAAAGATTAAAGCGGACACTAAATTATTTAGTACAGACGGAGGGGAATGCACAACATATTACTAAAAATTATATTTTCGGAACAAAAATGAACTACAATTTACACAAAATACAAGTAATAATTTTTATAATCTTATAAATAGCATTTTATACTAATATGATTTATCATATTAGTATAAATGGTTATAAATAACATTTTATATTTGGTAAGTACATTATGCAACTAGTCATGCACGCTGTTTGTGGACAAAATTCTAATGACCTCTTTTCTATGTTTTAAAACTGTTTGAAATGGGTATCAAATTAACTAAATTAGCTTAAATATTGAAGATTAAATTACCATAGCAAATTATTTAACAACAAGGCGCCAATCTTTGTTGCTATTTATATTTTTAAAGATTCAAATAATAACATAAAAAATTGTAGTACACACTAAAAATTATTAATTTCGATTAACATTTAATTAATTATTTAAGAAAATATCCAAATTATGCATTGGCCAACTGTGCGGTATGTGTACTTTTGCATGACGAAAATACGATAACAATTTGCGAAAGCCACATTTAAATCGAAGAGGATCGTATATCACAAATATTTGTACACAAAATCATCGAAAACTTCACGGTTAAAGGCAGTATACCTGCCAGCATCTCACTCCATCGTCACTTTGCTGGAGAAGTTCGGGAATCTTCCCGGCGTTATGGAATTTTGCGCTGAACTTAACTTCAAGGGTGGCGCTTTAGGCACTTTAGTACCTCTACATAGGAAACTATATTGGAAGCGCAAAGTTAGGAACTTTTTCTATTATAGAATTGTACCGCATCTGAGACGATATTACTTTATTTCCACAATTGTATTGTTACTGATTCATTTTTTTCCTGTCAATGTGATTTTGGAAGTTGTAATAGAAGAAGATACTGGTAATACAAAATGGGAACTGTATTCTTTAGTATGTCTATTCTATATAAACTGAGCTTCAGATAGCAACTTTGGTGGTAGGAGCCAGTTGAATTCAGAATTATTCCTTTAGCAATCTATTAAAGGATGTGTAAGTGGAAAACTCTATTATATAACTATTATAGCATTAGTATTGTTCACCATGTATTTTAAATTAAAATGTTGGAAAGTAAAACGATGCCTTACGTCAAAGAAACGAAATATTTTTGTTTGATCAAAGACTTCCATGGAAAGCATATCTCAGACATCAACCAACAATGCCATTATCGGTCGGAACAGACTCAGGAGGTTGTAAAATCTTAATTCGAAAGCCATTATACACAACAATGACTAGACCCATATAAAAGGAATAACTAGATGTGCAGTCTTACACAATGAGAAGCAAACCACACAATAGAAGACTATCAGAAGATACTAGATGAAGTAAAGGAAAATGTCTTCATAGCGCTGCTAAGTGATGCATGGTTCAGGAATACCTAGATTAAGTGATAATACCAAACGCTCTAAATAATGTTAATAAGGGAGCTGACTATTATGACTGACTTATTGAAAAGGAATCGTCAAGCCTTTTCACTATAGCTGGCTTTGCTAACAGCGTTGTCATTACCATTTGCAAATCATAAATAATGAAATGCAATAACGAATATATACATTACAATGCCAAAGAACAGAGAATCATACACCAGACAAAAAGTTCTTAAAGGACATACATTTGTAGGAAACCTATTGGATCAACACAAGAACATTGTTGAAATGGTAGCAGGACTAGTCTAATCAGTGTTAGGGTAAATACACCCATGTACACTATAAGTTTGGCAGAAGCAGTTACTTGCAAATTTTGCCAACATGAAGGAAAAATCCCGATCCAGCTAACTAATAGCTTTTGTAAGTAGACTATAAACCGGTCAGTAATTATATATCTAACTCCATACAGCTCGTGTTTTCTTATGATTTTACCATGATGAACGCAGTCGAATACATACTGTAGATCACAAAAAAAAAAATATTAATGGGTGCTACGCTCTTTGATATAGTATAAGAGTTTGTTCTGATCAATACTATAGAAGTTGACACCTATATTTATCCTGAAATTATTCTGTGTGTGGATAATTAAATATCTCAAAGTTATCCAGAAAACAGTCAAGTCGATTCAACACGTAGTGTTCAAGCATCTTATAGAAAACCGATGATAGCGCAATAGGTCTATAGTTAGATGTGGATTTAAAATTGCCTGTTCTTTTTTTTTGATTCAGGAACTTTTGGATCAACACTGGAGATACCAGCTGGAGACTCTGCAATGGGATGATAAAGACAGCTTTCCATTTTTTGTATGAATGCGAGGCAAAAAGAAAAGCAACTTTTGGCGGTTTGGCAAGGCAAAAATAACCCCAGATTAGATTAGGATTGGGGTGATAGAAGATAAATTTACATTAAAAAGTATGCTAAAATATGAACAACGTACTTTTGGAATTCTTTTGGAATCCCCTTGCAGGCAGCTACGTAAAAGAGCCATTCAGAAAGACTGTAGTCTGTGTAGTGTAAGTCTAATTAAGAAGACAAAATTATTATCATCAAGCATAAAAGGGATTACAATAGACCTGAAAAGAATGCGGTTCATCAATCACTTCGGTCTTAACTATATAATTCCTAGGTTATTATAATGCGAATACACAAATTGTACTCACTTCAAATATTCCACCAAAGTTGTAGTTGGTCCAAGGCGATTACGGGTGTGATAGTGCTGGTGGCAATGCGAAATATGGTCCATGACGGCTTGGGTACGGTATATCTTCTCTAAATTGATCAAACCGCCCGGTCCTATCTTGGTAAAATGATGGTCTTCACCGTTGTAATCTGATATAAACTGCAAAAGAAGTAATTGATTTTCGTAGTAACGAATTTTGTTAAGCGAAATAAACATACAGCCTCAAATCATTGTTACAATGCATTTTCACAGATCCAGGGAAGAGATATTCAAATTCTCAACCCTAGAGGACGCGTCCTATAAGATGAAGAACTTGCGAAAAAGAATTTCCCTCCTTGCATTTATTTTTTTTCCGTCCTCGAGTTGTAGTTGGGTAATGGATCTTATTATGGATGTAATTTTCTACCGACCGACGCGGCGCTGTTATTTTTTCAATGCATGTCCTTTATAGGATGGGGCAAATTGAATTTGCTACATTTAAACTGGCTGCCAGCTCAGGTTATGAGAATAATTCGTGTCGCTGCTACCTTTGTTGTATTAATTAAATTTACGGTTTTTGCTTGTATTTACGTTCTAATTGATATTAAAAAAAAAACAGAAGAAGGAATGTCTTTTTTAACAGCCTGACTCCCAATTTTTTTTTTGGCAAAGTCTACGAACTACTTAACAAATTGATTGAGATAGGAAAATTTTGTAAACCAAAGAATTTAGAAACGATAGGAGCTTAAGATTAAAGAAATTTTAAATTTTGTGTGATATCCATTAGTTTTAATGAAATATTTTTTGAATATAATATTATAATAACAGAAATAATTGATAAAAAAATATTTCGTCCGTTAGGAATATATACTTCTTATTGTTAGAGTGTAATGAATAATCAATCTTTCAATTAAGTAATTTCTATTTGCTTACAAAGAAATGATTTGCTTAAAACCAAAGCACAGATCTACTCTGATAGAAAGAATTCTTTAAAAAAATAGTTATTTCTAACCCAAAAAATACCACCATGAAGTAGCTTATGGTGCTTGTATGGTCCCTGTGTGCAATTAAGGTGAAGTACCATCAGAGACAAACTATAATTTCAGCTTCCCATGGGAAGCTGAGCTCCCCCAACATTAACCCCTACTCTCCACTAAGTAATCAAGAGTTTAGGTGTGCGCCTTCTAGAAACCACGCGCCAAATTCGCACCTAGCAAGCTTGCTTACAAACAGGCAATGCAGTCCTTGATCTAACTCGGATAATTCATGGATTGTCAGCTCCGTTAGATAGCTCGTGTACAACTAGTACGCACGATTGCATCTGTGGTGGTTCCAGGAACGACTTGCTACAACGTAATATAAAACATATCGAAAGTTTGTTCCTTTATTTGGAGTTAAATAGGTTGTTGATCGTCACGGCGTCTATGATAACAGGAATCACTGGTTTTGTTCTTCACCGGTGTTCGGAATTAGATCTGGAGGGGATCGATTACGATTGCGTAATATCTGGAAAACCAGGTAGGCTTCTGGATTGTACTCGTGTGGTTCTGAAGCCACAGAGATCTCTTTCTCCAGGTCTTGAATGGGGGGCTTCAGTTCTCAAATAAATGGGATATAAGTGTAATTAGGGATTTATTTCTTTATGACACTATGAAAATCAATGCTACTCAAATTTGTTTCATGTCGATAGGACACAGGAACCATAACTCCAATATTTTAAGTTTACATGCAAATGGGGATGAAAATAAAAAAAAATACTTTTTGATTTCTCTGGATTATTTCTTCAAAACGACTCTATCTCACTGTTTCCAAGATTTTCTACCACGCAATCATACTTCAGCATCAATGTAACGAGATCAAACGAATACATTCTGCCTATCGTCTCATTCATACGGTTTCGTTCAACCTTCAAATAACATGTCCTTAATTTGATGACTTTAATTTTGCCTAATTTATCAATAATCTCTTCTATAATGTTTTATTACAATTTCTTTTAAACACAGCGGTTTTCTTTAATTTTGACAGTTACATAATCTATTTATTAGCGTGCTATAGTTGATATTTGACCCTGATTTCCTAGCGTGGGAGTTGGAGTACCGCAGGTTTCTGTTCTTGGACCACTATTATGGAACTTTCTTTTTTACACATGATGACACTTCTAAGACTCAGCTGATGGTGCAATCGGAGCTGAAAGATTATGCGAATGACCTGGCACTACTTGTAGCTGCCGAGAATGAACATAGACTTGTAAGCAGAATTAACTAGATCCTTAACAAGATTAATGAATGGTCGATAGTAAATAATTTGCTCTAAGCACCCGAAAAAAACTGAAACGATAATTAATAAAGGCAAACGCAGGAAAGACAACATCTATTTCAATATTGGAAAGAGACCGGGCTAGTGCCCTAAGCCTCTGGAGATAATCCTTGATCAAAGATTGTGCCTTGGCGCACATATCAAATATGTTGACACTCAATAATACTGTATGGTGCGCCAATTTGGTACAAAGAATTAGAAAAAAAAGTGAATCAAAATCTTCTATGGAAGAAGCAAACAGTAATGTTGCTGAAGGTGGCGTCAGCTTTTAGAATAACATCACTAGCGGCGTTTCAGGTCATCATTTTAGGTATACAAGCAGACTAGTTATGGTTGAAGGAAAGCATTGGATATAGGGATCACACATTGTATCTTGGTGGAGGGTGGAGTAAAAAGAACCACACTCAGAAATATCAAGGAAGGAACGAACGGGCATGGGTTTCAATCTCTGGTCGGTGATCATGGCACGGGATGACAAAAAATGAGTTTTGTGAAAGAATTTATCAAAAAGCTTAGCAACAAGAGTGAGTAGGGTCAAAGCACTATTTTGAAATTGAATAGAAATGCCATTAAATGGTATACTAATGGCTCCAAAACGACAGAGGGAACTGGGATAGGAATATGTGGGCCTAGAACCAAGTACTTCGAAAGCTTGGGAAAATACTGAAGTATCTTCTACGCTATTGAAAGACCCGTCAGTTTAAAGCAGGAGATTATCATTAAGTCTGATAATCAAGCAGCCATCAAGGCTCTGAGCTCACATGAAATCAGTTACATGATGGTCCGGGAATACTTTGGGAAATTAAATCAGCTAGGCAAAAGGAATAAAGTAATTCTCCTGGGTTCCGGGTCACACAGTGAGCAGAAGGAGACGAAATAGCCGATAATTTTGCAAAATGGGGGTTGAATACTATTCGTAGGCTCTGATTTCTTTTGCGACATAAGTAGCAGTACTATACTAAAGAAATTGAAAAACGAAATGGAGCAGAAAAAAAAGCCAATTATTGGGAAAATCTTCTGCGAATCTATAACCAGAAGAGGTTTAGTTTAGTGTATGCATCAACCTGAGTAAGAACGACGTTTCCATATTAACAGGAATACTTCCAGGCCATTGTGAATTCAGAGGACATCTGAGTAAGCTTGGATCAGCAAAGGAATCTGAATCAAGTAAAACACTTATCCGTCTCCTCTTAAGTTGCATAGCACTGTGGAACTCAAGAGCGTTCCATTTGGAAGCATGTGAAATCGAAGAGGGAGACTTACTTAACCTGGGGCCTTCTCACATCCTGCACTCTCTGAAAGGAATAGAATTGGAAGGCCAGCTGTAAAACAGTAAGAATAGGGTAAACAATAGGTCATTCTCCATCCATACATACATACATTGCATTGAGATATGTATCTAGTGTGTACGTGATTTGTCTTACAACTTACAATCAAATATATGCGACATTTCCTGTAAGAAAACAATAGGTATTCTAATAGTTTAACGTTTAATATAACCTATCTATTATCTATTACGATACTTAGTTCATCTCACCTACCACTTGTCTCTGTTGTTGGTCCCTTTCTCTTCGCAATTCAGATTTGGAAACTTTGGGTGGGTGCGGCTGATCGCCGACGCTCACTGACGGATGTTCGTGAATGGTAGGCGCCGAAAGTATCTCCCTCAGTTCGCGTAGGAAGGCCCCGAAGAATGGCACCACCGGACATTCGGGCATCGCCAAAGCTCGACTCAGGGCTCGGTCGTATTCCGCCGACATGAGCGCCGCCGCCAGGAAATCCAAGACTGGCAACGTTTCTTTCTCCGTAATCGACAGCCAAAACGGCTTGAGCTTGTTCGATCTGTGTGGGGAAAAAGAACGTTAGGATTTTTATTTTTTGTATCTCAATACCATAAATGCCAGGCAAAGATATAAGCGAAAAGTAATGAAGATAACGGAGCCTTTAAAGTAACCAATGGGTGTAATCTTCCAAAGTGTCGCGCTGGTATTTGTATTTTATTCGAAAGGATGTTTACTTCGCTTTTCTCCTTTCAATCCACCGGTATTATAGAACTCCAATATCCTTTACTCGCTTCTGAATGCCCCCAAAGACACGTGCCTGTATAAAGACTAACGCCCATCTACCCCGTCTATAAAGCAGCTATTGTTCTCAACGAATCTTTTGTTGCGTGTTTTGTATGTATGTAGCGCTCCGTTAAATATAGCCCTCCTTATTCGTTTATGTTATGGATCATTGAACCGTAATGGATGGAACATACGGCTTGTTGCGTTACGTATTTCCGATATACACTAAAAACTGTTGTACGCTAAGCATTTTGCATGTTTACCTTTAAGAAGCGGTCGACGGTGGATCATGTACGAATCGTCGGGTGCTCTGGAGGAAATGTTTCGCTACCTGTCTCTTAAATTATTTCGTAAATGTCTGGAAAATGTACTACGGGCGGCGAGTATATTTTGTTTCGAACCGATTTAGATATGGATGAATTCGCGATTTAAATCTGTTTACATGGTAATAAATCAAGTATTTATCCGCGGTTACCACGAGGGAGGTGGTGGACATTGCTACAATCCGTTTTACAAGTAATTTTTTTAATCTAAATATTATAACAATGTATACTTTGCGTCCCAAAAAAAACAAATAACAATTCGCAAAATGAAAACAAAATAGCATGTAGTTAGGTCATCATTGGTCTAGTTGATAGCACGCTCATTTTTTTTGTTAATAATATACAGGATGATTCTCAATATATGCGACAAACTTTAAGAGCTGATTTCTGAGGTTATTTTGATCATAAAAGTTCATATGAGTATATGTCCAAAACGGTTTGGTTTTAAAGTTATTGAATGTTTAATAATAAATTATGAACTATGACTAACACGAAATAATATCGCAGTTGGTTCTTTAAAAACTATTGTGTTGAGAAGGAATTCTTTGTTTGTCATTTCAATATTTGTCAATTCAGTATTCATTCAGTTTATTGCCAGTTTCTGTTTTCTAAAATGAATTACACGAATGCTGAGATATGTGATATGCATTTTGTTTACGGTCTTGCCAATGGAAATTCGCGTGCTGCTAGACGTCTTTATAAGAACGATACCCGAACCGTATCATCCCGCATCATTCAATATTTGCCTGTCTTCACCAACGTCTTAGTGAAACGGGAAATTTTAAAAAACGGACGACTGATAACGGGCACCCATCTACAGTGAGAACTCCACAAGTTGAAGAAATGGTACTAAATGAAATTGAGGAACATCCTACTACAAGCACCATAAAAATTGCGTTTACTTTAAACATTAGTCAGGCCACAGTTTGGTGAATATTGAAGGATCAACTGTTGTATCCATATCACACTCAACGGGTGCAGGCACTTTTGCCGGCAGATTTTCCGCAAAGAGTGGCTTTTTGTCAATGGGTGCAACACAAAATCGCACAAAATCCTGACTATTTGGCTCAAATATTCTTCACCGACGAGGCTACTTTCTCTAAAAACGCGATTATTAATTTTCATAATAATCACATATGGGCCGAAGAAAATCCGAACGAACTAGTGAATGCCCGTCATCAACATCAATTCTCTGTCAATGTGTGGGCCGAAATTGTTGGAGATCACTTGATAGGTCCGCATTTTTTACCGATGCGGTTAAATGGCGAGGTACACCGCAATTTTCTTGAAGAGGAGCTGCCACTACTGCTGGAAGAAGTTCCGTTGCAATTTAGATTACAAATGTATTTTATGCATGACGGTGCTCCAGCGCATTTTAGTTTAGTTGCTCGCGAGTTTTTGGACAATACGTATCCAGATCGGTGGATAGGACGGGGAGGTCCACAACCGTAGCCTCCTCGGTCTCCAGAGAATTCTTTAGACGTTTTTCTCTGGGGTCACCTTAAATCATTAGTTTATACGACTCCCATTGAAAATGTCGATGAACTGAGGAAACGTATTATCGCAGCTCTTCAAACAATTCGAAATACCCCTGGTATTTCAGAACGGACTTGCCAGTCAATACGACGGAGGATAGAAGCTTGTATTACAGTTGGGGGCGGTCATTTTCAACAGTTAGTATAAGTTAATTTTATTTTACTAATTATTTTGTTAATTTATAATAAGAACATTAATTATGTTAACTTACCATTAAACATTGTACAACTTTAAAACTAAACGGTTTTGGACATATGTTCTTATGCACTTTTATGATCAAAATAACCCCAAGAATCAGTGCTTAAAGTCTGTCGCATATATTGAGAATCAGATATATCAAATAACTATTAAATTTATTTTTTCATTTGTTTGGTACTACAATTTACGGGAGTAAAAATGGATTTTATGCGGGAGTTTTCAGTTTATTACGGCTAAATATTGCTCGTTCTACATTTCTTTTTGTCAATATAATGATGTAAGTTACGAATTTACACAATTAGTTTCTTTCGCCGTTTAAAAAAAATATCGCGTTTATTTTTTTTTGACCAATCAGACGCTTATCTACAAAAACCTGCACACACATCCGCTTTCTTGGCTTCAAGAATAGTATAAGTGAGTATAAGTCTTTTGTATGCTACTTATACTTTTTTATTCTAACCTTTTCAATTACGATTTTTGTTTTTCGAAATTACCAACACGTAAAACGAATACATTGTCCTATGTGTTTCATGCATACTAAATCCGTCAGATGGCAATAATATACATAACAAGTTTTTTTCTGGAAAAATGAAGAGTCTGTACATCAATAGACACCACACCTTTGCTTCCCCAACTTTATACATAATACTCAAAAAAATTAAATAAAAGAAATCAGTTTTTTAGTATCTTTATTAAAAAAATAATCCACCATATAATTTTATGGAATAATAGTGAATTACATCGATAATATCACAGACACATTAAGGTAACCTACGACAGATCTCAAAAGGTCGCGGTGAAACAAGCCATGGTCCACCCCAACTCTAATCTAATCTAATGATGATCTTCCAGTGTATTTCCGTGAGATTTGGTTGTAATGCAGCGCAAAGGCAAGTAGTTTCCGCCGGCCTACAACTCCTTCCACTCTGCTGGAGGCCGAAAGAAACCCCTGCCCTTAGGCCACTAAAGAGCATCCTTCTTCATAGAGTTCTCCGACAATGGTAAAAT
Organism: Protaetia brevitarsis; assembly: GCA_004143645.1. NCBI lineage: Eukaryota > Metazoa > Arthropoda > Insecta > Coleoptera > Scarabaeidae > Protaetia > Protaetia brevitarsis. The sequence goes on from RXPK01000109.1 coordinate 3,035,232, forward strand.
ATTTAACTTACCTCAATTTTAATTCTTGGTTTCTTCATTCATTTACAGCACGAGAATTCACTTTCAAATCTCTTAAGCTGCAAGGGATTGTAACATAATTTTTTAGTGGTCTTCGACATCAACAAAAACCGTGAAAAGTTTCTACGAACTGTCGGTTAGTAAAAAAACTTTGACATATTAGAGCTATTGTCAAAAGTGATACCAGTTTTAAGTCAAATTTGAGTGCCCAGCAAAAAATTATGTTACAATCAAGTTACAAGAAGGTGATTACAAGTCAGCAACACACGTAGATGTCAGTCAATGTGACATGTGACGCATGATGGAGTACACTTGCAATTTCTTAATTCTGGAAGTGGTTAAAGCAACATCGCGTCTCAAAATGTTTCTATTTGTTTGACAAATTAATGTCAATAGCGCACCGTGTGCCAAGAATTTGCCCACGTTGTTTGTCCGTTCTTGTTGAGATGTTCCAAGACCTAACAACTCCGCAATAGTTATTTACATTAGAAGTAGGTGCCATTTACAGCGCGAGTTTCAGTTTCGTGGAGAATTCGAGCGCTGTAAGTGACCCAACACACGACATTTGTATTAGATTTTCTGACCTAGAAAGATATTTAGAAAATTTTATTTAAAATAATACGCCAACGTATAGTCAGTAGATGTATATTGGCACTATTGTACTGCCTTTGGCAACTTGTTACGGTTTTTTTAGTTCGCTTGCCTCGAATTCGTTCTCCGCTAGTCTTTTCGACAAGCTTCTGTAATCCTATTTTCCCCTATGTCCGTACTCTACCTTCTTTTACTTTCGGAGATGCTCCTACGTCTTGTAATTCCTCAACGTAAACTTTATTGTTTAATTTTTGGCTTTCAAATTTTGTTTTCTTTTCCCTGTTAGTGCGGTCTAGCTAGAATTTGGATCTTTTAGTCTCATTTACTTACAGTTAATTTTTTATACTTAATACGGTCTTAGATTTTCGTTTAATTTCTTTCAATTTTAGTAACTTCCTTCAATTCACACTTTGACAATTGACGTTTTCTTTTTAAGGCTAGGTTTGTTAGTTTTGCCTATGCCGGTATTATCGATTCCCACGCATTGATCGATCTGTTAGTTTTGCCCAATCGACCGTCTATTTAGACCATTCTTTTCTGTGTTTACATCTTTTCGACGTCAGAGGGCACCTCTATGTCTGTTTTCTTATTTTATTTATCTGTCTTCTGATTGGTTGGATGACGTATTCTTGCTTCCGCTTCCTTCCGGCTTGCTGGCCATTCTGGGTTGTTGTTCAGACGTGTTCTTACGAGTACATCTTCCTATTTTGGAAATTTTGGGATATTTTCACACATCTGTGGATTTTTATTGGAAGATTGCTTGAAGTAATCATTGGCCGTATCTTCGCTTGTGTTTGGTGTGGAATTTTTGTGAATATGACGACTGATGGGCTCGATAAATTCGGGATATAATTTGAGAACCACGCTTCTGCAACGCCATTCTGTTTATTTCTTCTCTTCGTTGTAAAACCTCGTTATTTTAACGAGGTTTTTTCAATACCCCTTATTTCTTTGAATTTTGGTATCTTCGTTTTGTGTGAGATTTGGAACACGCCGTGCGGCTGAGAACTTCTGCGACCTTTTTTTAGTCCCTTCGGAGAATCCTATCTACCTCCGTTAGAAAGTCAGTGGACCATCTGCTTCGGGCATTACCAAGTCAGCCCAGAGGCTACGATCTGTTCGGATCGGAGAGGATTTCCAAGGCCGTACTAGCTGTTTGAGAACAAAGAGCTAAGCTTGCACGATTTCTTTTTTTATTTGTAAATTTTGTCTGCGTTTAAAAATTGTTTTTAGTAAATAACCAACCCCGGTCACTTTTTAATTTTTTTTATTCAACGGTACTGTAATTTTTTATGTTATGCCAAGGATCGGAGGGTATCATTTAGTTCAGAAAAATAGTTAACTTTAATATTCAGATAGCTTTTCATTCTTTAACGACTTCTAAATATATTTAAAACATTAACCGATTAAATATCGGGCTGTAATATACAGCGTAGTTCATTCACCACTACTATAATCAAGACAAATATTTAGTTTTATTTTGATAGTTTTTTTGCACCGTAAAACTTTTCTTAAATTTAAAATTAACTTTTAGCCTAAGAATTTTCTTTATTCAACGTGTGTAAACTGATTGCGTTGGCCAAAGCGTTCGGTGTTCGAATCCTACCGCAGGATTTTCTGTTATAGTTTTACAATATTTCATTCTTATTTTCTTTGTCGTTATTAAAGTTTACTGATACAGAGTATCATATTTATTTTCTTGAATTTTACGTCATATTTATCCTTTTTTTGACACTCGTTACTAACGTTTACTGATAGAGAGTATCAGATTTATTATTTGAATTTTTTTTGTCAATAATATCAACATTTTTTTTTATTAACCATTTTATTAATAAATGTTTAACTGTTTTTTTCTGTGAATTCATTCTTTTATTTTTTTTGTGTATAAGTTTATTTGCAAACCGTTTTACCCCTCGACTTTTATTTAAAATCTTGAATTCCTGCTTATCAGGGGGCATGACAGGGTAAGTAATTCCTAAGCAGGTGGCGCCGAAATTTATTTTCCATCTTGGGTTTGTATTTCTATCAACCCACCCCTCGCCCCCCTGCATGATTGCCGATTATCCAGCCACTTCTTCGAGGGTTTGTAAAACGGAAGTGCATCACCTTTTGTCTTTTTATTTTGAGTTCTTTTCTTGCGCGTTTTCACGGTACTCGACCGTCACTTTCGGTGCCGAAAATATAGGTAACAAACTCAACTCAACCTTAAGTTTATGTTTTTTTTTTGATGATGAATTTTCGTCGGTAACACTAGGTAACATATTTTATTTTTTGTTTTTTCTTTAGTGACTATGTACGTATAGCTTTACTTTCTCTTACAGTCGTAATAATAGCAATAAAGCCAATTTATTCCGGCAGGTCAGGTTTTGGTACAAACGTTATTTAAAAAGAAATTGAATATAAATTTGGTAAGTAAATTACATGAAAATCGTTCTATCGTTCCCTCTTACAATGTTTTTATACTGTTCTACGGTACTTTCTGATATTAATTTCCAACAATGTCAGCCAACATTACACTATTCCACTTGCCCTGATAACGCTTTTCAATAACATAAATCTCTTGACTAACGTCGCCGAGGTTCGAGGGAAATGTAAAAATGTATTTTAAGGCTACCATGTTACAGCCCGGTTTATGGTAACTTCTAAGAAATTCATTGCTATGTAATTGTCAGATTTTGTGGATGATATCTATAAATATTTTATATTGGAAGTAACCGCTTTGATGAGAAAAAATATCGTGCGCCTTACCGCATGAGAACAGTACAATGATTGCTACTATTGGTGTTTACAGTTGATGAAGCCAAAAATTATATTTACTAGGTCGAAATAAAGTAAACACAAGTATAAAATATTGTTTAATACCATCAAATGTATTGCATCTAAATTTAAAATTGTAACTTGTAAAGGAAAAATTAATTAGTTTTATTCTTATCTCCCATCAATTTCCTTAGCCTGATTTCCTCCTGTGTTTCTACCACGTCCCAGCGAGCCCTATTCCCTTTGCACCACTTCAGAAACAATAGCGTAGTATAGGCGTTGAGAGCGGTGTTAAACCAGAAAGCTTTCATCATTTTGTTATCCGTATTATACTTATAAACGCGTTTGAGCGGTTGTCCTATGATGAATCTCAGTCCATAGGATATACCGTCGCTAATGGCCATGACGATTCCAGCGTAATACCTACTCCTGTCCAAATAATTAACACACACTCCAGCCACAGTGAATATAGTTGTTAGATGTGCGATTGTTATGATAGCATTTGCAGTCATTGTGGAATAATGCTGTATGCTCGAAGCCATCAGAAAGAGGATATTGCAGGGAATGCTGCCGAGGAACGCGTAAATTGATCTCACGTATACGGCATCCAATTTGTCTTTGGAAATCAAATGGTCCGCGAAGTAACCAACAGCCGTAGCGCAAACCATCTGCCCCATATAGAATAAGAACGTTGTGAAAGGATGAGTGATGATGTCTATATCGTGAGCTTCCTGTATGTAATCAGGAAGGGTCATAGCGATGGTTGATACAGTTACATGAAATCCGGTCATGCCCGCAACCATGGCCCAGACTGCCGGATCCTTAAAGATACTCTTCCAAGGTATACTACTCGGAAATAATGAGCGCACCTCTGCAGCGATTATTTCCTTCTCTTTATCACATACGAAAGGATGCTGTTCAGTAGTAGCAAAAACCACATGCGCATACACGATATACCATACGACTGTCAATCCACTCCAGACGAAAAACGAGCTCTGCCAGTACTTCAACATTATAATGAAATAATATGCCGAAAGTGCGCACACTATTGGCGCCATGTTGACGACGCAATAGAGAAAAGTTGCCGGCGCTGTTAACGCATTTTTTGGCAACCACCGTGCCAACAGACTGGCTGCAGCCGGTTGACTCAATCCGCGCACGAATCCAATAACAAACTGCAAAACGACATCCTGTATGCTGTCAAAATTTCCTAACACAAATGGCTGCAAGCCGGCGCATAATGCCGAACCTAATGCGCTAATGGCCAGCACATGTTTGGCTCCGTACTTGTCGCTGAATATTCCACCTGGAATGTGACCCAAGCTATCGCCCGCATACAGGGCATATCTGACATACTCTATGTGGCCTGTTGACCACTGTTGGTACCTCTCAACGTGTTTCGGCCCATCCAGTGAACCATGGTAATCGTCGTGTCTGCTAGAGTTATGAGCTGCTTCCAGATGCCACCAGTAAAAGAAGATCACAAATCTTGTTGAGTTTATCAATAACAGGCCAACTGCCACCATAAATGTTAATACATATCGTTGATAAATGACAAAATTACCATACTGGCAGCGTGCAAGGTTAAATTTTGTTCGTTGGGAACTCTCTTCCATATTCACTCTATTTACAATAATACCAGGAAATAGGTGTGGATACAATTAGTACTCTGTACGAAGGTACTTATTTTAAATTATGAAAAACGTAATTGACAGATATACATATGACATATACAGACTACTATATCATTATCAGATCATTACTACAACACAATCATGGACGCCATTATAGAATACTCTCACTTGTTAAAGGTGCCTGGCCAATGACGATGCATAAATAGTCTCTTAAAACCAAAGATTAAAACGCCCTGTCATTTATGACATCTGGTATAGGGTGGTATAAGCACACTACGTAGAATAACACATAATGTCATTTCTTGCTCGCACTGTATATACCTCAAACTTTGTCAGCTGCGACGCCCTTCATTTAAAACCAGCCCGGGACTGGTTTCAAACACTTACAAATACACTGAGATAAAGAATGATTGTCCTGATCCAACACTATTTTCCCCGATGCGCAAATCAATATTTTCATCCAATATTGTAATACAGCGTTTCCTCAAACTTTGCTGTCAAAATTTACAAACATATGTTCTTCAATGTCGTGCGTTTCGTATTTCAATTTTGCTTATTTAGTCATTCCGTATTATTGTTTGTTAATTTTCACATACATTCTTTCTCAAGACTACGCCTTCATTTCGTATTGAGAGCGAAACGGGTTTTTTTTTTGACAAAATGCGATTTACACTGTACCAAGATAAATTTATTTTGGAGGCATACTTTCGAAATGGTGAGCGAGGAGGTGATGGACAGTGGAGATATTTTGAGGAATTTTGAAACTCTTCTTCGACCACGTCAATCGGGTTGTCCATTACTTCAGAGAAACTGGAAGTGTTTTGATGGAAAAGTCACTAGGTCGCCCATCAGTTCTAACCGAAAATGTGGTGGAAGAAGTACGTGCTCGTTTTGCTCACAGTCCAAAGCCATTACGACAACTTGCACAACAAACTGGTAGAAATACACATACTAAATGGTGTTATAAAAAGTAATGTGAATTTTTTTGTATGTTTATCTTATGGATGATCATCTCTAGACGCTGTAAACGGGAAGTTTAATTGTCATCCATATAAGATTTCTATCCTGCAGCAATTACTGCCGCTAGATTTCGAAAAACGTATGGAATATTGCCATTGGTTTAATGCAAATCTAAGGAATGACGATGTTTTAAATCTTACTTTTTTTTCTGACGAAGCCTGGTTTAATTTAACAGGTGATGTAAATTCTCAAAATATTAGGATTTAGTCCGCACAAAATGTTATGCTCATGTTATTCGGGAAACGGAATTGCATCCTGTAAAAATAGGGATATGGGTTGCAATGTCCAGGAGACATAAAATAGGACCGATGTTATTTGAGGATACAATAACAGCAGCCAGATATAGACTTGTATTACATGAATTTGTGGAACAATTATTTCATGATGAATTACAGCTAGGCTATTTTCAAAATGTCAATGCTACTGCTCATATAACAAGAGAGTATTTGCAGGAATTTTTTCATAACAGAGTTATTGGCTTTGAATGTTGGCCACCTAGATCACTCGATCTTACACCGCTTGACTTTTTTTATTTGGTCATCTAAAAAAAAAAAATTATCGGAACCGCTTACATAATATGGATCAGTTGGAAGAAGACATGAAATAGAGAATATTAATAAATGTTTCTGAAAACATGAAGAAGAGGGTAGATGCTTGCATAAATAATAGTGGTTCCCACTTTGAACACAGCATGTAAGAAGTGCTGGTATGTTAAAGAAATATGTTTCTAATTTTTTAATTTATGTTATATTTTTGCTGTGAAGCGTATGGCCATGAAAAGCATCCATCCATTATTGTCCATTCAGTAACTCGTATAAATTATGAAGAATATCTGATATAAGTTAAGATATGACATAGATTGTATTTTTACAATATATGTTACTTAAATCTTCTATACCTTTAATTAAACTGGGTTGTATTTGTTATCAGAAATATACTGTTTTGGAAAATGTTTATTACATTATTTTTGCGCGGGAGTTAGTTGAATGACTCATACCTTAGATGCAATTTTGGTGCAGTACACTTGTTGTCCGGGTTGACATTAGTGTATATATGATATGCATACGCACAATTAGACAAAAACCGCACAATGACCTCATGTTACTCTGTTTTATTAACTAACTTCATTCGAAACGGTGGATGTAAATATTGATATAATCTTCGTGGAAGGTGGAGTAGGATCAAGACAGTCTTATTCGATCTCACGATACTTTGGATATACTTTAATAAGCAGTATTGAATAAATACAAATGTTTTATTTACTGAGAATCAATAATTATATATGTATTCCAACGATTTGTAAATTATTTATCTATTACTTATTCAAATTATAGCGAAGTAAGAAATGCATTTTTATAATATCAGATAATACGTGCTAAACTTGATTTTGAAAATTACTTCAGAAAATATACCCTTAATAAAAACATACAAGGAAAAGTTAATTTGCACGGTTGAATATATCTAACAAATGTGCAATAAAAATAAATTAGGTATAATTTATATATAAAAAAGCAATATTAATTGATATTATAATTGCATATATAACAGCCAATATAAAGGGAAAAACAACAAAAATAGGAAAGAACATTTTAATATTTGATCCATTCGGAGCCATTATTGATTGTCCGCAGGTATATAATTATTCAATACTGTTTATTAAAGTAAATCCATTCAAGAAAAACGGCACTACCATTAATGCAAACCGATCTTGTTGCAGAACATTTTCTTTCCTATTATATCTTTAACACAAGTGGGCGACATTTGCTTCTTTCGAATAATTATTGTTATTTGAATGGATCCATGTCAATTTTATTCGCATTTATTCGTTGTAGGGGAGGGTGGGGCAAGATGGGGCCACGAGGCATGATGGGGACCTCGTCTTATCTACAAAACGGCATTAAGCATCTGTCAAATAATAGCGTAATATTGACAAGTGCTCTTTTATGTTTGTTGTAATGTAGGGAACTTTACTAGTCGTAATAACAAAGTTATTGCTGTTTGTGCGTGAAATTTGCAATTTCCAGAATTTCGTTATTATTTTGATGGTGAGTTCAACGGCCAATATCGGAACCATACGTAAATTATTTACTACACTTTTTTGTGCTTATTAATTGACATGTATTGCACGTATTTTCTATAGTGCGTTATTTGTTTATTTCAAATATCTAATATGTTATTATAACATAACCAGAGAATGTTCCAAAGAGGCAAGATGGGGCTATTGGTATGGGGCAACATGGGGACATCACTATCTCACTCTTCAGACTGGTCTGTTATGCCTGGATATGCCATTATGCTTTCTCGAAGACATAATGCCTATTTCTCATGTTAGGAATAAAGTGCTGGTTCAATCAAAGCGTAACAAGGAAAAGACAACAATCCTTACAAGCACTACGTATAAAAACCTGCTACAAGAAAATAGAAGTCTGGAGAATCGCTAAGGCAACTAGAAGTGCTGAGGGAGAGTTAAAAGAAAAAAAAATGACAAAGAAGAAAACAGAAGAGATCAAGAATCCGAATTTTGTAAGGAAAGCAAAGAGATAGATTTTTAGAAAACGTCAAGGAAATAATCAAGTTCTTCCGTTGGGGAAGGTGACGCTCAATGTTAGTATTGTAAGGGGAAGTATTGATACAATGCCATGGATGGCGAGGTTGGGTACATGGAGGCTGTGCGAATAACGTGGATGAGTTCGTCTTCTATTGTCTCAATTGTGAAGATTAAGTTTTAATATTCTTATCGTTATTGTGTTTTATTTTTATTTTAAGTAGTTGCGCTTTAAAGAGTTTAAGCTTTGCTTTTTTTTACCTATTACCTAGATTTATGGTACGACCCATTCTTAACTGGAACCCCATCTTGCCCCCATGGTGAGGCAAAATGATGTATTTACACATTTCTTTTCAAAATTTTCTCACAACATTAAGAGTACCCATCGAAAAATTGTAAATTCATCCATCGGCAGATAAATGTTTAAAGATTACAACAAACGTACTTAGAACCTTGTATATCAATTTGCAATCCTGATGCAGCATTCTAAAGCTTAATGTTCCCATCTTGCCCCACCTTCCCCTATTTCCGCACAATAAACTGCAAAATATAATATAAATACTAATGTCACTTTCGTTTCACAATACGTCAAATTTTGACAGCTAGCGGTTTCAAACATGGACAGAATTATTCGAACACTGATACTTAATAACCTCTTAGTTGCGACAATAAAATGCACAGTTTAAAATATTTACAAATATGGTTCAAGGATATTCGTCAGCAAAAAAGGATGACAACTGCACGACTGTTAGATTGGTTGTCTATCTAATACGGCCCTTTTATTCGCCTTTAATTTTTAACATAGTATACATACAACGACGTGTTTTTCACATTATTAGGGCAGTTGAATAGGTTCAGCAGAATTAATGGGTCTTTAACATTGTGCATGCAAATATTATTTTTGTAAATTGTCAAGAGTTTGCAATTTTACATCATTGACCTTTGTTGACAATAAATCGTTAAACACTTTAATAACAATAAAAACGAATGTCACTGAAGTTCTATAATAATCATAGTGAAAATGCTTTTTACAAGTATAGCGTTTCAAGTTCATTTATGTTTTTTTTTAAGATTTAAATTACGTTTTTATTTCCACTGCATTGCATTGTTCGTGCAGGATAATCTATGATGCATTCAGCTTAAATAAGGCCTACCCTGATCCACATATGTATCAACTTTAAGCTCACTGCCAATCCGATATCGAGCTGCATGTATGCAGATGGAAAAGCCATCTCGCAACCGGTCGCACAAAAATCCCATCGAAAAATACGTAGAAAGAGGTGACAGATCGGCGGAAGAGCAGATGGCGCGCCACGCTGCCACCTAACTTTTCCCTCCCCTGTTTGCCGCCTCTCCCAATGAATTTCCCATTATGCATGCAGACCGCGTTGTGCAGAAACTAGTTCCGAAGTCGACTCGATGGCATAGCCGATTTTTTGCTCCTGTTTCTGTGACGCCGAACGCGTTCAAACAAACAGTAATAAAAAGGAAAAGGGAAAAACATACTTCACGGACGGGGGCATGGGGGTTGCCAAGTCGTCAGGGTGGAATTTTGTAAAGCTCGCGTTCGTGATATCTCCCCGGGGTCTGAAGTTGCAATATTTACATTGATTTTGCCATGTAGGGATGTAAAATAAATCGAAGCGGGTTTAGGAACGGAGTAGAAACGTACTATACTAACAATAAGCCGTAGTACGTTTCGTAAAATAAAATAGGAAAACACAATGTGGTATTCATACGAGATGGAATTTGTGAAAATTGAACAAAATCTTGGGCGTGACTTGCTTTTAAATATTAAAATCGCAAGTGTACGTGCACATTAAATTGGACTACACTCCATTCACTGTAAGAATGCAGCGTTACATTGGATAGGCGAAAGATTTACGACTTGCGATTGGCTAATAGACGAGGCGAATTCACACACGCGAAAAACATTTTAAATAGCAAATGAAATTTAAGTTGGATAAAACAAAATATTACTGAAATCTATGACATTTGTCAATCTTGGTGTTGGTTTCAGCTCTGTATTTGCGTGTTTATTGCTTTTTTGTGTCGTTCGTGTGATTAGTGTAATTTTTATAAGCAAATTGTTACAAAAATAATTCTTCTTAAAGCTGTACTGAGTACTGTTGAATATTTGAAGGTTTTGTTTTAATAACTATATAAAATGATAGTGATGACAGTATTTTTTACATCAATTTTAGTATGGTAGATGAAGAAGTATTTGATCTACCTGCAGGGTCATCAAAAAATCCTCAGGGAAAACATATTGGCAGTAAGCAAAGGATAATGGCTTATAATTTATATCTGGAGCTTAAGCGGAACACTCCTAAATCGACAGCAATTAAACTGACTGCAAAGCAACTTGGGGTGGGTGAAAGAACAGTGTGGGATATTGTAAAAGAAAAGGATACCACAGGAGTTATCAGTTCACCCCCTAAAAAACGTCTTCGTCAGAGTGCATATAATTCCTTGGACGAAGCAGATAGGTCAGCAATTAGACGACACGTACATACTACATGTACATGTTTTATTGCAATTGATTTTATCCTCTATTGTGTTTTATAAATTAATATATTATGCTTTATAGCTTAATAAAGACGAATCGTAATTGTCGAAACGTCGCATATGGAATAATATAAACATAGTTTCACCGAGATTGGACAAGTTTTTTGGTTATCGTTAACTACCCCTGTAAGATTCCCGAAATGTATTCACTGTTACTTTATTTGTATTATTTTATCACTTTATATTATGACTATAACATTCTAAATAAACTACTAAAAGCGTTAAAAATTTTGATAACCAAACTTTTTCGCTTATGACACTGACAATTTATAATTTGAATTTGCCGCTAATTTTTCATTCTTCGGTGTCATTTGGGCGCCGATCACAGCGCTATCTACTGCATTCTAAAATGAATGGAGTATAGGTCTAGAATCTAAATTCTAGACCTATACTATAATTCCAAATTTCACGATTTAATTATAATGTTGTACCTATTTTTTTCATTTCATTTTCTTCTTTTAATAAATTGCATTATAATAACATTGTCGTATTATTTCATGTCTGATATCTATCGCTAAAAATTATGAACACTACTTTAAAACACTACTTTAAAATGCACTACTTTTAAACGCGGCCCACGAACGTATTTGCACACTAAAGTATGGCCCACAACATGTCAAAGATTGCCCATACTTGGTCTAGATGCTCTAAAAAAAGTAAAAATCCACAAAGAGATACAAAAATTTATATCGGCATATTGGTAGAAGCACAGCAGAATGTTTAGTACGCTCCTAATGATGTACTAGACTAGACTGATATAAGTTTATATTCCTAAATGGGATGGTTTCTACAATATGAAGTTATAGAGCAAAAGATTTGCCTGCTCTTTTGATTGCGTTATACCCATACTGGTAATAATATACTTTGTATCATACACACACATCAATGTAAAGAATTCCTATATAATAACAATAAAGTAGGACTCAGTATCGAACCTTGAGGTATACCTAGCTTTACTGGCCAGGAATGCGATCTCCTCCTACATTTCTCTCCCTTCTTGTCAACAAAACCAATTTCAATGTACTGACTCCTATTTATAAGATAACCATTCCAACACAGTTCCGAAAACCGTATGAACCCAGCTTTCCAAGTACTTCACTATGATCTACGCAGTCAAAAGCTCTTGTAAGATCACAGAGAACTTCAATGTGGGTATTTTTTAATGCATGCAGAATCAATGGAACCATGTTAATGCTATTTTGCTCTAACTAATAATTTCCTATGAATAACTCAACACTCATAGGAGCAGAAAAGTTCATTATCTGGATCTCAGAAAGCTCAAACCACTACTGATAATATTTCTTTTTTGTGAGAACCGCCTAACATGGAGTTCCGGAAATATTGCAGCCTCTTGGCTTTCTATATTTATATTTATTTTTTACAATATATAGTTCTGAAAGTATTCAAGATTCGACAAATCCTGAGTTGATTCTATCTACATATCGGGATCACACTTAATTACTTAGATGGATAATAATAAATAATAATAATAACAATATTTATTCATTAAAGACACAATTGTGTGTATAGTAAGTCAGAAAACCCAATTAATGAAGCCACCACCAAACTAAAAAACCAAACAAAATGATAGAACAATAAATGAATAATCTTAATAATAAGATACAAAAACAAAAAAAAAAAGGAATTCATAAACAGAAAGAAAAATAAAGCAAAAGAAGATCGTATTACTCTCCGAAATATTCAGCCACCAAGTACAAGAAATGTTGTAACAAAAATGTTTTAGTGACTTTCGAAAACTTTTATAACTATCATGACATCTAATTTCGTTGGGTAAATGATTAAATATTTTTATTCCTAAGTTATATGCAACTTGACTTATAATATTCATTGAGCTAGAAGGTAAGTGCAGTTGATCTTTCATTCTAGTGTCATAATCATGAATTTTCGCGTTGGTCGGAACATGTAACATGACGATTCAAAAATGTATAAACATGAAAGAGGAAGGATTTTATATTTTTTAAAAATTGGTCGACAGGAATCATAAAAATGAGCTCCAGCAACACTTCTAATCACAGACTTTTGCGCTAAAAATACTTGATGCGCACTTGCCGAGTTTCCCCATAAGAGTATATCATACTGTAATCTAGATTGAATTTCAGCATAGTACAGTGAAATTAAACAATCCACAGATACCTGAGACCTTAAGCGTTTAAAAGCAAAAGCTCTTTGGTGTAACCTTTGCACAATACTGTCACATTGCTCTTTCCATATCAACGTATGATCAAAAATAACTCCTAAAAATTTAGTACTATCACAGCAAAATAATTTTTTTGTTTATACTTAAATTGGAATGTTCGATACTCTTTTGTCTGGCATGAAATACCATGTATTTTGTTTTTTCTAAGCTTAAAGACTTATTTTGCGAAAACCAGAGAATTTGTTGTGTTTTCAGTAATATGAGTACTTATTTTAGGAGCTGTTAGCATTACGACATCATCAGCATAAATCGTCAAGTATATATTTGATAGAAACAAGACTACATCGCTTATGTATACATTGAAAAGTGTTGGACCTAGCACTAAACCTTGTGGAATTCCAGAATCTGTGAGTAACCACGATGATTCAATCAAAGTATCATTTCCTTCATTGTTTCTGTAACGTACCTTTACCATTTGCATTCTATTGTTAAAACATGAAGCAAACCAGCGCCCCATTATATTCCATATAATTCCAGCTTTTGTAACAAAATTTCATGTTGTACACAGTTGGTTGAAAAGGCTTGGTGCGAGATTTGAACCTTTTAACATCATAAGCAGAACTTCTGAGATGACGATTGGATTGTTGATTTCTACGTTTACCCTTCACCAGACGAACGAGTTACTACTTTTGTAACAGCAATGACCCACCTCTTCCGAAACATAATTCTAAGGAAAGCATTATGAGCCTCCGTGTACTTTAAAGATCATTACTAACAGGCAATTCATTCACATCAACAAAACCACAGCGCGTGGACATTTTTATCTATCTCGCCGCGAAATAAACAATCTCCGGCTTATAGTGACTGTTGTTCGCTCCTTTCCCTCTAGTTTACCGTGGACTCCCTTAATGTTTCAGTTTGCGCGCGATAAGGAAAGTAGGGCAAGTCCTAATTCCCCACCACAAGATTTATCACTCGTTCCTCTGCATTTGTGTTTATGTGTGTGTGTGTATGTGAAGGAGAGATGGTGTTTGCTGCTTGCGTTTCTATTTCCTCGATTCTCCCTCCATGTTTGGTATGTCTGGAGCTTCTGTATTGTGGAGGAAACGTTTGGAATTGGAACTAAGCGATACTGCGCGGGTTGAAGAGGGATCATGAGAGGCTTCGAGCGTGGAACGCTGGTTTTAACTGTGAGACACGACGGCTATAACAGCTATAATGGCGGGGTATCGGTTTTATGACTGTTACCCGTTTTGCTCGTATCTCTCGAATGATTTTTACTACCAGAGGTAAACGAAAATGTACCTATATATCGGGTTGTATATACGCGAATTACGAATGTGTACAGGTAGGTGAAGAGCTGATATGAACGCACGTTTAATACTTATAAAAAGGGTAAAGTGAATATTTCGACGAAATTATCTTTTACACTTTATAGCTGTAGCGAAATGTTTCAGGCGCCCTAGATTCTATGCGAATAATGAAAATAAAATGAATTGAAAAGTAAAACTCATACCTTCGCAAAAAAAAGATATCTATAAGCAAATATCCCCGTGGAAAGGCTCCAAGATAGGTAAATCATCCTATTAAACTTCATATGCTTCCAGGTGTAGTACCCTTGAGAGTACGACACCTTATTGAGTAAAGGTTGACAGATATTTTTCACCCTATTCCTCACAGAGTCTACATTCTGTTTCCTCTGGTATATATTCCAAGTTTACTCAAACGTCCTTTCATTTTGCAGTAGCCTAATAGGATTTCTGCCAATATGTGGATGTTGTTTTTATATAGTTTGGTGCGTTCCACAGATCTTTTCCATTTGTAAGTTCTCGGAAGAATCGTTGGATATTTTGTTTAATAGTTCAATTTTCTCGGCATAAAGATTGTAGATTAATGCTTTATTTAGGGAGTTTATCTATTATATCATTTCCTTTCACCTCTGTTTATCCTAGAACCTATACAAGGGTAACCTTGTTCCTTTAAACTTATCGTTACACACTACTAAATTATCTTTAAGATGATGTAAAGTCACAGTGTCTTGATGTGCTGCTTGACTATCAAACAAAGAGTGTAAAACTAACTGTTTTTGCAATATCTTAAAATTGTATCCTGGTAGCATAATAAGCAGATGACAAGCTTCTTGAGAACAACCAAATGTGTTGGGGGCCTCTAAAATCGTCACTCACAATAAAACAATCCTAAAAAATTAGAATTCATAGAAGGCAAATGCCTGTTTTAAAGAGAATGCTATAGTTAGTTTGTTGTTTATAATGACCTTATTAGCATAAAACTGTTGCCAGGTTATTAATAAATATTAAAAATAACGTGGGCATCAGCACCCAGCCACGTGGTATACCTATACACGACTCAGCCAACTCTCAACATATTGTGGCGATTAGTGAAATACCTGTGGAAGCAATCGTTGATTTTATTCGCAAAATCTTATCTATCTTTCAAGTTTACAAAGAAAAGAATGCAGGCAATCGAATGCTTTAGATATGTCACAAAGTATAGTGATTGTTATTTGTTTATGGTTAAAACTTAAAACAAAAAAAAATCTCAAATATGCCATTTTATTCTCATTTATTTTCTAAAATTTGGTATAAAAATTATAAACAGTATCGATGGTCATTTCAGGCCTGAAGCCATATATTGACAATTGCAAAGCAAATCTTCAAACTCTAAAAATCTTCAATTGAATCAACAACTTTCTTATATTATACTTTCGATAATGATGAGAGAACAGAAATGTATCCGTAGTCTGATGATAACCCTAAATCGTTCTCACCTTTATAGGCTAGGGTTATTCTTGCAGGCTTCAGCCAAAAAAAAATTAAGGAAGAACTTTGGGGTCCAAGTTGTTTGCCCTTCGAATTACAAATAAAACAATTCGTTAATTATTTATTAGTGTTGTACTTTCACAATAAGGTATCTTTAATATTTCTATTGGACGAAATCTGTTTAAAATACAACTCTATTTATCGGTGATGATAAAAACAATTCATATAAACATCGGAGGATCAGTAGGTAATGGTGAAAAATTGAATAATCCATAAAAAAATAATTTCAATAACATTTTTGTGTTTTTTATTTCTCAAACAATAAATAGACATTTGAACGTTTAAAATGTAAACTTCCGGCATTATTTTTTCAATAGCTTTGTTACGCAGCAAGTTCGGTCCATATTACCGGAAGTAGAGTATCAAATATTTACAACAAATTCAATCATTCCAGGTCAATTTTTCCTTTTACCTCGACATTGACTATTGTTCAGTGTGTGGATTTAAATACTATTGGAATTTTGTCAAAATTTATTCATAAGTACGTAACATTTTGAGACTGTATTATTTTTATGTGTAGCTAACTATAATGTTTCAAATGTATCCTCATTCTACATTTGCGCTTGCTTTTGTTAATTTTTCGAAGATAAGCAGAATAATGATTATCCATCCAACCCCAAAGTACTAAAAAAAATGTTTTGTTATATGTACATTACCGATGTAGTAACTGCTGTATGTAGTTGTAAACTATAGAAACATAATAATATAGTTCAAAATCTCTTGTCACAAGCTTCTATTGTACTGGACGTCGTTTTTATAGATATTATTGTCAGCAGTAAAGCAGAACTGAATTAGGCTCTGTTATAGAAATTGTCATCAACAGTAAAAGAAGACTGAATTCAATTCTTTTTCACTGGTAATGATGACAATTTAGCTATTGAAATGTGCCGACGTCATACACAGCGTTGTCAGTGCTACAGTTTTGAAGTATATTGATGTTCTTGTAGATTGTCCTAATAATAAGGCTATACTTTTCTTTCTATATCATCAATGGAGTTAATAGGAAGAGTTAAGGTTTGAATAACAAAGCTACAAATATGTATAACTATTATACAAAAAAAAAGAAACAACTAAAAAATTATATATGTGAAAAGTTTATTTTTCTAATTAACAAAGACACCACAAAAAAGCTAAATAGAACGACAGTTATTATTATTATCAAATCAAAAACAAAAATTGAGCAATAATCAATGGTGAGTTGTGCAAGCGGAAAAGTGCGTGCAGGAGACAAGTTCAGGTTTCTATTAAACATCGTTTTATCCACTCACTTAAGGCCAGCGATGATCTCCATGGCTCCGTTAAAATTACCGATATTCCAAGAAGACAAGGCGACTCTGAGTACGCAAGACAGCACCGCTCGTCGGGCATCGTGTGTAGGCTGGGATATTATCAATTGGGTCACCCAAGCACTGACCTGGAAAGAATAGAAATAATACAATGTAGCAATAAGAAGTTGAATACTGAGAATCGTTTGCGAACGAAATATGTGGATTATATCCTTCGAGATCATATTTACAAGTAAAGTAATTAGATGTAATGTTCATTGAGGGGAAATAATTCTTTCCCCGTGGTTATTGTAGAAGAAGAAGTGAGATTGATTCCCGAAATCAGATTAAATTGGCTCGGCTATTTTTAGTTCTTCTGCGGTGATATCTGCATGTAAATACTAATACTGGATTTATTAATATTTCTAATGCTTAATGCACATTTTTACACGGATGTTCCGATGTCATTCTAACGTTTTTTATTCTAAAATTTCTATAAGAATTGTTTATAGTTTGTTTAACCTTTCATTTTCATTAAATAATTCAATTACTGCATACAGTGTAACTTTCTCTGACGAACCCTTTTACTTAACGGAAACTGCCCCAGTTATGCGTAGAATTTTTGGACCTACGCTATTTTTGTAAACAACGCCTAAATTGTAAAAAAATAAGTTTGTTCGCGTCGCAAGAACTATTTGCACTATTATGCACTTTTTAGAACTTTTGTGTGCAAAAGTGCATAATAGTGCAAATAGTTCATGCGACGCGAACAAACTTATTATTACTAGTTTCGGCTAAATAGCCATCTTCAGAGCCATGTGAAATTCGAAGAAAAATATTCTCTTCTCACGATGTGTTATGAACTTGTATTAAATTATCCTTTCGTATTGTTTTAAAATTTTAATTATTTTGATGAACTTTTAATTAATTTTAATCATTTAATTTGCCTTTAAATTCAACATGGCTCTGAAGATAGCTATTTAGCCGAAACTAATAAGCCGAATTCTTTTTTACAATTGATTGAGTAATGTACCAGTCCTTCTTTACCATTACACTTTAACTCAATTTGGACATAACTATGCAGCAAAATATAGTGTGTGTACAAATCGGCGTCAAAGCTACACGCTTTATTTTTTGGATTTTATAAATAAAAAAATTGCCAAAATAACATATAATATACTATGAATCAAATCTAACATGCGGTAGCTCTGTTTTCAAAGCAGTGGTGTCACGAGGTAAAATACTCATTATATTACCTTCTTATGACTTACTAACAACCATGCATAACTTTTCTTAAAAATCCCTTCTGGAAGCCACTTCGTCATACTCATTTGGCTATACCTTTTATAATATACAAATTCGAGATTGGATTTGAACGGCTTAAATTATTTATTTTAACATATTGCATCACCAATCCTTTGGATTTATATTAAATCTAAATTTATATGTACCTCAATTATAATTTTCACTATTTTTTCGAAAAAACGCCATTCTGAATAACTCTTGATGTACAAACATCTCTAAATAGGGGACAAGCAATTCCCTGTTAGTGTTTGTTAAACAGGGGTTACACTGTATAACAGTTATTCTTTTATATTTGATATTTTTTTTATTGATTTTCGCTTGGTGAGGTAACACAATATTTCTTTGTAAATATGGAAATACATTACCTACACATACATATATGACAACATAATTATTGACCAAAGTGCGCACTCCCTTGAAAGCCACACGCCTGCTAGCTGGACGGCTCGGCTGCATAATTGAAATTGTGTAATTGTCACGGAATCCCAGAGGTATGTATGCACAGTACCTTTGTATATACATTATGTAGCGCATGCTCACAAGGCGCGTGTGATATAATGCTGTGAATGTCAAACGTATAATACAGGCTTGATTATCAAAGTCCGATATGACGCAACCATTTTTTTTTGTCTTACATTTGAATTACCCTGTGATGTAATCATGCTGGAATACGTTCTACATTGTGACTATCACATCGCTCGTGAGAGAAGAATGATAAAAAATGGTTCAGTTTTTGTGTACTATTTTTACTACGTGACACACAATGTTCCTTGGGAAGTTATTATAATTGCTTAACTCATAATCATTTACGTTGAAACCCCACAAAGCAAGTTTTTTGCCATTGTGCTCCCCACACATGTGTGCTGAGCACGAAACATTTTGGTGGAGGCGTCAGTCAAGTACACAAATATTATATTTCTTTGAGTAATTATTGAACGTGCGTGGGCTATTATGAAGTGACCTTTAAGGACACACACAGAAAGTGCTAATGCTTTACATCGTCAGTGTGTGTGGTACATTAATTGCCATTATACAGCATATATGGCATATTTCCATTAAACATAAGGGGCTCGGTTTTTTTTACACATGAAGGCAAATGCCACCAACTAGTCATACAATAAAAAAAAAAATTAAAGATAGCTACAAAACATTCTTATTTTATAACACGTCCAAGACTTAGTATAAGAAAAGTGACGTACAAGATATGAGAAATTACAGACCCATATGTCCGCCTTCATTACTGACTAAAATACGAGAAAGTGATAAATAACAGACTAGTACGATTGTTTAACTACCTTCTATATAATTTCTCCTGTTCAATTCGGATTCGTTTGTAGTAAAAACACTAGCGCTGCGATTGGACATGCATCGAGCAGCGTTTATTGGACAAAAGGATTGTTGTCATAGGTGTATTTTTTGATTTGCCTAAACCTAAAGCGTTCATTGTAGTTGATCATTCATTTTTGTTGAGAAAACTGCAGAATATCGGGATAAGCTCCGCCCCAAAGACACTCATGACGATTGCAGCTTCCAATAAGGGGTATTTAACTGTAATGACTCTATTGGATTACTCTAAAGCCCAGACACGATCTCCATTATATGTTGTTGTCTAAACTTCATTAGTTTGGATTTAATTGCCAATCATCTGAATGGACAATCGCAAAGGGTTAAAATACGTTCCTAGATTATTATGAAATGAACGTGTAAAGTTAAAAGTGTTCTATTTGAATCGGTTTTTTTCCTTCAGCGTATATGTTAGTGATTTTCATAAAAATCTTAAGTACTTCCAAATGCATACTTATGCTAACGCTAAGTAGATTTACAATACCTTTCTTCCAATTGAGAGTACAACTGCGTCAGAGAAAATCACTTCAGGCTTAACTAATCTACATAACATTTCAATGATGCATTCTTTGAATATAAATCCGGCTAAATCTGCAAATCTTGAAAAAAATGTCTTAGATGCAATCCATTAGATTATGATAAAGACGACAGCCATATTTCATCACGACCTTTTCAGATCTGTTGTGGTTCTCTTTGCCCGAGAAAGCGCTCTTCAGCTTTGCCTTCTGAATTAGATCTACCATGTTTGAGAGCAGCTTCCTTATATAGCTATAAGCTGTGGGGTTTTCCAGACTCAGTACTAGGATTGGGGTGATCTATGGACCTGTTTCACCGCGACCTTTTCAGATCCCAGTACTAGAACTCTAGTCCTCGTCAGGTTATTGCAGTGGCACATCACGTGAATTAGGATTTATTCTTCCTCTTGATAGAATCTAGAAATAGCGCCACCTTCTAGGCCTCTGTTATACATACACATGCCCATTTGGCCTGCAATGGTGTTCCCGTCTTTACTCAGTAGATATTTAATAAATTCAGGCCTCTACTCTTCTAAGAACTCTTTTTCCTGTCTCGGTTTTTTTCATGTTACTGGACTTATTACTTATTTATTCATTAATGGAATTTTTAATCTCCGATTTAGTAATGCCAAAGAAAGGGCCAGTTGCCACAAATGACCTTGACGAGCCTCGTCTTGCTAGATTGTTTGCCACCTAATTTTCCTTCACAGCCATGGGACTTGGACCTAAACTAATTTTAAAATCTCTCATGCCGGAATGGCTAAGAACTAAAGCCAAAGTTAATTTGCTTTGGGCGCCCACTTCATTTAGGATACTTACGCAGTCCCAAATCAACTTAGAGTCTTCTATTTCTCGGACCCAATGGTGGATTGCAGGCTTAGCACAGATTACCGTTGCATCTTTGCTGAAGCTTACCGAAAGAGCCTTTTTAGGCTTCTTAGCGTATATTCCAGCTCCAATGCCGTAATCCGTTTGTATACCAGTTTGAGTCCGTTGTCACTGGAGTACCTGTCTCCCAGTTGTTCTTATCTGGTATTATAATCTGATATTTTCCATCTAGATTCACATTATTCATTCAACTTCAAATGCAATGGGATTGGTTAAAACTGTAATTGAAGAAAAGTCCAACAAGTTTCTAGCATATCTCACAAGTGCAAGCAGTTGTAACAGCGGGCTTTACAATCTTGAAGAATCCAGCTTATGAGAGATGAAGCGATGATTCTGTTTTTGTGGAAATATTCATAGAGTTCAAGTTTTTAAGATTTATTGGATAAGGAGTCAGAATTTTGGCTAAAATCGAATAAGCACATAAATTTTATTATTGTGCTAGAATTAAAAGTGTATGCATATGAAATCTAACTTATTAGTTCTTTTTTTTTTACGACTTTTACCGCTATGGCCATCCGCAGATGTCTGCTATGTGCACCCAGCTACCTTTTACAATATAGGTACAAGGCTTGCTTTTAGTCGCTTTTAGTCTTTTTCACGATTTTTACTACCTAGCTTTTTTAGGATTATCATTTTATTCATAATCTCTTTTTAATGGGATTCTGCAGCGACCAAGCGATTTTTTCCACATACATTTTTCCTTCCAGTTAAAACCCTAGTTAGCTATAATGATCTACACACCGTTACATAAGACAGGTATCAACCATTGATCCGCACTGAGCCCATGCATTCTCATTACAGTAGCATATGGCCATAGTCCACGGTTCATCGATACTTCCTCCGTAATTCCAGCATGGATATCTCGTTCATTCCTTCGGCAAACGAGAATTGATGATGTACGCTACGTGCGTAACGTTATCGAGAAACAAAGCGTCCCTCCGACATTAATTCATAGCCACGTCGTGCATTTTGACCTAAATTCCGAATGGCCCGTATCGAATGTAGCGACAATAAGCGTGCGGCTGTTGCGCCATCTTGCATTGTCCGTGGGCGAAAAGTTCCTCGTCTTTATTAAATCGTTACTTCCTTGTAGTGGGCTTTACTTTGTGAAATAACAACGCTGGAGATGCCGGCAGACGATGAGATAGGAACAGATTAATAAGTGAGATTAGGGAAGTTGGCTACTAGTTTAATTTCAAAGGGATCCTTTCACTCTGTCACGAGAACTGGGAGGGGGGAGGGGACGATACTGGGGAGCAATTTCCACCATTCCGAGACTTCGGTTCGTTTTATAAGCGTCCAAGTTGAAAACGGATTTGCCAAATGAATTATTTGACGCTCGGATCTCCAACGGGTACAATTGCTACAATTTCATCAGTTTCACAGTAGATGTCGTTTATTTAAGAGATTTCTTACAAACGTGCTGCTACTATTTATGCATTACATTTGCGTAAAATAAACCTTGGTAATTAAAATTAGCTCCAAAAGAGATGGGAACATGGCAAAGAAATACGCAGAAGATTCATTGATTTAAAAAGTGCTTTCGATACACTTAACAGGAGGGAAATGTTTAAAGAGCTAGAAACATTAGGAATACCCAAAAAAAAAAACTAAGAACAATCCTAGAAGTGAGCTTAATTAAATATACAAAAACCTACGTGAGATTTCAAGGGAACAACAACAAATTCGTAAGAAGTAAATAAATGGATGAAACAAGGTGATTTAATACCGCCAACATTGGTTCATTTTCTGGGAATTTACGCGTGAGAATTATAAGGGACATTTAAAAAAGCCGGCTGGTTTGGT
Organism: Protaetia brevitarsis; assembly: GCA_004143645.1. NCBI lineage: Eukaryota > Metazoa > Arthropoda > Insecta > Coleoptera > Scarabaeidae > Protaetia > Protaetia brevitarsis. Next base: position 3,058,486 of record RXPK01000109.1, read on the forward strand.
ATTGTTACATGAAGGGCTGTAAAACTTCTTTGGACTAGGGCTAACGTGAGTACAATCGATAATGAGAGGACGGATCAATCAGCGAAAGAGGCGGTGTCCAGTGGATATAGCGCTATAATTATGTATAGGTTAACATCGACGATTTGAAATAGACGGTTAGGGATAAACTTGATATTGATTGACAGGGTAAACGAGATATTGCTTTAATTACCATAAAACGTCAGCTGTTATTATGTTTGCCCCAATGGAACGACTGTAGTTATCTCCCAGCATTCACCAAGGGGTAGGGAACGCATGGAAGAAAACCCTTACTCTGGGAGCAGGACTTGGGAAACAGTCCCAGACCTTGTTATTGATAGCCAACAAATTAATGCTCTAACTTCCGTACACGACCGCTACTTATCAGTGTGCGAACATTCAAATAAAGGATGCCTTTCTCTACCTACCCACCACATTCACAATGCGAATCATTAACCCTCTCAATTTCTACATGAATATAATTGAAAGTTACCGTAACCCGTTGTTGACTCTACCGTCTGGTACGATAAACTAATCATCATGACGATGGATTGCTAGAATATGAGTTTATGTTTGAATTTAAACAATTCAATAAACGGTGGAAACAGCCCAAACATCTATTCATAAATAGATGTTTGGACTATTTCCAACGTTATCGTTTATTACATTTTCGTTATTTTCATTAATATTTATAGGAAAATTATTTAATTAGGGTAGGAACATTTCAATTGTTATGGTATCCATCTGCATCTTAGGATAGGGAGCCTAGTGTCAGTAATTTTAGGTGGAGCACGGGATTTAGAAAGAATTGTAATTATTTCATAACTATAATACGGAGAATCACATTTTGTGAGTGATATACAAGTAATGTGGAGAAGATTTATAAAATTATATGGCTCGTTTACCGGACGAACGCTCTACCATTTGAGCTAGAGAGTATGCAGGCGATAAATCGACATATGTCCATATCAGATCTTGAAAGGCCAGCAGGAAATGATGGAATTTTTAATAAAAGGAGGTCTGTCCTCAAGATGGACACACATACAAGGAATCGAGATATCAATACAAATTCGGGTTTTATATGTGATGTGGAATGTTTGCTAAGTGGATTATAAGACATATTATCTATGATGAGACATTAAATCAACACAATTATCTCAATCATCCATTTCTAATTAGATCGATTGGAACACATTCGAGAAAGTTGTCTTGGCCTATTAGATCGCCTAATATAACTTCGTAAGACTTCTTTCTGTGGAGTTATATCAAAAATAGAGCTATTTTGGATACTTCCGATGATGTAGGAAAATTGAGGTAATTGTTGATGCTTTTGGTACAATTTTCCAGGTATGTTGAAAAACACATAAATTGCTAAAGATTTGCTATGTGTGTGAAAAAAAATAATAAATTTTATGACACAGTCTTGTGGGATCAATGACAAATTTTAATCAAAAAGGTTATTTCTTTTTTTCTAAACAGTTTCGTAGATGAAAATATGATGATAATTGCTAAAATACGAAAAAGGGCATTTAAAATCATTCTATTCGCCGGGACTGTAAAAACGATTATTTCTCTTATGTATTTTCCATAGAATAGCTACTCATAATTATTCATAGCATCATCTATATTACATAAAAATGAAAATTGTTTGCTAATGGTTGCTTCTTCTCTTATGGCCCCCAGTATTGATTATCTATGTGGGGTTCGTTTCCAGAACTAATTATAAACTTGTTTACTTCGTTGTTACGCTCATGTTTCGTTATCTAAGACAAATCGCCTTGCTCGAAGGACAGGCAAGGATGTAATAATGTTAGAAATGTTGGAACCAATCTACATAATATTCACATCACAAATTAAGGTCGGTGATGTATAATCGAGCTCGGTAAGCTTTTTGCGTGGGCAGCTACCAGATATTTCAATACCGTGCAAAGTTTTCGTCGAGTGAACTGTCGTGAGAATCAGCCATTGTTTGGATAGTTTTGCAGCGAGAAGTTAAATGCGAAAGTAATGACATTTTCGGTTAATTTAAAAAGTTTCAGATAGAGTAAATTAGTAGGTAGTCAAATTACCTTATCAGATCTCGGCCTGATAAATTGAGGATATATTTTTTTTGTATATATGAGAAAGAGGAAAGTGAGATTATGACTAGTAAACCATCAATGATATGGCGACTTCTTGCTGACCTTGACCAAATGGGAAAAGTTATTATTGCCTTTGTACTTTACAAAAATTGGCGCAATTTTTTTTTAAGAGAAAACTCATTCTTTATAAAAACAAAAAATATATATATATATGCATTTATACAGCGTGTAAATACTTGTATATAAAAATTAGTTTATTTTGGCCATAAACCAGGGGAATTATTAAATACCTTGTTTCTAAAACTCTCATTCATCAGCTGCAATAAGGCTTAAAATCATTAATTTCAATATAAATGAGGGCAGTTCACGCTTCGTTAGAAATGTACACATCGCAATGGAACATTTATCTTCCACCTCCTCTATACCTGTTCTTTAACCACTAATCGTGAAGAAGTCGATCATCCATCATTCATTAGGAGGCAATCTTGTATAATATTTTAACGTACCCTTAATCTATTGCTCTGTCTCCTCATAAGGAATCGGCACAGCATCAATCTAAAACTTTTCAGACATACTTTGTGGTAGCCACTTTCTTGTCCATCCATTTATTTTTAACCATTTTATCGACAGGAAGACATTAAGCAGACTGCTCCGTGCGATAAAGACTCCTTAGGCAAGGGAAGCCCCCGACACAAGACAGAATAACGACGACTACGAGAATTCGTCTGCGATCTGCGACGCATTTTATCGGCCGTAAAAATTCCCCCAGAAGGTTTCTTTAATGGTGAAACATATTTAGATACGGCAAAGCCACTTAGGTCGGCTATGCAAAGTGAATGTTTGATGTATGCATCTCTCGAAGGTTCAAGTAATCGATCCGGCGTCTTAAAATGTATACACAGCGAAGTTTCGTGAATGCTTCAGATTCGAAAAAAAAAATGGAGAACCAATCGACCTAATATAGATCCATAAAATATGTATACAGTAGCTGGTGAATGCACATACTAAGCAGAATATTGTTGTACCATGCTGCGAGTTTGTAAAAATGTTTGTTTTGTAGATGTAATAATAATAAAAATTGTTAGAATTCAAAATCTTAAGTAGTAGTCGATAATAAAAAGAAAGGAGAGTTGCACAGACAGAAAAATTGATATTCCACAAACTCCACTATACTGTAATAAGTTATTCTAAGAATAATTTTCTTTTAATTTGAATTTAAATTCACTAAACAATTGCCAACATTTAATCGACTGGAGAATTTTGTTATTGAATATTATTGTCTTATAATGTGAATATGGTTTTATAAATATCGCATTTTTGTTGTTGGTTTTATAAAATTTTAAAATTTCAAATATATATAAACATTGCAGAGGCAAGCTATTTAATTCTTTAAAAAGAGGAAGATGACACTCAACCCGTATACACATATGTTTCCTTTTTTAGTATACCTTTTCGTAGTAAAAATTATTTTTTAACACCAACTGATGAACCCAAAAAGATTAAGTCTGTTAAAATAATCGCAGTGAGAGCACATTCATGACACTACGGAGGTTACGAATGGCATACAAAGCACTGAGGCAATTTACCCTCAACATGACTGTTAAATTTTATGGTCAACAATGAACCCTATTCATTCATTTAGTTAGGGTGGGCACTTGAGCTAGGTGCTCATTGTACCATCCCTATTAAGTCTCTTATTCCCACTCGAGCAGCTTGGTGTTCTGTATAAAGCCCAGTATCTTGCCCATTGGAAACTTGAGAACCCTCGAGGGCTCCCATAGATCCTTCCCGAAATATTTCCGCCTGAGTACCTTCAATTCCCCACATGTGCAGATTGCATGTAAACTCGTTTCCTCCTGTAGTTAGCGTCTTCTACACCACGGTTCGTTTACTCGATCTGTGTTGTATAGATGCTTTTTCAGGGGACAGTGTCCAGTTACCAGCCCAGTAATGGTTTTAGCTTATTTCTTGCTGCGTCTGAGTAGGTTATCAGATAATCTAACATCCCCATCCCCTATTAGCGCTTTAGTATGGAGTTGACCTTCAGTCGATCTCCATTTCTTTGTACTTTCTTTGTCTAATCAGGTCCAGATCTCCCTTCTTGCGGAGTCCATAGTAATCCCACATACGGGCTCTGGACCTATGAAGTGTCTTTTAGAGCCTCCTTGGCTAGTTCGTCGGCTATTACATTGCCTTTATATCCTCACGTCCTGGCACCCAAATCAGAGACACCGTGTAGTCTCATGCCAGTGTATTGAGGGATTCTTTGCAGTCTCTAACTATTTTTGACCGAGTTATAGGGTTGAGCCCTAAAAACTTAACTATTTTATCATCTGGAATCGACGCGTCAATCAAGTCCACACAAAGACTGCCGTGAACTTAATAATATTTATAAAAATGAATGATAAATATAGTCCTTTCCAATCTTATTTATTGAGTATGATCTTTTATAAAACAAGATTGGAAAGGACTATATTTATCATTCATTTTTATACACATTTATCATCCATGGAGACCAATAATTAATAATAATTGTTTTATTTTTATACAATATTATCGATGATTCGCACTGTACCAGTCTATCATCTGATTCATGGCTACTGCGATCGAAATTGAGAGGGAAACGTTGTCAAAAGCGGGAACAATCTCATCAGCATATTGGGAAAGAGTACATGTAGTCAGCGAGAAATTGAGTTCATTAACATAAATTAAAAACAGGGTCGGTCCGAGAATTTGTCCCTGAAGAATACCACAGTTCATTTATTTCTAACGCCCTAGAATATTTTTAGCGCATAATGTTACCCCCATCCATTGCCACTTCCTCTAGTGATCTTATCGCCCGAGTATATCGGAAAGAAATCCATGCACCTGAAATTTCAATTCAATATTTCAAGCAGCAACTAGTAATCCAAAACATCAAAAGCTTTTCATTTGACGTTTGATATTTTAGCTGAAAATTACGACAAAAAGTTTGCTTTATTACCTTTCCATCATATTTCAAAAGTTTTTGGCGGCATTTTTTAAGAATAAAATTTGAACATTTTCTTCATCTCCCAAAATACACTCAGAAATCTTTTAGGCAACGCGAAAGATAAACCTCATCCCAACGAAAGATCGGGCATTTACAAAATCGACTGTAGGAGGTGTGATAAAATTAACATTGGACAAACAAAACATGCGATCGGACCTAGGTTTAAGGAACACATAGCAAATTATCGCTATGGTAGACTTGAATCATCCAGCGTTGCACAACATATAAACGATACCGCACATAAAATCGATATAGAAAATGTACAATCACCGAAAGAGTTAGACTCAATCTCGTCCGGATTAAAGTAATAAATGCCTTCTCTATAGAAATTTTAGTTGCTCAACTCACGTCTATAAGCGCCCCTTTCCTTTTAGCCAGTTTTTAGCACTCAGTTCAATATGAAGCGTTTCTCTATCCTTTTTCCGTTGTTTCTTTTCCATCGCACGAACTTATGCCCATAAAAAAAAAACTAATATCACGATCATATGTTACAGCAACATTCGATCATAGTCGAATGTTGCTGTATGCTGTTGAACCTTTGTTCTAGTAGAGGCAGAAAATCCTCGCGAGCTTGGTAAAACACAAACCAAATCCGGCGTGGGTTGGAAATTTAAAATGTGGAAATTTCAGTTGGGTTTACGACTATATCTAATTACGTACCTCGTTGAACCTTTTTATGAGCGTGGCTACAGAAGACCGCGCAGTTGATGAATTACTGGGGAGATTGTCTGCAGATGCGCCGGTGGCTCCCCCCAGATCCAAGGTCACCTGTCGAAGATAATCGATTGGAGGGACCTGTAATCCAAAAAACAAAGCAACAATTGATTAGAATATTGGAAGTTTCAATTTCAAAATTGTAAAAATACTTTAAGAACATTTGTTGTTATTTATCTCGCATGGAAACATAGCAATATATACGTTTAGGCAATTAAGGGTATATTTAAAAACACCACAAACGTTTTAAAATTTGTTGAAAAGGACGAAGACAGACATCTTAAACACGGAAGGCATTTTGATTGTAGTTAACGGACAGAGAGATACATTAATTTGCTTGTAGTTTGCCCAAATTTAGCAGATTACAGAAAAAATGTTGATGAACATTTATGATTTATTGAATTTCTTTCTTAAATATGTTTGGATAATAATTGAGAGCTTAAGATGCATTTAACTGTTTAACATAATAAATCTTAATATCAAATAAATTTAGCAATCACTTTCTGTTGCACTGCATGCCACTTCATAGCTATAAAGTAGCCTTTGTATAAATGTTAGGTATTAGAACAACAAGGAAATAAGTTCTATCAGATCCTCAAATTTTCAAACTTATTTTCTTGTTTTTCTAATACCTAACCTCAAAATCCACCAATCCAGAACTTACAATAACTTTGTATAAATGAGGCCATAATTGCCACTTGTTAAATAGATCAATAATCTCGATTCTCTCTTAGTTAGTTAGTTAGTTAGTTAGTTTGGCATGAGATAGCATCCTCATGGTTCGATTAATCGTCTGATCGCTGCGACCATTACAGTCTATTGTAGAAAGAATATTATCTTAGGTAGTTGTTAGCTACCTTAGGTGCTTGCTAATAGCAGGTTCTTGGCAAGGATGTCTTGCCATTTCCGAGAATGAGTGAGTGCCCAGGTACCCAGCTTAGGGATACATTATTTAGCTATTTCCAAAGTGTTTGGCACCGCCTGATTGTCGCTGAAGCTTTTATTGATTTGTTCTTGTAGTTTTTAGCCAAAATCTCTGTGGTGCATATTTCAGCTTGAAAGGCTATTGTGTCTTGTCCAAGATTGTAATGTCTGTTAACTCTTGGACTGCGACAAAGTATTCCTGCACCCACACTCTGCTCGATTTTCAAATTGTCCGTAAACCAGCAGATGTCTTCCTGCGTCAATGTTCTTTCGTTGCATCTCCATTTCTCTCTGTTTGGAAAGGAGGTAGTGAAGCATCCACCGATCATTGGTTGAGTACATATCACGTCTGAGGACATACCCAGCATGCCGCCAGAAGTAACTGATTGCAGCAGCTTGTTAGCCACATAGAGATGGATATGTGGCGATTAATTTACGATTTACGAAATGCAGTTAATCTGGCCTTCCTTTCCGATAATGTCCGAAGGTAACGGGTTTAGAAGAACTCTAGTGCTAATGACGGGGAAGAAATATTGCTCCCGTGATTGCTACACTTGCGATCCTTTGTGTAGTGTAAGTTTTGCTGGGGCTTTGGCTTGCTGCCACAAAGCTATTGCTCCATAGGTTATGGTTGGACATACTACCATCGCATAGAGTCAATGGACTAGCTTTGGAAGTAACCTCCAAGATTTTCTACATATCCTTCGATATTTTCACAAGGATAGCAGATTCCAGGATAGTTTTGTCTGATAAGACGCCTAGATATTTTACATTATCTACAAATGCAAGCTTTACACCTTGAATTCTGGCAGAGTTAATCCAAAAGCTTCTCGAGCTTTAAGTTCTGGTTGCAATCCCAATTTTTGAAAACCTATAGCTGAAAGGCATAGCTGCGTATCTCTACTTCTAATTATAATACAAAATTTATTTAAGCTGCTTTCCTGGAAATTCCACAATAAATTGATTAATATATTTCATATCTAGCTCATCTCATTCTATTATCCCATCCAACTAAACCGAGAGATTTCCGATACCTCAGAACTCCAACGTTAATGTATACCTTTTCTTGCCACATCCTGCAGCAGACAACGCCACTTAATAATCAAACGCACGCGAAAGGGACGGAACGATAATAAAGCCAGACACGGTTTCGACGTTGTCGGAAATTGTTCCGCGCCCCAGTCACAATAACAGTTAAATTGGACGTCTCGTGAAACTAAGAAGGGTCCGAGGAATCGCAGATATAGATATGGTCCCAATCCGCTTCCCCGTTATTCCGTAATACCATTCAAGCCATGTGGAATTTTCGCGATACAATGGATCAATGGGGCTGATGAATGAGTCTCGCTGAATCGCTCGGGAAATTTAGGAACCCTCACCTCTTTGTATAACAATAATGTTACGAATTGGGCGAATTGATTTGAATCAGAGGCGGTTATAATGAATTTTTAATGCATTCCTCGGGCAAGTTGAGATCGATTAGGTGGATTTAGGGGTCTTGTTAGCGCAAGGTCCAGATTAAATATTGCAAGGAGTCGGTAATTAATGGAAAATCGTCGGAGATGAAGCTACATTATTTAGAAGAATTTAATGTAAAATCAGCTTATTTTATTTATTTTAGGTCAGGTAGTAAAGTGGGAGTCAATAATTTTTCATGTAACTTGCTGAAAATGGCGTTTGACATTTGCTAGATGAGGAGTAGTTGTGTCAGATTTAGTACTTATAGACATTTAGCAATGTTATACGCAGGGACGACATAAGTGGACGCGTGTAAAATTAAAAACCCAAAAAAGAATAATCAGGGCCGCGAACATGTATTCATCTATTTCAGGCGATGCGGCGTGCGTGATTTCAGATATATTACAATAGGTAACATAAATTTTGTAAGGACGCGAATAAAATAAAGCAAATTCATTCCGTGGAACTAAAAAGTATTATTTATAGCAAATTTATATATACTTTTGCTATTTTTAAACAACAACGATGACAAAAATACTCCAAACTGTGGCATTGGTAATTCTTCTAGACCTCTCACCACAAACTGCACTAAACTGGACGTATGTTTCAATAGCAAAAAACTAAGTTCAGTGCTTATGTTAATGATGATAGTTTTGCTATTGAAACGTCGTCCAGTTTAGTACAGTTTGTGGTGAGGGTTCTGGAAGAAGTTTGCAACAACAACAATCCTCTCCAAAAGTGCGTTAAAACTCTACATCTTCCAAATTTAAACATTTTCATGTAAGATATTTTGATATTTTAAGAGCGAAAGTACCTGATTATCGTCCTGCAAAGATGACTATAAGCTAGGCACCTAAATTCTACATATTTTGAAATAATTCATTTAATTATTTATTTCGTTTTACAACTCAACAGTGCATTAATTTTTTCGTTAAGAACATAAATAGATCGATAGAATGAATATTTATAGAGTCTAGTATTCTTTTTTGACACATCCAATCATGGCGATTATATTAAAAGAATCCTTGCCATTTGAGAATGTCTTAGTTACCTATTCAGTCGATTAACGTCATTCTTGAAAGTAGAACGTGCCTAGGGGTAAAATAAATCTTCTTAGAAACTCGAACTTTCCATCAATTACGGGCCAGTCCCTGCTCGCCCTTCTCACTAACATTGTGTATCTTTTTTTAAAAGGTTCTTTTTATAGTTTTCTTTTCATCGTGGCGAAGAATGCAACCATTGTGAGTTGAGAAAAATTGATTTGGATAAAACCTAATTTATGAAATGCTGCAGTACATTATGTGGGTAATTGCAATGTCAATTTACAGAGTAATGGGATACAAAAAGGACTCATTATCGCTACATAAATTTTGTTCTACAATCCTGATAATATGTTTCTACAAAACGAGTAGAATAACTATAGGAGTTCTGGCTCAAAATCCCACAAGGTTTACATAGAGGGTCTAAATTTGCTTTCTGATTTTTCCCAATGTCTATAGATATATCTACCTCTTTCACCCTATTTCTCTCTAACCCCTGTTCTAGGAACTGTTAAAAGAGCTATTTAGGCTGTTCAAGAGCTGTTTAAGCTGTTACAGGAATTGCTTAAGCTGTCACGAAATTCGTCAGGGCTGTTACAGAGAACTGGTTAAGCACAGCTCCTGAAACACGCTTAGCAGCTCCTGGAACAATCCTGACAACTTTTGAGCTGCTTAAACAACTCCTAGAACAGCTTAAGCAACTCCGAGAGCAACTTAGACAACTCTTGGACAGCCTAAATAGCTCTTGGAATAGCCTAAATAATTTCTGGAGCAACTTAAACAGTTTTTGCAACAGTTTAAAAAACTTTTGAATAGCTTAAATAGCTTTTGGAAAATGTCACATAACTCTTGGAACAGCTTAAACAGCTGTTGAGTAGCGTAAATAGCTCTTGGAACATCCTAAATAATACATAATAAATAAATAAATAAATAACTCAAACCAAAATTTGAAAAAAAGGATGTCGACGCAAAATTGTGAAAATCGAAAAATTGAAGTATCGAGCTGTCATCAAGTAGCTGTATTTGAAGGGGTTAAAAGGTAAGCAGATTTACGAAGATATGCTTAATACCCTTGGTAATCAATGTCCTTCCTACGCGATCGTGAAAAATCGCATTGCGAGCTTTAAAAGGAGTAAATTTTCCATTGAAGATGAACACCGATCGAGAAGGCCACACTCTGCTTAATACTTATAGTTGCTGTTGCATAAATCGAAGATTTGCGGAACTTTTTTTTTGTACCTTATCAGTTATTCACACAGAGTACACAGCAAGCTACTTAATAAATATTCGCTAAACTTCCTCGTTTCCTACACTACCTATAGTTGAACAACAAATTTAAGGTAAGTATATTGTATATTTATAGCAAACCATTACCGTCTATACATATATCAGGTATTTAGTGAACGTGCATTAATGATACTCTTTCCTTATCACAAGTAATCTAAATAGCTTGTATTAATTATGAAGGTGTGATAGCTGTTACAGTGTATGTATACTCACAATAATACACCCACTACTTGACAAGGGCAAATCTTTTGCTTACTGCAACTACATATATTCTTTGGCTTAACTACTTCAGTTTAATTATCATAAGTAACTTCATAAGTTACCAGTATGAAGCAGACTGTAAGTAACTTAGATTGCTTCTTGTTAGTATCAGTGTTTAGGATCTCTTTGTTACTGGTGCTAAGTTATCTGTGCTTTTGTCTCCTATCCAGTTGAACTTTTTTCTTACGATAATTGTATTTTTATTTATGATTATTAATTCTTTTTCTCAGTGCCAATGTGTGAATGTTGACCAGGAGCCCGCAAGGGTGAAAGCATCGCGTTCGATCTGTGCTCGGAGTGAAAAAGATGCTTCTTAAGCAGTATTGTTACTACGGATGAAATTTGGATACATTTCGACGACCCAGAAACAAAACAACAATCGATGGAATGGAGACACTCTGGTTCTCCAAGACCTAAGAAGTTTCCTGTTTAAAAATCTGCTGGAAAAATGTTTGCTTCAGTTTTTTTGGGATTGCCAAAGAGTAATCATGATTGATTTTCTGGATAAGGGTAGAACAATAACTGGGAATTATTATACGACAAGAAGTTAAGAAGAGAAGACGCGGAAAGTTGTCCATAGTTGTTTTGTTTTTGCAGGATAATGCCCCTACACACAATTCGCGCATGTGCCATACAAGCAATTCGTGATTTAGATTCGAATTACTCCAAATGAGAGTATGTTTCATAATAAAATATTTTGAATTTCAAATTTTGTATGCTTCTATCTAGTGCGCTAAAAAAATTTCAATATATCCTTGTATTTAACACAGCGATATATAAGTGAATATTGGACGATTGCTTCTAGTAGTAAGAGTAGACTACAACATCGAATATCAAGGCATTTCGTATAAATATTGTCAAAATCGCGCGAATGAAGAATAGGATGTGAGTTTATTCGTGACGTAAACTTTAAAATGCCTACGATTAAAATAACGGAAACGTATAACATCTATGATCGAAAGGGCGATCGTACCTCAAACGCGCCAGAAATTCGGGAAATCCACAACTCGTTTCGGTTAACCGGCGACCTACATAGTTGAATTTTAGAGATCATAAACCCGGATGTTGAAACTACGGCACGATTATCTCTAGCGGGATTGTTTAGATAAGTATCTGTAACGGAGTGAATAGGGTGAGTTGTTTTATTTGGTGACGGAAATAGAATTGAAAAGCTTGCGCGTCGACATCTAGACGTTATGTACTTTATCTTGCATGGAATATTTTTCGCATGAGGGATTTTAAAATAGTTACGCAAGAGCGTGCGGTATTTGGAATGCGTGTTCCGCTTTTGGCTGTTACAAAGAGCTTCCAAATATTCTTTTCCCGCGTAAATACCAGGCGGATGGCAAATTTTGCCACGCATAGTCGTCTACGATAGAGTAACGTCGAGTATGCACAAAGATGCTTTTGAGGTAGTCAATTACTGCACTCACATCGTCGTTTACAATTGATATCAGCGATAAATTAAGAAGGCATTATAAGGTAACGATTTTCGCTGCCCCTTATTTTAGTCGCATTTTAAATGTTTCCTTTTCCTTTAGCATTTTTTCATTTACCTAATTGCTAGCCCTTTGGGACTTACGTATTAATATTTAAATTAATTACAGAAAGTTCCTGCATCAACACATACAGCAGGAGACAGTATTTCGCATTGTTAGATGGGAGACGTAATACAGATCCTTATTGTATCCTACCACGTCACGAAATTGGTCAAAAATAACAATACAGGATGTATCAGATATAGAGGTAAATATAATAATATGTAGCAGCTGTAATCATATACGATCAAAAAGTCTTAATGCACAGGGGGTCTATCTGTAAGCAATTAACGAGAAAAAAAAATATTTTATAAATGCCGTGGGCTAGAGCCGCACCTGTGCCCAACCTAAATGCTGTCCCGAGTATACCCCCACTATACCACTATCATTCAGCCATTACCGCCGTTAGTTTTGTGTGGATCGCTGCTTGGAGTGCAAGCCACTTCGAACATTTTATTTAAATTCTTCCCGTCTCGAAACACGATTCTTTTCAGGACCATCATTGATTTCATATAAAAAAATCGAAGCTTGATGCATCGGAAAAAGCCCGGAATGTATAGATTCATTTTCGCGAAGACATCATAGTAAAAAGGCGTGTTTTTGCACAATTTCTGTATCTACATTTATTTCTGTGTAATTCGATTCAATTCATTTTGCATTATTTGATTAAATAAATCCAAAAAAAATAACTCTGATTCATGTGGTACCGTTTATTAACAATTAACTCTCGATTCGACAAAGCAAAAGAAAAATATTAGGTTTTTTGTAACTACTGAAGTGCATATCCGGTGAAACTCGAACGTCATATCAGGATATTAAAAATAATACTTTGTAGCGACTTACGTAGAATGCTCTTAACAAATAAGAATGTTTTATTTATAAAAAGCAGAAATTTAAAATCCCTCAGTTTTTGCTATTTTTACAAGGCACACTTGGCCTTTATTTATTTCAGAATGACGTTAAATGACTTACGGCATACCATTAAGAATAATACTAAATGAGTGAATTATTATACACATAATACCACGTTTAGCGAGTGCTTAACATGACGGTTTCTTGCACCAGGCCCGGACTAAAGAATTTTTGGCTCTAAATTTTACTTTTTTTTTATTTTTTAATGATGAAATCCAGTTTCGGCGGGTTTGTGCTTTATATGTCGTGTAGTTAACACCCAAGCAAAATTTACTTTTTTATTTGATACACCCTGTATAAATATTACCACTGTTTTTTATTTAGGAATTGATAAATTAGAAGGAGAAATAGAGATATTTTCTGCATACAATATTCTTTTTTTATCCACTTTCCTTCCTCCGTTTGAGGGAGGAAAGTTATACTTTTCCTCCCTAGGGCGGAAAGTAAGTGACATTGACATGTGAAACTGTACATCTTATATGTGACATTGTTGATAGATGATATTAGTACATTCGACCCAGTCTGAATCAATTTATGAGAAAATTGCTAAATTATTAGGTAACTATTGTTTTAGAAGTGAGTATATTTAAAAAAAAATCCATAAATATTAATAATGATTTTCTAATTCAGGTTTACAGGTATTGAACTTAACCTACAAAAGTCATAAACATAGAAATAAACAAAACGGATACACAATCTTGTACTTGCAACAAAGTCAAATACAAGAGATTAGATTACCGATTTATGTTAATATTGAAAGAACAATTTATTGCATTTTGTATAGCGAACGAACCCTTCTTTCTAAAATTTGAATCGATAAATTGAATTCCGATTGGTTCTATTAAAAACTTGTGGTATATCAGCAGGAACAGATGTTGAGGAACTTGTGAGATCGAGTGCTGTGTGCATGTTTTCTATTTTTTTTGTTGATCTCAAGATATTCTCCATAACCTTCAGCGATGTTAGAAGATCGCCAACCGCCGTGAAGTTTTACATCTAATACTTCATCGCCTTGTGAAGCAAGTGCAGTGGCAGAGGTTCTGCGGGAAGCAATGACCCGTATACATATGAGGGTTTTCTAAATTTAAAAATTCGGCGATTTTCTTAGGCGTACTACTAAAAGTATTATGCCTAAATGGTTGCTTCGTTTTTTACCATTACGCACGACTTAAACATAATCGTGATTGACCTGCAGGTCTCATTTGTAGATATTTCTGGATAATTGCAATTCAGTGTGGTTCCACCAGTACAAAGTTTTTGTTTCGGAAATATTTACCACAATAATATCACATCTGTTATCTACGTCCGAGATAATCATTCTTGTTAATTCGTAAGTTCTACAAACACCCGCAATGCCCATGATTAAATCAGCCTATAATGACATCATGTAAAAGTAATTTATATAATAAATTCCGAACAGTGGCAAGTGCTGCTTTACGAATTTCAGGTGGTGTGCACGACAGATTATCATTGTCTGTGATATCATGCGACATACTGTATAGAAATGTTTATAGTAAATATTTATGATATTAAATTAGTTTTATTTACTATTATTGATCAATTTTTGAAAAACGACGCTGACTTGACAGTTTTCAAAAAATATTTGACACATTAAGCCTACTATCTATCATGTCACTTATAGGTACGTCTTTATTATTTTTGGACATTTAATTAGTTAAAATTGGACTAGCTCCCTTGGTTTGGAATATACTATATAATAGTATAACCTTAAATGAAAAACAAAGTAGCTAGGATTCATATAATGAAATCGCCAAAACTTTTGTTGTTTGCCAACTTAAAATGTTTGTTTTAAAAACCAAAAATAAGATCTAAGAGTTTACAAAAATTTATTGATAGCAATGACACAAAAACAATAAATTATAATAAGTGTTCGCTACATTTCTATTTTCTAATATGCATTTCCTGTACTGTTTAATTAGTACCTTATTGATTGAGAAATTACACGGTGATCTATGTTACTCATTGTTTCTCTTACTGCATTTTACAACTGGTGTATATTTGGATATCTTCGAATGTTAAAAAATGTGACGTTCTATTAACGTAAACATAAAATATGTCTCAAGAAAGTGTTTTATGTCATTGCTTCTGGTGCATATATACAGAAGATAGGCAAGTTCACATATATTATATATATTTTCCTGTAAAATAAATTATGAATGAAAGGAATCTATAACATAACATTGAATTGCTGGAATTAAATACTAAACATTCTGGTAGTTATTTTAAAAGTTAATGTTTGATAATCCATTACTAACGCAATTACTCTACCATAGTTTTAGAGCTACTAAATTTACAACACTTGAAAATACTATGAATAAATTCATTATATATTAATTCTCTTCCGATTTAATTTGCCATTATAAAATTATTTAGATAAAATTTAATTACTACACAATTTCCATCCGTTGTTATCAAGCTGATATATTCATTCCAACTCCCTTTTCAATTCATACCGCCTCTATAATCAGAACTCAATCCCCCGAAATCCTTCTGACGGGGAAATTATTTCGGGTTAGATTGGATTTAGGGTGAACGTACAAGGCCGGAGAGGTTTTAGAAACTTTCTCAATTTTCTCTTTCTTCTCCGATCGAGCTGGCCAATTCGAAATGTAGGAATTAATATAACATTTTCCCCGGGCGATAAGACACCAACTTCGAAATCATCTCAACTCCGGAATGTACATATACCTAATGGCGGTTAAACCAACATTTAAATAAATATAAATCACTCTTGTGCGTTAAAATGAAAAATAATTGAATGTGTAGTCACGCGCAAAATTGATTACACACGTTGGGAAGACACTATTAACTCAACTATTAAATAATTGAATGTGAACCTGTATTTGTGTTGTCCTGGTAGTGGCTACTCTTCCAGCCACATCAATATGTAGTGTGCATTTTGTTACATCAGCACTACATTAATTGAATTTATCCACTCACATAAAGCAGGACAGTGCATGCTATTTTGTACTAAAATTAAATTTATTATTATCCTTTGTTTCCTAATTGCTCTTGCAGAGCAATAATGAAGTGTAGCTCTAAATATTTAGTTTGTTGTTAAATACGATATATTGCGTTTAATTATGGAATATTTCAGATCTATTTTCTCATATGCTTAAGTACCTATTGTGGCACAAATTTTTACTTACCTGATAAAACAGTTGATATTCAGTATCGGCCAGACGCAGGGCAACCTCTTCAGGGAAATGGAGCAGTTCTTGCAAATCCTCCAGTTCTGCGCAGGTATATGTCTGCGCTGTGAGAGGATTCCTCTTCTCCAGCTCTGAAAAGAGGGGAAACAAAGGTCACTATAATATATCCTTCATGTTAGATAGTCAATTGGATACGTCTAAACAAATATTGGAAGATATTAGAAGTAAAGTCTTTATATATATGAAAATGAAAAAGTTGTCTTGATATAAGCAACTTATACGTGAATTGATTTTCAAAAACTCAAATCTAGAACACGTAATTTGTGATTGAACATCGCTCTTTGCTAAAGTCATTACTTTTTTTTATCAAAACTAGACTGTTTTCCCATTTCAAAAACGGAAACAATAAAAGCGTCTCATTGTCTCTGTTTTATACCAAGACAGCTGCACTTTCAGCAGCAAGAAATGCGTTTTGGCATTAGGCCAATAACTCACCAAGTATGTCAATGAAATTCTAATTATATTCATAAATGCATCAGAAAATTACATCTACACTATCTTCAAATTATGTCATCACTATTTGGAAATATGACATAATCAGTGTTTATTGTTTATCTTTAGGTTATATAGTGTTTTCAGCTTTGTCTGGCTAGCTGCTGTGATACAGAGCCGCTTATTTCTAAAACCCTTTTAGTATATCTTCAAGAAGGGGATTCTTGGTTTTTATCCTATTTGTAAACCCAATCAATTTACAGAGGCTATTTCCATCGTTTGTAGGATTTTGATGATCCGGCGTTTCGGCAATTCGTCTACTGCCGTCATCAGGGTAGCTCTGAACAACAAACTCATTATTTGCAATTAATTTGACAAATATGTCCGGTCTGAATTGTTCACGATTTCTAACATTCACGTCACTAATCTTACCAGATGTTTGCAAGTTATTCTTATTACCATATGTAAATGTAAATAATTTATATAAATAGATTGACGTAAGTATGTTTTCCTCTCTAAAAACATCTCTGCATGTGGTTTGAAGAAGTAGCTGATAAATTACTCTAATTATCCTTTTTTGAATTATAAATATGGGTTGGAGATCATGCGCATTGCATGTCTGTCCCCAGATCACGATTATATGGTAAGATTAGGTATACTAAACCATAGTAGACACTCGATAAAGAACTTGCACCTAAAGTTGATTTTAAATTCTGAATAACATATACACACAAGTTAAATAAATAACTATGAAGCCACAATCGCCAAATGGTCTGACCATAAAAGATGGGTATTAATTACCAACCCAAGAAATCCGCAGTTGTCTTGCTCCGAATATCTATGTTATTAAGTTGTTTGTATGTTAAAAGTAAATGCAATAGCTTTCTTCTCGTAGTTAATAATTAAGTGATTGTTTGGACACCAGTAGTGGAACTCATTTATTGCTTTTAACAGCTTCCTTGACAAACAATCGGTATCTGGTGCACTAACGAGGATAGTAGTATCATCAGCATACATAAAGATTACACCCACTGCAACACTGTTTAAAGACAAACAACAGACCAAACAGCAGTGGCCCTAAAACACTGCCTTGAGGTACGCCCAGGGACACATTATAACTAACTGACAGAACATCATTAATTTTAGCCCTAATATTACGGTTGTTCAAGTATATTTTAAACCACTCCCTTTAAAAACTACACCTGCGGCGAAAGTCACAATTTCACGACCAAAAAGAGCAAAAATACAAACGGAAAAACAAAAGACTACGACCGCTTGGGCACAATAAATCCAGTCACGCAGTAAAACTCCTGCCGGCATAAAATATGTAAGATTCCCCCGATATGCATAAAAAGGATATTCGGGGATTTCAATCTATGCGCCACACTCAGCGATATCAGCGGTCGATACTTGCGGACCTGACGGCGAACTGGTCGGTCATATAAATTAAATTACCGGTCCGTGATCACAACGCGCGTGCCGGATACAAAGGAACAGTTTCCGGAAATGTGGACGCACTTCGGAGGGTAAAAGAAATATATGTGCCCCGAAGCAGAAAGAAGATCCCTGCACAAACAGACAAACGGTGTTTTCTATCTAATTTAACGGCCTCCTTTTACAAATGCCGAACACGTAGTTGGATCATCAGCGGCGACTCGTCGCTATGACTGTGAGAATAAATACATGTAGCACATAGTGGTTTAGAATAGGATAGTACGCAAAATTTATTTTATTACACTAAAAATTCTTCAGACATGACTTACCATATTTGTGCAGCGAAAATTTCACAAATGAACGATATAGTGTCTCTCCCACAACTGCCAGTTGATGATCGGAACGCTATACAATTTGGGCTCCTTGTTTTGCATTCGTATATTTGTTGTTTTAAAATTTACTACATGTTTCAAGGTGACTTGAGCTGCAAATGCAAAAAATGAGCTCAAAAAACTCACAAAGAGGCTTTCGTGTCTCGAAAGCCAGGAAGAGAAAGATTCAATCAGAATTTGAAGAAAACTAGGAATCTCCTTGTAGACATTCCGAAGATTGGATCTAGGAATACAAATGATGGCAACACTGCAAGGTGATTCTTTTTAAATCTATCTCTATCAGCGGAAATTACCGAAGTTGGCTGACGAAGAATTGATTAAACGTTTTGCTGTAATTTTGCATACAATCAACAGTAATTATGCATAAATTCTAGTTGCATTGTTTAAAAACTGTAGAGAAATACGTTTGATTACACAACTGGTACTACATATCATGTCACCCTCCATCCACAAACTATTGAGCCATGGTCCAATTATTTTAAAAGAATCAATTTTTCCTATTGGTGAACTATCTGAAGAGGCTCATGAACCGAAAAATAAGGATATTAGGCGAAAATCCTAATAATAAATGAATAAAAATCGATATCATTCCTATTTTCCATTCATTTTAAAATTGACGCACGCCACTGCTCGAACCCCGCCTTTATATACACGATGATTCTCAATATGTGCGACAAACTTTAAACGCTTGATTCCTGGGGTTATTTTGATCATAAAAGTTCATAAGAACGTATGTCCAAAATCGCTTAGTTCTAAAGTTGTACAATGTTTAATAGTAAGTTAACATAATTAATGTTTTTATTATAAATTAACAAAATAATTAGTAAAACAAAATTAACTTATACTAATTGTTGAAAATGACCGCCCCCAACTGCAATACAAGCTTCTATGCTCCGTCGTATTGACTGGCGAGTCCGTTCTAAAATACGAGGGGTATTTCGAATTGTTTGAAAAGCTGCGATAATACGATTTCTCAGTTTATCGACATTTCAATGGGAGTCGTATAAACTAATGATTTAAGGTGACCCCAGAGAAAAAACTCCAAAGAATTTAAGTCTGGAGACCGAGGAGGTCACGGTTGTGGACCTCCCCGTCCAATCCACCGATCTGGATATGTATTGTCCAAAAACTCGCGAGCAATTAAACTAAAATGCGCTGGAGCACCGTCATGCATAAAATACATTTGTAATCTTAATTGCAACGGAACTTCTTCCAGCAGTAGAGGTAGCTCCTCTTCAAGAAAATTGCGGTATACCTCGCCATTTAACCGCATCGGTAAAGATGTGGACCTATCAAGTGATCTCCAACAATTCCGGCCCACACATTGACAGAGAATTAATGTTGATGACGGGCATTCATTAGTTTGTGCGGATTTTCTTCGACCCATATATGATTATTATGAAAATTAATAATCGCGTTTCTAGAGTAGCCTCGTCGGTGAAGAATATTTGAGTTAAATAGTTAGGATTTTGTGCGATTTTGTGTTGCATCCATTGACAAAAAGCCACTCTTTGCGGAAAATCTGCCGGCAAAAGTTCCTGCACCCGTTGAATGTGATATGGATACAACAGTTGATCTTTCAATATTCTCGAAACTGTGGCCTGACTAATGTTTAAAGCAACGCAATCTTTCTGGTGCTTGTGGTAGGATGTTTCTCAATTTCATTTAGTACCATTTCTTCAACTTGTGGAGTTCTCACTGTAGATGGGTGTCCGTTATCAGTCGTCCGTTTTTTTAAATTTCCCGTTTCACCAAGACGTTGGTGAAGACGGGCAAATATTAAATGATGCGGGATGATACGGTTCGGGTATCGTTCTTCATAAAGACGTCTAGCAGCACGCGAATTTCCATTGGCAAGACTGTAAACGAAATGCATATCACACATCTCAGCATTCGTGTAATTCATTTTAGAAAACAGAAACTGGCAATAAATGAATGAATACTCTGACAACTATTGACAAATATTGCAATGACAAATAAACAATTCCCTCTCAACACAATAGTTTTTGAAGAACCAACTGTGATATTATATCGTGTTAGTCATAGTTTATAATTTATTATTATACATTCAATAACTTTAAAACCAAACCGTTTTGGACATATACTCATACGAACTTTTATGATCAAAATTACCTCAAGAATCAGCTCTTAAAATTTGTCGCATATATTGAGAATCACCCTGTATATAGCATAACCAGCCTACGCAATATTCATTTCATTGTGGGCTGTAACGTATTGATGTTAACGCATTCCGCTTTCAGAGGGATATGACCAAGAATTTATAATGCGTATACAACCGCAGATCTTTTTTTTTATGAAGGGCAAATTGTGAACTGTACGAGTCAAGGACAGGCGAGAGAATCCGGGCGACACCCACGTAGCGCATACCATTACGTGCCATGATAGATGCGTTTGGTTGGGCGTCGCCGTGTGTAATAAAGAGCCAACGTCGTTTTTGTAACGCAATTTCGACGGGACATGTTAACCCTCGCGCGTGGATGATAACGTATTCGTTGACCTCGTTTTTTTTTTATCTGCGCCCTCATGTCCCAAATAACACGGCGATGGGGGATATTTAACCCTTTTTTCATCTGGAATTCATGACGTTCGTATTTAATCCTTCTCTTCATATTGTCGAAGACTCTCTGTAGTTCTTCTATCGTAATTTGTTGAATTTCGTGTAGTGTAGTTTATTAGTCAAAAATACCTGACCTAGAGCAGCTAAGCTGACCTATGTCACCTTATCTGCTCAATGTGTCGCTACACTATTAACTCGCCCTTTGCTATAAATGGCCGAGCTTAATTTTTTATTAAGAGAGGTAATATGTTGTACCCATTTAAGGCTACTGTCCACCTACGAACCCAAGAACAACCCAGAATCCACATTCTTTACAGTTGAAAAGGTAAGCACTTGAGTTTTATTTTCGTTTAATTTTAGATTATTGGCATATTTTCAACGTATCTTTAGTGTTTTTTGTTTCAAGATAGCTCACCAAGAAAAATGCGTCGTCTGCATACATGCAGTCCTTTAAATGCGGTATACTGGCAGATAAGTCGTTTATGTAGATAATAAACGGTATTGGTCCTAGAATTGATCCTTGTGGAACTCCCGGCCGTATATACCTAAAATCGGAAAGGGTATTCTTCCACCAGATCGCCTGCCTTCTATTTGCTAAGTAAGATTGAAGGAGCTTGTGGCTTGTGCCTCTAATTCCATAATGGTAAAGCTTTTTTAACAAGATTTTATGTGACACCGTATCAAAGGTTTTACTCAAGTCACTAAAAAATTCATTCCTAATTGCGTCTTGAAGCTCTTCTAGATTATAAAAAATATTATTTTCAATTCGACCAAATAAATAAAAATCAAGAGGTGTGAGATCGAGAGACCTAGGTGGCCAAGAGCCCTCATTAATGATCCTGTTATCGTAAAAAATCAAGTTGGGCAATTAATTGTCTTGCAGTGTGTGCTGGTGCAGTGCCGTGCTGGAAGTAACCAGCCCCAATTCATCATCATGAAGTTGCGTAGGGAATTCTTGTAAAATGTTTCTGTATAAGTCAGCTATCAGTAATAAGATCTGGGACTTCTTCCCAGATCCTCCCAGAGTAAGGTTTTTGCCATGGTTTTCCCTTACTCCGTGGCCATTGATTTTATATAAGTATATTATGTATAATCAGTATCCTTGGCGAATGCTAGGAGATAAACGAAAAGTCGTTCCATGGGCGCATTTAATAATAACTGATAGCTGACTGATTTACAGTGGATTCGCGATTATGTGAACTAATCACATTTCACATATTTTAGCATTTCTCAAAAGTAGTATTCATATGGTCGCGAGGCTACTGTATTATATTTTTATTATTAAGAATCATAGGGAAATTATTTAGTTAGAGTAGGATCATTTTAATTGTTATGGAGCCCATATAGTACTTAGAATAGGTAGCCCGGTGTAATACCTTTTTTAGGTGGAGCACGGGTTGGGATGATTTGTAATAATTTAGTTTTCACAAATAAAGTGTAAAAGTCAGCCTAACAGTTTCTTGAAAAAAATGCAGGTCGTCGGGAAATGGCAACTCAAACTCCAAGTTTCAATAAATTCGTGGGGATTTCAGCTGCCCAAATTCCAAAGTTTCGCGAGTTGACATAACAACAAGAACTAACACCAGGCTTCGTCAGTGTTAACTCCAGAGAAAATTTTGTTTTGTGTATTTAATCAAAACTGCTCTTTCAAAATCTGATAACCTTTCGTGAAACAAAAACAGAGTTACGAAGGAACTAAAGCACCCGTTTGTAACAATTGGCAATTACGCCGTCATATAAAAAAAAAGTAAGTACGGTTGTTTTCCAATCCTGAAAGTAATTTAAAACTTTACACCGCAAAAAAAAATATAAAAACAAAAACATTTCATTCCGAGCTTCCCACAGCTGGCGATCGCAACATATCGTAGCGTGCGCACCCTTTTATTTCCAAACTTTCGTCCTATACTGCAATCGCGGCAATTAAGAACTTCCAACGGCCCTCCGTAGTCCCGACTAGCACGTTTTCCGAAGGCCGGCACCGATTTGCATACGCCAGAGTCGGTCGGCGTCCCCCCGCGTGGGAGGGTAGCAACCGCCCAACGCAGCCTTGAATGGCATCACGTTGGATCGCGTCAGGGTTTCGATCTCGGCTAAGAGACGCTGAGCCAAAACAGAAGGGAGAACAGGCGGGGACGGTCGGTTCTCATTTTGACTGTCGCCTTTCGAACGTGAGGGTTTGAATCGGGAGAGAATGGGCTGGGCTGGGTGGTCGGTAAAGGCATGAGGGAGTGCCGCCGCCCGCAGCTGCCCCAGACCTAATGAATATTCAATCTTTTTTGAAGTAGTCAATTTGGCGTTGTGAGATCTAGACGAACGTATATCCGAAGCGCTAGCTATTGTATATTAGTTATTTATACCTTCAGAGTACAAGAGAGTTTTGCAACAGGAATGCCCAGAAGATCGACTATGTTTATTATGGGGAGTCGACGGACTAATGTAAATGTCTGTACCGTATAGTGGTATAGGAAATAACATTAATCGTGAGATTCCATAAAGCTATAAATTCATTACTTGTATTATAATTTATATAAACTAAAACTTAATAATAACTGTACTGAATTATGTTTATTTTCATTAATTAAAACAGTAAAAAAAAAATTAAAACAAAAGAATGTCAACCTTCAGATAGAAAAATCAAATTTAAAAACTTTTTTTACATCAATCTTCAGTTTATAATGGGTATTGCTTGCTAAAGCTATACACACTAGAAAATTTAGGTAATTTTTCTTGTAAAATTATTTGTTACATTAAAAGATATTTAAATCAGCAAAATGTGGAATAAAATAGTAATACTATTAAATGGAGCAGAAAATCCATCTATGTGCAACAAAATAAAAGAAGGTAACATATGGTTATAAGATTGTCTGTACTAATTCAAACGATTCGTCCCTGTTTACGTACCACGCACGTGCAGACCTTTGGCGTCGACTTCATTAAAATACAAGCCATGAGATCCCCAACGTTCACATCTTATCGCTTTCCCACCTCTCCCTCTCTCTCTCTCTCTATCCCTCATCATTCGGGTTTCCTTCGGCCGAAGTCAATAGACTATCTACACATCGATTCACGATTTCTACCCTTCTGCTCTTATTTGATCGGTCCTCATTTCCATAATTACAGACGTTGCACTGTCTCGAGATACCCCACGGCTCGACCAAGCGGAGGGAATAAACGAAAACCTCCGCGTCTTCGCTTTTTCTAATAAGCTCTGTCATTTCCCTAAGGATATGCGTCATTTGTGCCTATTTGTATACTAAGGCCGGATTCCCAGACTCGGTTCGCGTATTGCCAGTAATTGCACTATGCGTAGGATCTGAGGACAATACTGCTTAACTAACGTAATAACAGGTTGCGGTTACCACATTCGCGAGAGAGGAAATGCGTTTGGTGTTTTGTCCGTCTGAAATGACTTGTTGTTTACTGGTTCCTTCTTGGTTGTTTATTCTCTGCGAGGGATGACACACTGTTCGGAAAAGAGAGGCATAATATTCTTGTAAATACCTGATTAGCATTTCTAGTATTTAAGGTAATCATTTTATATTACATTAAATAGCCCTCGTCCGGTTTAACCACTTTCTCCGGGTTCTCCGAATTACCGAGGGACCGACGTTCCCGTAATTTCCCGGGACATATTTTTACAGCTCTTAGTTTGTTTGTTACCCCCCGCTTTCGGGAGAGTTTCTAGCCGTTGGAAAGGCAGAAACTGCCCGAAGGAAGTGTACTTGCAGATATCTAGTCACGAGTCACAGTCAGAATAGTTATATCCACGCAGCTCAATTCAACTATCACAACGAGTATCAACTTCCGTGTAAAACTAATGTACTTTACTTGTTTTCATTTGTTTAATTTAATCAAATACAGTAGTAAGTAAGAACCACGACGTGTTTTTATTTACATCGAAAAGGTGCAAAACACCAGCGCACATAATCACAAAACACACACATTTAGATCTAATGAAACATGGTGGACTTCAGCAGAATTAAGATTCTTTTAGAGTGATCAAAAAACAAAATAAAAGTTGTACCATCGAATAAAGGGTTTGTTACATTTGGTCTTCTCAGGGCGATGTAACAGGTTTCAAGCGTGAGACTCAAGAAATTATTTAAAATTATTATTATTAATAAATAAATAAACAATTAAATTAAAAAGAAAAGAATGATCTTGCAATGTATCAGAAAAGGACGAGCGAGGAATAAATAGAACAAGTTTCCTTATTTGATTTTATTTCCCTCGATACGACCGATGCCGACGGTGAAAACTGCTAGGTCGAAGCAGACCGGTAAACAAAAAGGTAATGAATAATTTTAAATAAACACAAAATAATAATAAAAAAAACGTACTGCTGTGAACTGATTGTCCAAGCATACAAGTTTAAAGAAATTAAAAATGACAATATTAATTTAGCTAACTCAGCAAAAATGAATTTAAAAGGGCGCCAGAGATTCTTATATCTCAGAGTAACTTTTTTTAAAAAGTAATAGTGGGCGTTTGCAAAATTGACTTTCTTTAAAATCCCCAAAAATTGAAATGGCTGATTCAAAAATAAAAGAAACTATGATTTTAAAATGATATTTACAATCATTAGGTTTATTGTATAAAAAGAAAAGGAATTTCTTACACCACAAAAAAATCCACGTGGTTTCAAAAATTCAAAGCAAACTACAAATTAATTCAAATAACGTAGAGAAACAACCAAAATTAAAAATGAAATTTAAATCAAGCTCACAGCTTCACTTCACCTACCCCGAGGTGATTAAAATAAAATTAATATGAAAACTACAGAAAAACGGAAAATTAAAACTCTAAACGCGATCGCTTCTAAAACGAAAATTATTAACGAAAGCCTTACATGAATATTGTGCACAACGATCTAACACTTATTAATAAACGAATTACTAGATGGACGATTTTAAAATTCAAACCAACGAACTACATCTTAAAAATTAAAAAGAATTACCAGAAAACGGTAACCAGACAACTAAACCAAAACAGATCACGGCTCGTCCTCTGGTAACTGCCCGGGCCTCTAAGGTAACCCACGCATATATATATGAAATTTACATCTGCGTGCGATGAACGCAAAGCATCGCAAAGAAAAAACTAGCATATAAACTAAATACAATACTGGAGTACGCAAAATGTACAAATAAATGAAATTAACTATACACAACTGAACAAATAAAATAATACTAACAATTAAATCAATTAATAACATCTTTTCAAAATAAACAAATATTAGAATTGTGGAAAACTCTATCATTGTTTTTGACAAGGCTGATTGGAATAAATAAAAATACACATTTAAATTTCCGAAACCCGGGGTGCCAGTCTATAGCAGTAGTATCTTAAAGATCTGAACGATGATACAAAACGCCAGAAATATCTAAGAAATCGTCAAGAAGAATCTTCTTCCGCAGATAATCGCACCTTTAATGGTGCTATGCTAACGGCAAGTGGTGTGGAAGAAGCGTTGTTGAAGAAAATCAATCGTCGTACATCGAACTGATGCGAATCAGGACACGAATCTGAATGATTTTTTTTTCGAAAAGGTATACGGTTGCTGACATAGCTACGGCCGGACAGCGCGCAACTCCAGTGCGACCAATAGGATGCGAGCAGTGCACGTGTTCGGTGCAGCTGCGAATGTAGGGGTTCATGCAGCTGTGAGTGCACGTGTGCGATCGATAATCCGTTTGTTTACAGTTTTGAGATGCATTAGACCGAAATTGTCCGATTTAGGGGTACAGTCCCCTCCAAAGTTTGCGCGATTTTTCAATTTTTTGGAATATCTCCGAAATTATAACAGATATTAAAAAACTTTTTTAACATAATTTGCAGCAGATTACATGCCCCAAAGATGACGTAACCTATTTTCGCAAAAATCTAATAATAGGGGACGGGGTACCCCATGCCTACCCCCATTCTTTTAATAAATTCTTTTTTTTTTGTTTTATTTCTCAAAAACGGCACCTTCACATAGAGTACGATGGTGTACAACAAATTCAAAGAATTAATAATAATAATTAAAAATAATAAGATACGTTCAAAGTACAGTAAGTTACAGTATATAGCGTATTTAAGTATTTATAAAGATTATAATATTTCTCTAATTCTGTTCTATTGTTCTTCGAAGTTATTATTGTTACAGATATGTTAGCTCTATTTGTACCGATTTAATTAACTAAAATAAGATATAAATGAGTTACAATTTTTAAGAAAATACTATTAAAGAATGAATAACATTTTATATAGTTGATATACAGCTTTATAACATATTTTTTGCAAAATTTAATGCAACTGTGTTTGTATTCTGTCACAAGTAATATATTCAACACATTAGCTATGTTAACTGACATTGTACTAAACTACAATTTTACGCAGCACGAGAAATAATATATCATTTGAAACCATCGTCTTGTATATATACCAAACGTCTACGTGCCTTTTCGAAGGTTCATGTTTTAATAAATCTTGATATTGATTAGATTATCATATAAAATCAAGTTGAACAAATTATTCCTTCTGCTACTTCTTGAAACAATTTGCAGATGATACGTGTCCAATGGCAGTATATTTGTATTTTGCGATCTATTCATATTTACATAAATTATTATATTGCATAATTACACATATGTGCTATTTGTTCGTTTGTGTTGGAACTGGACTCCCAAACAAAAACAATCACATTAAAGGCATCGTCTTTGTGTTCTGACAACGGCGCTTACACAGTCGTTAGTGAACTAGGTAAGAGACGAGTGAAAAAAAAACAAATTATGCAACAGCTCGCCGCTGTTGCTACTTTTGCAATAAAAGCCGCTGGTCATTAACCGATTATGCAAACCCGTCTCTTGCATTCTTAACGATCTGTTGTGCTGTTCGCTGCTCATGACAGTGTCCGCCTGTTGGTGGAGATCAAAGGATTTTAATCTACAAACAGACGATGAGGAAAATGGGAATAGCGTTTACAGTTGGATTCCTAGGATTCCTGTATTTAATATCGCAAACGGACATTCTACTATGTACAACCAACCAGGCTAGTAGTTTTTTTTTCTTTTTTGTTAGAGTACAATTGGAGAATGCAAACAATTTTACGTGAAACTAATCAATAATGCTTATAACGGCCCTGACGAGGTTCTTTCGATTCGAAGGATTCTGAAATGATCAAAATAAGTGGTAATATTTGA
Source organism: Protaetia brevitarsis (assembly GCA_004143645.1). NCBI lineage: Eukaryota > Metazoa > Arthropoda > Insecta > Coleoptera > Scarabaeidae > Protaetia > Protaetia brevitarsis. Next base: position 3,087,003 of record RXPK01000109.1, read on the forward strand.
GAGATAAGGTCATAAGAAGTAAAAAAAAATAATTCAGTATTGATGATATAATAACGAAGCAGAAAAAAACTGTCAGTTTTTAAAAAAAAGATAAAGATTTCGATAATTTCTATCAATACTGAACTGGACGAATCTTCCAATACCGTGTATTTCCGCCTGGAAGATACTTTTGCTCCGAGCTACTGATGCATAAGATGGTCATGTCTCTGGTTCTAGAGCGGTCTATGTCTCTCCTAAATATTCTAGTGCATTCCCACAGAAAACTTCGATTGCTTATCGATGACGCAGACAACAGCGCCTTCTGTAAGCGGTTTAATTATCAACAATGATTTCCACTCTATACAGGTAGCACCATCTGTCGGCGAATTTACTTGTGAATATTTTAAAAGAAGTTTTGAGTGATATTTTGAATTTCATGAATACGCTTAGTGCTGTGTGAAGGGGAAGAAATTATGATTACAAAAATGTAGATTGTGTTTTCGATTACTTTATGGAAGGTTTTGATAGATCCATCAATAAAAAAAATATGTTATTCAGAAAAATTCTAAATCTAAATGGGTTATTAAAGAGGTAAAGCATGGTAATGATACTAGGGATTAGGGATTTGCATGTACTCCAAAAAAGTCACCCTGTTCTCAAAGAATTCGTTCCAAGAGAAATATAAACACAATAAAGTGTTGAAGGAAGTGAAACGTAATTATTTCACAAGTAAATTTAATATAACTTGAAATTCTGTCAAATTTGAGATTATATCAATACAATAAATAAGCCTAAAGAAATTGCTGAATTATTTAATGACTTCTTCATTGAATCTGTACATAATATTGATTATGGGGTTGATCATTCCACATTAACAACAATAGACGCCTTATGTGAAGTTATAAGTATGGCTTGAATTCCACAGAATTTCCTATCAGAATTATCTGCAACCTAAGCTATACCTTCGATTGAGTATCATAATATTTTGTTGCTTAAACTGGAGTGTGGTGCCTCTACTTTGAAAGTCAATTTTATAAAATCAACGAGCATACTAGTTGATCAGAGTGTTCCGCAAGGTAGTGTTTTGGGACCTGTTTTGTTCCTGATATTTATTAATGATACAACTGTGTACAACAATGTAAGTGACAATAATGCTAATTTACTATTAAAAGAAATGCAGAAATGGTTTTCTCAATGTTCTTTATTTTTGAATCCAGAAAAAACTAAATACGTGATTTTTCATAATACACATTATGAACCTCTATTAAATAGTTATGTTTTTTCACAGAATATTGGGAATAACTATTGACAATACATTATCATGGAACACTCACAGTAATAATTTAATAGCTAGATTTAATTCATTGTGTTACCAAGTACGCAATTTCAGAACTATAATAGCTTTTAATGTGCGTATATGAATCATACAAAGTATGGCAGCAATAGAGGGTAGGCATTCATGCAGACCCTATTTTTAAGAAGTGGAACGTTTGACCACTGTCAGCAATATTTGTATACAAACTGCAAATTTTAGTATTCAGAAATAAAAACGATTTTTTATGTAATAGTGACGTTCACTGCCATAACACTAAAGTAAAGTCTGATCTTTATAAACCACAGTTTAAATCTGAATTACATAAAAAGTCACCACGAATTTTGGATTTGAACATTGTCAACGCTCTACCTCAAGATATAAAATCCATAAATAGTAAGTTACCTTTTAAACGCAGAATCAAAATATTTCTTCTCCAAGAGTGTTTATACTCTTTAGATGAGTATTTTAATAAGTGTTAATATTGATTATTAATTTATTGAATTGTCTCACACATTTATTAAAAAATTAAAATTATGAGATGAATAAAGATTATTTATTTATTTCTCTCAGTTTTATGATGTTTCTTTTAGTTTTTGATATCTGAATTCAGGTTGAATGACTGTAATAGTCGATAGGAAAGAAATTCAAAGTTTTCACCAATATTTCAGCTTTAGAATTTGTACATCGAACAATGTTATTACAGGTCTGTGACATCTAGAGTTCGTAGACATCCCGTTCGTGCATCCTTTCTTCCTATCTTCGTATCCTTTCACACATTCATCCGTCCCAACGCTTCCGAAAGGTTTATTACTCCACAAAGAACTAGTTCGGAATACGAACGTATATCTCAGACTTCGAAATCCAAACCTAAAGATTTACACTTCTAGCGAGGCAGAAGCGCTTAAAATGCCTCAAAGGAACGGGTGTATCTTTAAAAGCATTATATAAGACTCTCAGTCGGGATCATGGCGGCATTGCGAATCTTTTCGGTTCCGCGTAATAATGCTATAATAGCCCGGAATTCCGGGAGCGGTTCCGGAACGGAATTGCCAAAAGTTAGGCTTAGTGCGGATGAGAGTTGGAAGTTTAAGCGATTTTAGAAGTCGCAATAACTTTCTGCCTATGATAATTTGTATAATTTGCTGTACCTTCTTTAATATGGTAAAAGATGGGAGATGCCGTTCCTTATGAAATTAGCTAGCTGATGTGCATTGAGCTTTTTCTTTTTTGAACTCTGTGCATATAATGTTAGCTTTTCCTTATGTTTAGTCTTAAAAGGAAGCAGTCAATGCATTGCAGGCAATTGTACAATATACAACCCAAAGCAACCATAAATTTAATACAAAAATACGTATTCGAACTTTCCTGGCATTTTAAATGACGATGAGGTTATGGAAATATCAAATTAAAATTTAATTAATTTAAAAATCCAGAGCAATCTACCCGTAAATAGCACAAATTAAATTTAATAGAAAACTGCCCAACTCAGTGATTTCTGAATACAACTCTTTAATATTAAAAATTCCTAAAATAATTAAACTAATGGCGGTTGATATGAATCTAACCCCATTAATGAACATAAATTATAAATATCTTATTTCTGGTTAAATATTGAAATGAAACTAATTAATTATTTTCCTTTTTGGTGGTGGGATTTACTTGATGGAATACTAACTTCGCTAGGACAGGATCACAAGCGACGAACTGGCAATTCTCTGGGTACAGGTTGGACTTTCGGTTGGACAGGCCCCCCCGTATTGGTCAATAGCATGGAATGGTATTCTGGCCGGGATTCTTCGTAGGAAATTTTATAGGAAATTCTTGACAATTTTACAGGTATATAGTAAGGATTTAATTATTCAGGATTAATATCGATACCTTTTTAGGTAAACACCTTGTGGAACTTTGATATTTTTTTAAGGTGTGGCATAAAAATCGTTATAGAAATTCAACATCAACCGTCATCTTCGTGGCCACAGGCAGAATGAAGATTTAAACTAAAATTACCAGTAATCAGCCTTCGATTGTTATCGCTTACAGGCAAGCCAACTTCAATTTTGAAAGATACCGCTAACCGACATTAAGATACCGTTATTTACTATAGTTTGGGGGGGGAATACAGCAACAGTTACCAAATAGACATCCCGAAGAATGAAAAATTTCTCTGAGCAAAATATAATAAAACATATAAATATACAAGGTAAGCTTGGATTAACATAGAAAATAAAGTTTACCTTATAATTAAAACTATACTCAGCACCTATTACTAAAATTGTTTATTTTAATAGTTATTCTTAACAAATTCAAAATTCGCCTGTACAGTAGGCAACCGAACACACGCTGCGCCATTCAATTATTTCGTCATTTGGCTTTGAAACCTATGAAATTACTCTAAATTAGATTCCATAGCATTTTATATACAGGGTGATTCTCAATATATGCGACAAACTTTAAGCGCTGATTCCTGGGGTTATTTTGATCATAAAAGTTTATAAGAACATATGTCCAAAATCGCTTAGTTCTAAAGTTGTACAATGTTTAATAGTAAGTTACATAATTAATGTTTTCATTATAAATTAACAAAATAATTAGTAAAACAAAATTAACTTATACTAACTGTTAAAAATGACCGCCCCCAACTGCAATACAAGCTTCTATCCTCCGTCGTATTGACTGGCGAGTCCGTTCTAAAATACCAGGGGTATTTCGAATTGTTTGAAACGCTGCGATAATACGATTTCTCAGTTCATCGACATTTTCAATGGGAATCGTATAAACTAATGATTTAAGGTGACCTCAGAGAAAATGCCCTAAGAATTTAAGTCTGGAGACCGAGGAGGCCACGGTTGTGGACCTCCCCGTCCTATCTACCGATCTGGCTACGTATTGTCCAAAAACTTGCGAGCAACTAAACTAAAATGCGCTGGAGCACCGTCATGCATAAAATACATTTGTAATCTTAATTGCATCGGAACTTCTTTCAGCAGTGGTGGTAGCTCCTCTTCAAGAAAATTGCGATATACCGCATCGGTAAAAAAATGTGGACCTATCAAGTGATCTCCAACAATTCCGGCCCACACATTGACAGAGAATTGATGTTGATGACGGGCATTCACTAGTTCGTGCGGATTTTCTTCGGTCTATATGTGATTATTATGAAAGTTAATAATCGCGTTTCTAGATAAAGTAGCCTCGTCGGTGAAGAATATTTGAGCCAAATAGTCAGGATTTTGTGCGATTTTGTGTTGCATCCATTGACAAAAAGCCACTCTTTGCGGAAAATCTGCCGGCAAAAGTGCTTGCACCCGTTAAATGTGATATGGATACAACAGTTGATCTTTCAATATTCTCCAAATTGTGGCCTGACTAATGTTAAAAGCAAACGCAATTTTTCTGGTGCTTGTAGTAGGATGTTCCGCAATTTCATTTAGTACCATTTCTTCAACTTGTGGAGTTCTCACTGTAGATGGGTGTCCGTTATCAGTCGTCCGTTTTTTAAAATTTCCCGTTTCACTAAGATGTTAGTGAAGACGGGCAAATATTGAATGATGCAGGATGATACGGTTCGGGTATCGTTCTTCATAAAGTCGTCTAGCAGCACGCGAATTTCCATTGGCAAAACCGTAAACGAAATGCATCTCACACATCTCAGCATTCGTCTAATTAATTTTAGAAAACAGAAACTGGCAATAAACTGAATGAATACTCTAACAACTATTAACAAATATTGAAATGACAAATAAACAATTCCCTCTCAACACAATAGTTTTTAAAGAACCAACTGTGATATTATATCGTGTTAGTCATAGTTCATAATTTATTATTAAACATTCAATAACTTTAAAACCAAACCGTTTTGGACATATACTCATATGAACTTTTATGATCAAAATAACCTCAGGAATCAGCTCTTAAAGTTTGTCGCATATATTGAGAATCACCCTGTACATATATTCTATATTCATAGATTGAGAGTTGCACCTATATTATTGGTCAATGGAAGAATTATTGAAGGTAAGCATTTACATAAAATTCAAACTTCCCTATTCCCACTCACACATTATTACTCCAATAACGAACAAAGGTACGCACGTGACGTAGGTACTTAAGAGCAATAAAAAGAAGCTATAATTGTACGGCGAATTGTACTCACCGTCAGCCTCGAGCAGGGGGTGTACATGTATGTGGGGCTGGTGTTTTTTCGCGAGGTGCAGAAACCCGGGGCCGTTTAGCTGGCGCATGGCCCCACTACAGGGGTGGGACAGCCGTCGGGGCCCACTCATGTGTGTGCCTCGACCTCTACAGGGCACCTCTTCCGGCCTCACCCCACTTATCCCACTTTTTCCCGTCTTCTCTATGTTCCCCTTTTTCACTTATTCGTCGCCTACGGTCGGGCCCGGTGTGCGGTAGCCCCGCAGCGCCACCTAACGCTCTCTCTCTTCCTATTACCTGCTGTTCCTGCCAGGTTTCGAAGCAGCCACCTACTCCAAACTGCTCTCTCCACCTGTAACGAAATTATTCATTTAAATTACGTCACTGAAGCGAATGGGGGTCGCCTGAAAAGGCGCCTAGATGTTGCTGCGCGCGATGAAAGTTTAATGGGTTTCTTTTTTTTTTATTATTCGGGGATTCAATTCTGACTAGATCAAATTTGCTCTAGTCGGTTTGGTGTGGAAAGCAGAGGTGCAGGAATATATCGTAGCACCCATGAATATTTTGTTATTATCATACTAACTGGGCATTTCATGAATGCTATTTCATAATTCAACATTGTAAAGTAGTCTCACAGTTTTTAAAGAAAATCATTTACATTAAAAAGGAAGAATGTCAAATGTCCAAAATCTCAAGTGTAATTTTAAAGATGTTAATTTAAAATATTTTCAGATTATTTAGCAGAACTAATCATTTCTGATTGCAACTGTGGCCATATTGACAGATGACATCTGTAAGTTGTAAGTTATGGTTTCAATTGAGTATTAGTATTTTAGTTTTGGCATTACAAAGGCAAAGTATAATGTTCTTATGAGAGCCATATTAGTAAATTCCTTGGAGTTTCTCATTGCAAAGCCTAAAGCTTTTAATGCTTAATAATAATAATAATAATAATAATAATATACTATTGTGATTTTCCCGGCTAATGTTTTTACAGAAAAAGAAAAATGAATAAATAACTTTCTAATTAGATCTGCCTTTTCTTTACAGATACCTTCCTCTATAGGTATCCTATAATGATAGACACAATACATTCCAATCCACTAGATGGCTATAAAATATCATATATGTCCAAGATATCTAAAGTTTACCACCCCAGATTATTTTTCCAGTTGTGAACTCGCTGCCGTGGTGGCTGTACAACTGGGTTCTCCTAAATCACTAACTTGTTTATTATTATGCTTTTACTTTGTTAAATACTGAATTTATAGTTTAATTCTTAATAATTCAATGTATCAAATGAGCTTTCATTAATAAAACAGTGTAATCATTAATAACATGTATAATTTATTAACAAGTTTATATCAGAAACATATAAAGAGTATGAGAACTCTTACTCAAGGTGAGTATAGTTATTTGGAATGTTCAAAACAAATATTATCAATCATCCAGTATAATTTCAGATTCTTTAATTCAAAAAGTAACTTTTAAAATATCCCGCGCTATCATAAGAGAATAGAAAACCACCAGCCGCGTCTACCAACTTATAATAACTAGAAATTTCAATCTCATAAGAAGTAACAATAACCTCAAAATATTATAAAAGTTATACATTCATTTATACAAAAATTTAAACAATGCTTTGACCAGATACCTCGTTTAACGGTTTACACAGACGCCAGAGTACCTCCGAATGGGATTTCCTTGTAGTGACAATGCAGATTAGCTCGTATATTCACATAAAAGGCTCAGATCAGGAGAATAACATCGGTCTCACAAAAATTCAGGGAAACAGACCTCCTTCGTTACATTCAGGATGTATGATTAGACTCGGAACAGCAGAGACATGTATGATTCCACACAGAAAATGTATCCAGGTATTATAAACGTAACCAATTTCTTACAATGTCGAACAATCCTCACGTTTCTTCTCTATACTTTCAGAAGAAAGTAATTACATGAATTTACATAGAAGATCCCCTTCAATACCAGATATACCATATGAATATGATTTTTTTATCAACAACCCCCGTCACCAAGGATTTTCATTCATTTCCTTTCAACGAATTATATTGAGTCACTACCCCATTCAAATAAAATGAAAACCTAGGATACCAGGCTATCGTACAGTTGTCAGACGATAAATTATATTCAATTTCCATGACTACTAATGCGAATTAATCCAAATTATACTGGACTTACAAACAGGTACGTACATAAAATAATAATTACATCTAATATGGTTGATAGCTTTCCTCTTATGAAACACCGCAATACATTTATTCAGAATGCCAATCTAACATTGGTTTGAATCGTCATTTACAACACATAATATATCACATATATAAAAATAACTATACGAAAATAAACACAAAGTCTATTCATTTACGTATTCGCTAATGGTATAGAATGCCCTCTCCAATAACATCTGTTTTACGCGTTGTTTAAAAAGTTTAGAGCAACCAATTGACCGTACCTCGCCCGGAAGACTATTATTATAGAGTTTTTGACTCATTAATGCCGGAGATTTTTTTGTTAGTGTTAATTTGTGTTGTGGAATTGTCATAACATTGAATTGTCTAGTTTTGTGCGAATGCATTGTCTTATACGATTCAAAATCATGTAGGTGTTCGTTAATGTATGTCAATGCATTGGAAATAATAATGCAGGGGAAGGTCGATATTTTTCTATTTTTAAATGTTTCTTTACAACTGCCTCTATAAGGTAGATTGAAAATTAATCGTATAACACGTTTCTGTAGAATAAAAACTCTTTCCCAGTTGGTGGCCACACCCCAGATAATGACATTGTAGGAAAGCACTGAGTACACCAATGAATAATAAACGTTTACTAGATCTTGCTATTTTAGGACATTCTTTAATTGTAACATTGCATAATAGGTTTTGTTTAATTTCTTACATACACTATCCAGCTGATTTTTCCAACTGAGTTTTTTATCTAATATTACACCTAGTCCAGATGCATTGTCAGTAAAGTTTTTGTTTACATTTGTGATAGGCTTCCGTATATGAAAATTAATGATTTTTGGTTTTTGTTCATTTAAAATCAGTCTATTTTTACTACACCAGTCCGTCACTTTTTCAATTGTTCTTTCAATTTTGTAATTAATGTCATCTAACGTAGTGGCCTTCACAATTACAGAAATATCGTCAGCAAATAAAATAGGGTGACCGAAAGTTATTCTTTCCGGCAGATCATTGATATGTAATAGGAATAACAATGGACCTAAAACTGAGCCTTGCGGAACAGCTACATCAATGTCAAATTCAGGTGACTGTGCGGTTCCCAATTTAACCACTAGTTTTCTGCATTCTAAAAACGACAATAACACCAAAGGAATACCCTCCATCATATGAGTATGTATATTTTGGCTAGCTCTTAGACTAAGTGTGTTGATCTCACACCATCTAGATATTATATTAAGATTACGTTGCAGCACTGCGGCATCGTCAGGACCCTCTGTTGCTGAATAAATTTTGAGATCGTCTGCGTACGCGAAGGCTGGACAGTCCAACAAGGATAATAGATAGTCGATATATAATAAGAACAACAATGGTCCTAAATTAGATCCTTGGAGCACTCCAGATGTTATTTTGTATTCAGAAAAAATAAAATCCGTTGCTCTATTTGTTAGATAACTTGTCATGAGCTTCAAGACAGAAGGTGAGAATCCAAACGTACTCAGTTTTTATAAAAAGATAAGGTGCAAATTACATCAAAAGCTTGTGAAAAATTCGTGCAAATTACTTCAATTTGTAACGGCTATTACGGAACACGGTGACATTTGCCTAATCATACTACTGCGAACCACACACTATGATTAAGATATGGAATTACAGGTATAGCAAGCAAATTATTTCAAAGTTATTTATAGCAGCGGCAACAAGTAACTACTTATATCCAATATAAACCTACTGTGATTGATATTGGCGTACCGCGAGTTTCCATTCTCGGTCCTATATTATTTATATTAACGATCTACCTAACTGTGTAGACACAAAAGGTGCAATCCTGTACGCTCATGAGTTAAATGACTTCAAGCAATATGCCTTCATTACTGAAGGAAGTTCATCTTTGTTTTAAGATCCACATTGTACCACATTAAATAAATTAGGTGTTGATGAATGAAAACAAAATAATTAAATATAATAAACAACTATTATATCATTCAATATTCTTTAAAAATGGCTGTATAAATCGAACCGTTTTGTAAAAATTTAAATGTAGTTTTTTTAAGTGTCATTTTAAGCGGCCAAACGACCAGGGAGGAATGTATATTTCCATTTAGCGCGCCACGAACCAAGGTGGTTTCTGTTCATAAGCTTGAAGCGTCAGGCTTCTCTGAGCAACTTCGTACCTCACGTCTGCTAGGTTCCTGCAGAGGGCGCGCAGCAGGTCGCACACCAAATGGCTGTGAGGTGCCAGTGACTTCCCGAAGGTTAAACCATGTGAAAGGAACGAAGTCGAATAAAGGTGAATAGCGAAGGATTACGCCAACTCGCAGTGGCTCGCGTTAGACGGGATTCGTCTCTATCGAAATTTCAGGGAATTTTCTCGTTTCTCGGAAAGTCTTTCGCGAATTTTCGATACCACTGGTCCGGTCCGCCCGACTCGACCCACCCCTTCGCTATTTCATGAATGCTCAAGTCGTAGCGTCTTCAGATGCTTTAGCGTAGACATTTTTTTTTCACCGAAGCGCACGCTCTAGTACTAGGAAAGGTAAATTTGCAAGCGAAGATTTCAGAAATTCAAAAAATTATTAAACTTTGAGAACATGCAGATCAGAGTTATGTACTAAGCATTTTTTCTTGTCTGGGGAAAAACACTATGAGTGGGTGAAATACATTTTTGCAAATGGAAAATTTTGCATTATGCACAAGTTTCGTGGTTTTTCGAATTTCGGAGTACGGGATCTTCCCTTGTTAGTTCAATCCTCAAATAGACAAGTTTAAATTAGATAATCCTCATATCCTTTTGCATATATCGATGTTTTTTACACGCATATCTTCCACTGCGTCAATTTTAAATGTTATTACATTATTACATACCCCATTATAGAATATCCGATAGATATTACCTAACCCTCATCACCCTCCACAATTGAGTTCATCGTCACCTGGGGACTTCAAACATTCGCTAATTCCCAGCCTGAGCAAATTTGCAAAAGGTAAACGATGTAACCGTGGCCGGGAGCGTTCCCCACGTAATGCTATTCAAATACTTAAACTCCCACTATCAGACAGACGCGCCGGCTAGCTCTCATTCTATCTACACAATACAGTTCTCCATTTTTCACATTTTAATGGGCATACATTTACTCAGTACGAACACGTGAAAAGGCACTATTCATATACGTATGATACCGCCGCTGGCTGGCGCTGGTGTTGTGTAAATATATTTGAACGGATCCTATTTTATCAACATTTACCTTGGGGTCGAGATAAAATTTTTAACATGTACCAGAGAATCGCGAAACAGTAAAACGCGGCCAACATCGAAGGGGTATTAAGTGCCTTAAAGGGACGTTCCCAGTGCAAAGTGGAGATTACCCTGCAGCTCTTCCTGGATCGGTTCTGTCATAAAGCGAAACCGGTGATTTGTCAGTCGATCTTTCGTTAAGGAACGACCAGGCAAGAAGGCAATGAAGCTGGTTTATATTGCGCCATAAAAGCGAGTGCGTGTAATTTGGAACTTGACCTAATGGTCGACCATGTCTCAAAGTAGATTGCCATTATTACGGTGTGTAATGCATATAAATTTGCTTGTATTTGGGCGAGCTTTTTACAAGGTTCCGAACAAAGGGAGGGAAAGGCTAGTAGTTAAAGTGATGACCTCAACGTAAACCCGTCAATCATTACATCAAAGAAGACGCATTTGATTGACTTCTCAAGCCTCGTTCCTCCTAAAGTGTTGTTCTAAATTCTATTTTACCCATACCGATTATGTTCTAACTGCACTGTATTTTTTTATCGCCACACAAAATAATTTGTTTAACAGCGGTTTTAATTTTTGCATAAAACCCAACACACTTAAAGGTTAAGATTTTTGAAAAAGCTTCTTTCTGATTAATGTAAAAAAGCGATTTCATCAGCATACTTTACCAGAAAATATTTAAGTACTATCCAGTGTATTTTGGATTATTAAATCCAATTTTAATTAAAAACCAAATTCAAATTTCAATCTTCTAAAAATTAAGTTTAAACTGTCATAACAGACAGAATCTCTAACCTTTAAGTTTAGAAAATGTGTAAAACATTTATTTGCACTCAAATTTAATAGGTGATCTGGTGGAAACACATAATAATATTGGCATCAGAAAAGGAGGACATCTTGTAAGCATCTGTATCAAGGTGGTTGAATAAGCAACGAGAAAAACTAAGACGGTCCAGAGAATTTCTTGTAATTATGAGTAATTGCAACGTTTCTGTTATATTACTCTAGCCCCACTGGTAAATTCAATAACTCAGAATGAAATTTCACCAATTTTCCATAGGATACGAAAATATAATTCAATTTTTATGAATTCACGAATAAGTGAAAACAACTCCATGAAAATATTTTATCAACAATTATTTTTTTTGGTAAAAGCTACATTAAGTCTCTGCCCCCGAATAAGCACCGACACCAAGAAAACTAAATTAAAATGTACGATGGACAAACTTCAATAAACCAGCTCATAATATACTGGATTATAATTAAGAGTGTACACTCGCCCGAACTGACGTGTCGTGGCTAAGGGCTTACACAGGGTTCTACAACGATGCCAGTTGCTGCTTTCGGCTACCGAAAGCCCAACTGTTAAACCAGGTCCCGAAAAGGATAGGAGGTCTTGGCTTCACTGCACGGATCGAGAAGAGACAACCTCAACAAAAACCTAAATCCTAAGGTGGCGGACTAGGCTGATGGGATGCGTGCCTGAATAGAAGACCAGTCTAGTAGTCCAACCTTGGGGCACCTGGCGCACCCCATTGTATTTAGCCTTACCTATGCATGCGGGGCTCTGTGGAGGTGGACCTTTTCTTCCCTAGCTACTCGTAGGATCAACCATGGAGGAAAGACGTTTATTAGCGAGACGATACCGCTAATAAACAGGAATTGGAGCAGGACCTCCATAAGAAGCCTTCCACTTCCAAAGTGAGAATACCTCACAAGGGAGGAGCAAAACGACTGGAGCAGATTGGGGAACAGGATGACAACCATCCCCTCTCAAATTGCGTAGTACTGTGCAACTCAAGGGCGTTGCACCTGGGAGCACGTGAAATCGAAGAGGGGACTTACCTAACTTGGGCCCTTCTGATATCTTGCACTTTCTGAAAGGAATAGGATTGGAAGGCCAGCTATAAAACAGCAAGAACAGGGGACACAATAGATCTTTTAGATCGCAGTGTAATACCACCCTTGCAAAATGAAAATTATGCTCATTTTTGTCATAATTCAATATAGTAATATATTTAATTTCACTAAATAAATTTTATTTTTTTATGGTCACATGAAGACGACACAAATTTGTCAGATACGATACACCTTTCATCTTTGAAAACATTCAAAGAAAAGGACACAATACCGCCCATAAAGCAACAAAAATTACTTTCAAAGTTCCGACCATATTGAAACTCGGAGCCCCGAAAAAAATTATTAACGCCTTAAGTTGGTGTCGTGAACTCGAGACGCACAATAGGACCACTCGATACGGGCCGAACTCGCGCTAATATAGGTCGAAAAGCCCGGACGATTCCGTTTTCCGTTTCACTTACATTCCTGCCACTAAACAGCATGCTTTGTCGACTCCTCTAAGGCTCAGGAAAGGCGCGACAGCATAAAAGGGAGTCTACATTTGAAAGTGTTCGCCTTGAATAAAATACGAGAACCAAAAAGTAGACTGAATAAGAAGGGGATATATATTTTGATGTTCTTTTTGTAAAAGTTGAAGTTCATTAAATTCTACATGGATAAATATAAAAAGCGTATGAAATTAAAAAGAGTGCTTTAATAACATTAGTTATTTCAGCATATGTAGAAATTTAAATGTAATTTTCATGTTCTCTTAATATAAAGTGGCCCTTAAGAGAGAAATTAGATTCGCTTCTATCTCTCTACGCAACCATTAGTGTGCAGTAATCAGGACTTTAGTTAATAATGTTTAGAATTTACCTTTGCCTGTTCGCAGGCGTTAATAATAACGAACACGAAATAATTTTCAACCTACATTCTATGGGGGTTGTCTTTTGATATTTATTCATAAAAAAGTATATACGTTTCGACCAATCAAAATATTATTAAAATGGGAATAATGTACTTATATTACTGGTACGAGAATGGTATTTTGTTTTTATTGAATATTATAAAAATTAATCCAAAAAGGTTTATGACATCGTCATACGGTAAAATCAATAATGAAATTATCGAGAAAACATGTAAGAAAATACATCAACAACGAAACAGATGGACTATGAATTTAAGATGAAAAAGGCAAAAGAAGACATAGAAAAGCTATTATCAGAACCATATGGAATAAAACTGCTAAATTAGATAGTGAACAAATTTAACACAAAATACCTAAGAGTTGGAAAATTTGAATAGGAGTTATTTTGTTGTTAAACACAGCGAAACGCAAAAAAAAACATCTATTCACTAATGCCCATGTGATTGCTATACTTTCTAGATCTTTCGTTGAAGTTAAACAGATTGGATGTATGCATCAAAATTGAAACATTGGCAAAAAAAAAATTGAACAATTCAATGGAAATTCATTGATTTCTCTATGTTATGTTCAGCTAATTTTTTTTTGCAGTGCAAGTGATCACAGATAAATGTAGCGGCAGATTTTATATCGTTTGTAATCTATCGCCTATTAGTTATAATTAAACGCCTATCTATTGCGATGGAGCGGCTATCCGAAGAAACACAATGAGTGCGTTTTGGCACTTACACGACAATTATATAAGCTATTTTCCGACGACTGTAAATTCTTCTTAACACTTTTTTATTAATATATTTGTTTACAGTTTGATGGATTATTTTGACCGTTATTAAAGATAACAGTAGAAATAATAACCGTTTCTGCAATATTTGACGCCATACATATGAAAGGTAGGATTAGGTAAGTAAATTTTGGTAGAGAAACCCCTGAGGATGTGGATTTATTTCACTTCAGTTTTGTGCGTTAAGCTACCAGCTACTTGGATTGAACTCTTTTAGTGGACGTACAAAACTTAAATGAGGTGAGTTAGGCGGTATGAAGAAAGCACCTTCAGGGACTATTTGACAACCACAACACTGAATAATTTAATATTTACTATTAATAATTAATAATATTTAATAAAAATAAAAAAAAATCTGACATTAGTGGCAAAAGACAACTGAGTAAACATTACTATAACTGATAAAGCTGATCATGACATACCTAATGGTGTTATATCTGTTTCAAATAACGAAAATAATAAGATACTGAAATAGAGAAGTCAAACATTACAAAATGTTTGACTTCTCTATTTCAGTATCTTCAGTACTCTACACCTTCATTGACTTGTAATAACTGAATTGCCAGCGGAATGGGAACTCTGCTTGCATATGAGTCAGGAAAGCGATAACTAACTCTTTGTTTGGGTTTCACATCTTTTTTCTTCAACAATATTAATTAAAACAACGCATTAATGAACGAATAATAATATGAATATCGACAGTGTTTGCTCTAACCTTATAAATACATGTACGGCTGAAGTTTTCGTCGGTCAACTTTACTTCCTTCATCTTAATCTTAAACTAATATGTAGGCTTCCGCAGTCGTAGTTCATATTATACTCTGTTGGGCTTCCGGGCTGAGAGCACGTCTTGAATCTTCCTCTGGCTGACGTTTGGCTGCTGCTACTGCTGTTGACCCGAAACTGTTTCAAGTCAACAACAGTAGCAGGAGTCCTGAAGATATCGTTTGCGAGTGTGGTCGAAACGTCGGCCGGAAGAAGATCCAACCTGCCAACCCAGTAGAGTTTAATATTGATCATAACCTATTTGTAATTGCAGTAAATATTTATAAACTTAACCTATTTATTCAATAACAAACGGTTCTATTTGTTAATCTCTGAATATTAAATTCTTAAGTGTGCCAATACATTATAGAATATTCAAAACTATTCCAATTGTAAAATTAGTATTAATGCCAGTTTGTTATATCCATTATGAGTATTTATACGACAGATGCAGGAGATCCACGTGTGGAGAGTTATCTTCTGTAGTCTTCCGTGGAAATTGTCTTTAGATACAATGTACGAATCCTACAAACCTGCTTGTTTTACTTGCCATTACTGTCTGATTAATTGAGTTGAATTAATTTCATTTAAATTGATTGCTATGTTATATTATCGAGTGGTAGGTAGTAAAGAGAACAAACACCACGTGACCCTGTAACAAATGCGATTTTGGAAGTAACTGTCGTGATTTTTTTAATTAGCTCAAATATTGCGGAAGGAATTGAAAAAATCACACTAACACTCAAAACAATGCGATAAAAAATTATATTAAAAGTACATATGTATACTATTGTGATTTTTTAAATAGGGTAAGTAAATCAAACTTTATACTTAAATCGGTAGATGGCTATGAATATACCTGATATATCTA
Source organism: Protaetia brevitarsis (assembly GCA_004143645.1). Lineage (NCBI taxonomy): Eukaryota > Metazoa > Arthropoda > Insecta > Coleoptera > Scarabaeidae > Protaetia > Protaetia brevitarsis. The sequence continues at coordinate 3,103,087 of RXPK01000109.1, forward strand.
GAATTCACAGCCACAGATTATGCGCACTAGTAATTTCCCCTCTTTCTAACCAATGACTAGTTATTATTATTATTTATTATTGAATTTATAGTTTAATTTTAATCATTTAATGTAAAATGCGTTTATTTTAATAAAAGCAATATTAATATCAAAACACACGCAATTTATTGTTTAATAATATATTAAAACATTTTAAAGAGCATAAGAAATCTTACCCAAAGGTGAGTATACTTTATTTGGAATGTTCAAATCAAATATTATCTACTATCTAGTATATTTTAGATTCTTAAATTCTCAAAATAACTTTTAAATATTCCGCTATCATAAGAGAAAAATCACCAACCACGTCTATCAACTTACACATATTAAAATTTCAATTTCAACTGTCATTTACAAATATGAAAGGTAACCTCAAAATTTTCGAAATGTTAAATGCTTATTTACACAAAAAATTAAACAGTACTTGGACAAAATACCTCGAATATCAGCTCGCATACACCCCAAAATACTTCAGAATGGAGCTTCCTGGCAGTGACAAACCAAAAATTTGCAGAAAGGTTCCACATCAGAAACACAACGCTGATATCGGGAAATCCAGGAAAAAAATTCTTTCGAAGCATCCAAAGTGTATAATTATATTCAAAACAAGAACAAACAATGTTGACGTTTCTTCTATATGGTAGATACATTGATTTACAAAGTAAATTCCATCGAAATGTCGGATATATCACAAGAATATGATTTAATTGATTTGACTTGACGAAAAATGTCCATTATTGTCGTTTTTTTTTGACAACATAATTTACTAAAGTGATAGCAAGAAAAAACTATAATAGTGTTTCTGTTCTGAGAGCTTCTCTCAAACCTGTTCACATTCAGAAATAACCACATGAATTGTTTGAGCTCTCGCGTATATTGCCTGGGAATACGGCTTCGAAATTCGGTCAAATTATTTTCAATTCATTCTCATGCTCTGGTGATATTATTACTGAAAATATACATTAGATCTTATAAACGTTATCCCAATCAGAAGCAATTAACCAAAGGAAATTGAAAAAAAAATGTTTAGATCCGCAAACACCGTTCGAGAAGCCTCAGTTAGGCGCGATGCAAAATTTCTTTAATCTGAAATTCCGACAATCATAAATCCAGAATAATATTTCTTCCATCCGTCAATCGATTGCCTGGCGTTTTGTTTGAAAAATAAATTATTCCCACAAACTCGCGCCGAAACGTTCGACGTATCGACGGCAAAAATATGAACGGTGAGGGGTCAGTGTTAATGTAAACCGCTGGTACGCACAAGGATAATAAATTTTCCATGCCACAAAGTCACGAAGACAAGCCAATCGATCAGCGCTCGCGGTTTATTTGAGTTTGCGGCTTTCGTACATACGTCGAGAGTCGAATAAAACGTAGGTTTCTTATTTTGACATACTGGCGTTAATATTCGCTTTAGCAACATAGTAAAAAATTCCCGTCAGAAGGTTACCACGTCATCATTCTTTTAGCCGGCGCGGCGAACCACTTCTCCTTAAGCGTCTAGGAGGAAGATTACCTGCTACGTTTCGGGTTTCAGACCTCTTCAACTCCCGCTGGGACAGTTTCAGTTTATCTCCAGCTGCCGCTTGGTTCAAACGGAAAAATTTATTAAATATCACCCGACCAAAGGACGAGAGAAGCACGAACTCGTATGGAGGTAATAATTCATGAGAGCCATATTGGCCTAGGCGACTCGGCTGAACTCGGGCTTTACCCCAAATGGAATGACAATAGTTACAGCCGGTTGTAGCGTCCTGTTTCAAACGGAGTGCAAGATGAAATGAATGAAGTGAGCGTGGTAGAGCGAAATTTACAAATTTACATTGCTGTAATAAGTTTCGGCATAACTTTTACTAGCATTCGTGCATATAAAGGTAACGCACATTTTTAGGAAATTAGCTTGTTGGAATGTTGAAAATAACATATTATAATGGATTATTAATAATAATAGTGTAGGCCGATTATCTTTATTTAATTTTTCGGGAAAAAATTACAACAACAACTTGACTTTTTAAAACAAACATACACAGAGAAAAATAAAGTAGTCATAATAGCTAATTGCAAGTAGATAACCGAACAGTTGCTAAATCACCTGCATATTTAGCTTATTTATATATACATTTTCGATGTATTATCATTTTTAAATTGGGTGATGTATAAATAGTTAATTTGAATAAAAGGATATTTAAAGTGACTAAACTTTAGTTATTATACGATCAACTAATAACTTGTATTCAGAACTTCTACTACTATAGATATTTTATCCATACTATTGTCACAGTATAGTAATATCCAGTAGTGTCAAGAAAGAGAATATTTGTATCTGTTTTTGAAAGTTGCGCAGGCGCTCCCATAATGAATGGCGCGTAAATCGCTGCGACAATATGGCGTATTTGCATTTGTGCTGGCGTTAACATATTTCTATAATTTATTTTTTTATTATATTTATTGATACTAAGCAGTTACATTGCTGTTTGTTGTATGGAGATACAGCTCTAACTGTAACCTGTTCCATATCTGATTTACCTTCATTGGAAATTGTTAGGGTAGGTAAATTAGTCATTAAACAATTTAATATCTTACAATTACTTTTTGTTGTAGTGTTTCTTATTTTACGTCTGTTGTGGGTGCTTTAAAAATTCTCCTGTTCCAGTGCCTGACCGTTTTTATAGTAAGTGAATTCTCTACAAGTACTGCGATAACCTCATTTTTAACATAAGATTTTGTTGTGGGTGTTTTTTTTGTCCCGTTCTGCCATTTGATTTGTGGATAATTAAAAATTCTTATTTATTGTACATCTGTGTTTATTCGTTGACACTTGTAAATAAATATTTATGTGCAACATAGCGTATTTTTACAATTTACTATTAATAATAATTTATTTTCCGACAGGTAAAACCCAATTACAGGAAAAATACAATACGTACATCTGCAATGTGTAATATGCACATGTGAAATTATCTAAAATAAATTACAATAAATTCTTACGAGCGAGAATAATGTAAATTATAATGCAAACTCTGTAAATGTAATTTAAACTATCATTATGAATATCACAAGCATCAGAGATTCTAGATTCTATTGAAATACTTGCACATAAGTGAAGTACGTAGAACATTGGTCCGATGTGAAACAGTAGAAGATTACGTAGGAACAAGTGTGTATGCTTGCAATATTAAAATTAAATCTACTTGAAAGCCATGGACAATCAGTTCTACCACGAACCAGGCAAAATAAAAATTTAACCAAGCTAACAATTCTTGCATATAAAGTATTGAAATGGAAGTTATTTAAAAACAACATTTATCCTCAAAAGTAACCTAAAAAAAATATAATTATTTTTCAAAATGTATATTAATCATGGCTAGTATATTTTATAATCTGTTCTCGATTATTTTTAAATAGTTACATATGTTGAAAAAAATTCTATGGTATTTAGATTTCAACTTCTTCCTGATTCTTCATCCTTTCTTTGTGACATTTAATTAATATTTTGAATGATATAAAAATAATTTATTTTTGACAGAAAGTAATATACTTATTGAGATAGCTTTTTCTTTCCTCGAATTATCTAATTAAATAATCGATTTCAAATATCTCATGAACAGAAAAATAATTGTAGATTCTGAATTTACATGGATTTTTTTTTTTAAATGCGACATTCTAGTTGCATCCGGTTTATTTATGCACTATTATTTTAATTGTTCTTATATTTTTCTCATTTAAATTTAGACTTCAATGCCGCCATGATTTATCGAATAAATGCACACTAATCGACAGCGCTCGGCCCGAGTCGTAAGTAAAGAATGCCGCTCTCATGCGCGTGGTGCTTTGCGCGAGAAAAACTTAGACTCACAAACTTCAAAGGTGCCGACAGCTCTTGACACTACTGCTTATATACTATACTGTGCTATTGTTAGACAATCCCCCTACAAAATAGAACGATTGTCCACATAAGCCGAAAAATGTTCGGAAAGACATTTTGTTTGGATAAATCAACGAAGGTAAAGAGATAAAACAAAAAAGTTTGTCTTCGTGGTTTCTAAATTGTTAGGTGTATTTACTTTTTGCGTGCGCACGCAGGAATTTACACTGCACTATCCTTCCCAAATTCAATGTTTACTGCGTTGTTAAAGTTAGTGGCTCTTGTTAATTTTGAAGGAAAGTATTCATGGTAAAAGTACATAATGATAGCAATGGCTGATTATAAGATTGGACTATATCATTTAATAGAAGATCTTGAAAGCAAGTGACAAGGTAAGCAAGTGAAAATTAAAACTAAATGAACTGACTTTTAAAGAAAAAGTTGGAGGCAGAAGGAAATATTAAACCATCGATGACCATATATGATTTTTAACCGTACTGGTTATGGATGACGTGGAGGAGAAGTTAAGGAAAGTTGGTAATATATTTTTTAAATTAAGTTAGAAGTTTCAAAACCTATTATAATCAAACGTTGAAATTATCTTTGTTTGAAAAACAAATATAATTCATATTTTTTTATGATGGTTGTATTTTATATATATAAGGTCTGTTCCAACATGCAGTTTTCGTACGGTTCTTGATCACGTGAACCAATCAGATAACACTAATCTTTTGTATGATTGGTTCACGTGATCAAGAAGCGTACGAAAACTGCATGTTGGAACTGGCCTTTAGCATACTAATTTTACTGTTTTAGAGAGTTTGGTTGCAGATATACATTTTAGGACTTGCTCTTGTTATTAAATTATATTATAATTGTGAAATTTACATTGCCACCAATACCTAAAAGCTTTCATTGAGAAGTGACAGAATTGTAATCAGAATTATAATTGCTTAATTCCGGCTTAACAGCAATGTTTCATTGACGTTCAACTTTTATGACGATACAGAAGATGAAATTAAGATGTTATCTCTTACTAAAAATGAGGTAAAATATATATGGTAAACTTCTTTCATAATAGTACAAGTAATACTGAAATTACGAATATTGTAACTGGTGACGCTATAAAAGCTGATATAAGTATCCACCCGTTAGTGTAATTGAAGCTTTTTTATGCGAAACGCTTGAATAAATTTCTATTCAATGGCTTTGTCTTTTATTTATTTTTAGTATTTAGGTATCACACATTATCATACATTCATTAATATAAGCTGTATTATGTATCTGTGCTTATAGATCATCTTATAGACGTTACAGATATGCATAGAATCTCACCATTAGTATTATCCCAATGAAGTAATTTTAACTAATATAATACATAAAATAAATAAATAGATATAGCAAAGTAATCTACCAGATGATACACCTAATCTTCCAGTTTTAAAAGTTTTGTTTGTGTAGCCAAATCAGTCAGAGAGAATAGTAAATATACCTAAATAAATTTGTAAAACACCTATCTGAAATAGCTAAAGAGTCGAATTATAATAAATAAAATGACTACTTTTTTATATAAAATGTCTAGAAAATGCTGTTTATTTGACTATTCTGGTAGAGAAGTCAAACAGCAACAATATTAGTAAAAACGATCAATTGTAAATAGATATTTTAACAATTTTAATTGTTTAGCTAATTTTTGACTAAATAAATAAGGTATTACATCTAATCTTTGTTTAGTTTTACCACATTATTTTTATCTGTGGATCAACAACTTTTTTTTTATTTAATACTCCTTGGAAACACTGTCAAAATCTCTAATGAAGCACGGCGCTCACAATGGTAAGAACTTGGCTACTTGTAAATTTACTGTTCGATATCAGACGATAACACATTTTTAACGATTTTAACTTTTGCTTTGTGTAAAACACAATTATACCTATATTGTGTAACACTCTTTTTCTATTTTGCGTTCATAAAAACGCAATTGTAACACGCTTTTGCGTATCGAAAAGTGCTTCATTGTGATACGCCTTTTTTCATTTCTATAGGTTGGCTGTATTGAATACATTATGACAGAAAGCAAAATTGACGTTTAATGCATGTAAATTGTAAATACTTTAATCAAAAATTCTATACAAATTTAGTTTACATTGTTATTGTTACGAAACGTGGAATTACTGTATACATTTACACTGACGGAACAAGTATCTTGAGCATGTATTGTTATGCCAGGCAAATTCTTCGTAACAAAGTTTTGCTGAGTTATGTTATTGGCTTTAATGGTAGACTCTTGTGATTGAGAATCATTCGATGATATAACTCTAGAATGACCAGATGTACTTGGCCCTGATAAGTTGTGCGCTACAGCCACTTTACTTTTCATAGATGTTTCGATGTAACCCTCAGCTACCGCAGATGACTTCCATCCACCATGACGTTTTATAGTCAGCAAATCACTGCCTGCGTCTGCTAAGTGTGTAGCACTAGAACGTCTGAAGCAATGTCCAGTATAAAGCTCTGAATTGGGCAATTTTAGAAAATCAGCTATTAATTTAGGCATTTTGCCAATCGTATTAATTCCAATCGGGCACGATATACAATAACCATTGCGATATGTAAGGAAGAATCTTGAATGATTAATATTTTTTGGTCGCAGGGCGACATATCTTTTAATTAAAGTAATCCATCTTTCATCCGTAATTGCAAAAACTCTTACGATATTATTTTTTGTTTTAGGTACACCAAAATAATATCACTCTTAAATTCTAAATCATGTATGGACATACAGTCGCGAGCAAATGTTATAGGCACCCTAAATTTTGGCCGAATATCACAGTAAGAAATGAGAAAATAAGAACTTGTAGGTAATACATTATAAATGTTTTAGTATTTTAAGAGATCTTATTAATTTGTTGCATATTAGAGTGTTTTTAGTACAGCTATAATACTTTTTAGATGGGAGGGGGAAAGTGACTTCTCGAAGACTTGCAAATATATAAAAAAAATAATACATTTACAAAAAGTATCTATAAAGACTATTGTAACCATAAAGACGATTATATAAACGTTGAAATAACTGTCACAAAAAAAATGCAAGAAACGTGAAACCCATTAGTTTTGTCAGAGGTGCCTATAACATTTGCTCGCGACTGTATTTGTTAATTCATCTCGTCTACAGGCACCTGTGTAACCCATTATTAAAACGATCTAAAATTAAATCCATTACATAAAAAATTACATTTTGCAAATAATATCGTACCTTTATTGCTAAATACAATGCGTCAGAACCTTCTTCTATAAATTTATTAATATCTTCAATGCATAAAATTTTAGATTTCTTAGCCTCGTATCCCTCAGAGAATCGTTTTAAATAGGCTTGTAATTTAATATTATTTTGATATGTCTGTATTTTTATAAATGGAAAAGCAAGAACGAAGCATGGAATACATAGACCATAAGGTAGAAGATTTCTTATTTTTACCTTGTAATTCAAAATATGCCAATAAAATGTTTTCAGATATTGTGTTGACATTATTCTGTACAGCCCATAGTTCAAATTCATGGTAGCATTTTTCATATACTGCTTTGATTTTTTCGGTAATAAATTTATGACGGCGTTATCCGCAATTTCCCGCAGTTGTGGTGGCGTACAAGATAAATTTGTCTCAGTATCACTCATTTTTTACAGTTTACAGAGACTATATTATGAAATATATTGTTTAAACAATTTAAATAGCCAAATTTGAATTTTGAATTCGTCAAATGTCAATCGTATGTCAATGTGACCAACTTCATATAAAAATAAAACTCAACATTTTTAATGAGATTTTTATTAAGTATTTATTATCAATTTATAATGCAAAATAGAAAAAATAGTGTAAAGGACTCGTTTCATAAGGCTTTTTGTCGCACTCGTTCATTAGAAAACTCGCCTGCGGCTCGTTTTCTAAACATGAACTCGTGCGACACATCATGCCTTATGAAACTCGTACTTTAATATACTATTTTTCCACTTTTGGAACACTATTCGTGGTGACATTTCATGTGAGGTTGGTAGTTTCACATTTCACATTTGTCATTTTTATATAGAGCGTGTCATAGAATAACTTATTCTAATTTCCGGAAATGATAGAGGACACTAAAATAAACCGTTTGGAGTGTTGAGTAAGTACATTTAAACAACGAAATTGGTTGAGTGAACCGACCACCGTTCGACTGAACATATTTTTCCCTCGGCGTAGTTCCTATTCAGGTATGTACCAGTTCGTGAAATTTAAATTTAGACGAGAATCTTCATCAAGCACATTAACTCGGGATATTTGAAGCTACACCTGTTTCGCGCTCGATATTAGCCCTTCGCCGTAGTGCCCGCTCGCTCTTGCATATTTCATCCCCCTCAAGGCTTCCGGGCTCCGTCACCGTTAATTTTCAAACATCCCCATTAATTCATCCTCCGACGCCTCGTGCGCGCCCGCGCCGGCTTGAGTGTACTTCTTTTCCCGTGCCGTGCATATTTCTGCCATGTTAATATGTACAATTATTCACACGTCAAGGCGACCCGCCTCCCTCGACGCTCTGTTTGTTCGCTTCGAATTCTGTGCACGCAAATATCACCCGTACAGGAGCTAGTAAGAGGGTGTCTCAACCATCGTTTCAATGGAGATGTAAAGGACGGTCATATACAGCTGGCTACCCTTAACAACACAACGTGACATACGCCACTCATGTCGTAAACTACAATATTAATTGCTCCCCTTAAACTGGGTTCCTGATTAATTGAGTTGAATTAATTTCATTTAAATTGATTGCTATGTATATTATCGATTGATAGGTAGCAAAGGGAACAAACGACGCCCACGTGACTTGTAACAAATGCAATTTTGGAAGTAATGGTCGTGATTTTCTAATTTACTCAAACATTGCGGAAGGAATTGAAAAATTACACAAACACTCAAAACAATGTGGTAAAAAATTACCTTAAAAGTACATATATGTATACTATTGTGATTTTTTAAATAGATTAAATAAATAAAACTTTATACTTAAATCCGCCTTTTCTTTACACACACCTCTTCTTCTATGTTTAATGATGTTCAAAAATACAATCCCACTTTCCTAGATGGCTATGAATATACCTGATATATCTAGAATTCACCACCACAGATCATGCGTACTAGTAACCTCCCCTCTTTCTAACCAATGAGTAGTTATATTTATATTTTTTTATCAGTTATGGGTATGTTGTCTAGGCAGCTGCACGTCTTGTGTTTCCTTCAATGTATTAAATGCGTTTATATTAATAAAAGCAATATGAAAATCAAAACACACACAATTTATTGTTTAATAATACATTAGAACATTATAAAGAGCATAAGAAATCTTACCCAAAGGTGAGTATACTTATTTGGAATGTTCAAATCAAATATTATCTACTATCTAGTATACATATTTTAGATTCTTAAATTTTCAAAATAACTTTTAAATATCCCGTTACCACTTATACATATTAAAATTTCAATTTCAACTGTCGTTTACATATATGAAAAGTAACCTCAAAGTTTTCGAAATGTTAAATGCTTATTTACACAAAAATTTAAACATTACTTGGACAAGATACCTCGAATATCAGCTTGCATTCACCCCAAAGTACTTCAGAATGGAGCTTCCTCGCAGTGACAAACCGAAAATTTTGCAAAAGGATCCACATCAGAAACACAACGCTGATATCGGGTAATCCTGGAAAGAAATCTCTTTCGAAGCATCCAAAGTATATAATTATACTAAAAACAGCAGAGACATATATGATTCCACATGAGAAAATCTCATGAAATCTTGACATTTCTTCTATATATTTTTAGGCCAATGGTAGATACATTGATTTACAAAGTAAATCCCCTTCGATGTCGGATATATCACAGGAATATGATTTAATTGATTTGACTTGACGAAAAATACAAGTTTTCATAGAAGGTTTTTATCAACAATTATCCGACTCCATGGACCCCAACTCTTTATTTCATACGAATTACTTTGAGTCTCCACTCCTTTGAAGTTGTGTCGATACTAAGGAAACTCTATATTGAAATCATACAGTTACCAGATGATAAAATTATACATCTAATTACCACGACTACGGTGTAAATTGATTATTACTGACCCAATTATATACTGGATTTACAAACAGGTGTGTACATAAAATAATAATTACATCTAGTATGATTGGTGGTTCATCCTACGTATGTACCATACCAACCCCAGATGGACTGAACAAGAGGGGAGAAAATTATGTAAAACTTCACGCAAAAATTCATCATTCTTTATAAAAAAAAATTTTGTCTCAAAACTACCAATTCTGAAACAAAAATAGTCTTTTTAGCAGCTGAGAAAATTACAAAAACACACAGAAATCTAAGCAAAAAGGTTTCTAAGTTTCATGTTTTTGGTTAAAGCATTATTATGATAACCTCATAAGTAAATCAAGTTATGTGTTATTTGTCAATGCCATTACGTATTTGGACATCTTTACTGAAACTTATTTAATAGTAATGCTAACATTAGAACAAATAGTTTAATGTTGTGGAGTTGATATAACTTCTTCTGACTTTGCAATTAAAAAAAATTCAACAGAAGTTTCCTAATGGTCACCAGTACGTTAATCTTTTACGAAATTTGGTGGAAAAAATTGAAAGAACAGATAGCGTATATGACAGCAAGAAAGGAAAAAGGATACAGGATGAAGATGCTGCCACAATATTGGCTCTAGATTCTGTAGAAACAAAAGTATAAAGTTAAATCAGTTAATTGGAAAATTACGTTTACAAAGAATTTTCAAATAAAACACAATTAAACCTTATAAACTGATTTTTGTACATGAATTCTGAAAATAGTGATGATGCTTACGTTTAGACTTTTGATTATGGATAGGAGAAAATCAGTCTGTAAATCGAAATTTCCGCGAAAATCCTAATTTCAAAATTGCAACTAGAAGTTAGTATTACAAAAAAAGTTAATGTGTAATGTGGTGTTACGTATGGAAAAACTCATTATTTTTTTAAATGAAAATGTGAATCAACATACGTATTTGCAGTTGCTTCAATTTTTTTGCTGGCTGCTAATTTTTAGAGTGCATTTTTTTAACAAAATGGAGGCCTTGTTCACTCAGCAGTTTTGGAAAGTAATTATCTGCAAGAACATTTTGAAAATAGATGGATAAGTCGTTACGCACGCGCCAATTGGCCGGCCCATTCTGCTGATTTATAGCCATAAGATTCCTTTATATGTTACACTGCATGTCTATAATACTAATTTGGATAACAATATCGAAATTTTAAAATAAAAAATTACACACTGAAGGTGTGTAGTTGTACGTAGAGTTGAAAAGTGTGTAAAAGTTGGAGGATACCGCGTTGAATAGAATAAAATGTTTTTCTTCTTCTTTAGTTCAAGTGTGTGTTTAATAAAATTCATTTTCTCAGCTGCTAAAAAGAATAGATATTTAGATTTTTGTTTCAGAATTGTCGGTTTCGAGAAAGCAAATTTATATATATTGCTATGATAAATATGTTAAATTACCCCTAAAGTAATTGTAATTATTATTTTGTGTACATTACTGTATTCACATTTTTCAACCACTGTGCCTATCTCTGCCAACAAATGAAAATCATTTATCTTTGCTTCTTTCTGGGGTAAATTTCTTAAAACCCGGATGGATGATAAATGACATAGGACGCTTTCTGACACGCATATGAAAGTCTGAATAACCCAATTACAATTTTACCCCATGTAAATAAAAAACAGCAGTTAAAATGACCGAGAGCCTCCCAAAGAAAGCTCCCCAATTTTTTTTTTTTTCAACAGCGGAAAAAATGTATTGATATATTCCCATAGGGTAATTATATTGGCCATATTCTGGGTTAAATGAATAATTTCTTCCTTTTGACTTTGGACTAACGCATTTATATCCGCTATGTACATATTTGATGGCCTCCGCATTTTTTTCCCGTCGATATTCTAGTAGCAAGTTTTACCCCCCATTCATCTTGTATCGATTTGGTTCATTTGTTATTAATGCCATTTCTGAGAATTTCGTGAAGTGATAGATGTGTCCATAGTTAAAGATTCATCAGTTTGACCTAATTGGGTTATGTCTAACTGTTTTCTCCGCCTTTTATAACGCTTTTGAAGTGCAATCGTTTTTTTTTTTTTTTGAATAGGAAAACAAGCACTCTTTTTATTTAATAATACTATATAATTTGAAAAAAAGCCTGCAGGTTCTTTTAGTAGCCAGTAATTAATACTATAGTATATAATATGATTTAAAATATAAATAAAACTAATGCTTTATTATATCCAGCAAATAAATTAATAATAATAATAATACTTCATCTGAAATTGTTGCATATTGAAGTTCTTAGGAATCGTAAAAATGTAGACTTTTTTGTTCGTTGGTTCTAAATTTTTCACATCACTCCACGAAATGACTACTCCACGAAAGCAATAAGAAGACGCTTTCACCTTCAGTATTTGGTAAAAAGACAACTGCAAACCAACCTTTAAAATACTGTGAGGTCAATTTCTTTGATGTTGATGCAGCTCTGTGTACATTAATAAGTCCAAAAAGCGTTTTTTTGCACATTCGGTCCAAAGTGATCTGTTTTGCTTTTAAAAACCAAAAAGAGTGGTGATACTAATCGTCCATTTGATGAAATTGTTGGCATGATTGTATAACCATGCTTAATGCGGGGTAATGATTGCACCACGGCTTTCATAGGTTTTGTTGCCATGACGGATAAGGTTCTACCGGAGTGTATCTCTTAACTAAAGCCACTCGCCCGAGCTGTCGTGTCGTGGCTAAGGTCTTGCACAGGGTTCTTCAACGATGCCAGTTGTTGCTTTCGGCTGCCGAAAGCCCAACTGTTAAACCTGGTCGAAAGGGATGGGGGGTCTTTGGCTTCACTGCACGACCGAGAGAGACACCTCAAATAAAACCTAAAAATCCTAAGGTGGCGAACTAGGCTGATGGGATGCGTGGCTGGATAGAAGACCAGTCTACTAGTCCAACCTTGGGGCACCTGGCGCAACCCACTGTATTTAGCCTTACCTCTGCATGCGGGGCTCTGTGGAGGTGGACCTTTTTTTCTCTAGCTACTCGTGGGATCAATCCTGGAAGAAGGATTGGAGCAGGACCTCCATAAGAAGTCTTCCACTTCCACACAAGGAAGGAACAAAGGGAGGAGCAAAACGGCTGGAGCAGATTGGGGTACAGGATGGCATCCATCCCCTCTCAAATTGCGTAGCACTGTGCAACTGAAGGGCGTTGCACCTGGGAGCACGTGAAATCGAAGAGGAAGACTTACCTAACCTAGGGCCTTCTCATATCCTACACTTTCTGAAAGGAATACGATTGGAAGGCCACCTGTAAAACAGCAAGAACAAGAGACACAATAGATCTTTTAGGTCGCAGTGTAATATCACCCTTCCAATATACACATATAACTAAAGCCACTCTCGTCTGCTTTATAAAATTTACCCGGTACATGCTAATTTTATTGACGTCGTTGTGAGTGGATCATGTGATACATTTTGTTACTTTACGAAAAGAATTCTATTAACTTTTTTGGAATGTCATACTCACTAAAGGTTAGCTTTGAATATGAATGATAGTCAACTTTATCTTTTAACAGTAGCCCATCCGTTAACAGATTATAGGAGGTCATCTAATCTGCATGTAAAGATCTGCAGATGAGGTTTCAATCAGATATCCTTTTAATATCCCGGATGATAAATGATGAGCACTAAAGACATTTTATTATCGACATATTTTTTTTTAAGCTTGTCAGTAATATCACATAGCAATCATAAATTCAGTGTGTGTACGTTATCAAATGCGCTAATTGGCGTTTAAACTCCTTATAACTTAGCAGATTATAAAGATTTTGATCTCTTGCATTTCTCCTGACTTAAAAACAAACGCGTTTGACAAGTTTTAATAGCTCTGAGTAACAGATTTTTTCCCCAATAATATCTAAAAGGGTATGACGTGAAGACGTCGAATATAAGTCATAAATTTTCACAGAAATATCCTTCCACTTTGAAACTTCTCGACCGCAACTGACAAACGGCGAAAACGCAAACTTAATTTCAAGTTTAAACACGAAAGAGGGAGAAAAAGAAGTATTCTGAGAAACATTTTTAATAACTCAACCCGCCCGCGTCTTTCGATAAACAACAGCAAACGTAAAAGAAATAGCAAAAAAGAAAAGGAAATGGGTACCGCAGAGAAAATGATTTGCGTTTGCTCGACTTCCCTTAAATAAAAAGTACAAAGAAAATGAGTAACCGAAAAAAAATAAACGCAAAAAGAAATACGAAACGCGAGAGGAAAGAAATTCACGGTATTTAACTCATTATATTGGAGAATGTACGCAGTTTAATGTTGCAGTTTCTCTTATTTTCAACGGTATTGAGGAAGATCCCTCGAGAACTCACGGTAATTTCATCTACCCGGTTTCCGATACACACAGATAGGCGAAGTTAATCCGAGACGGTTAATAAAGGAAATCGAATCCAACCCCTTTTTCGGAGATCAATTCTAAATCCCCGGGAATGTCAGTAATATCACATAGCAATCATAAATTCAGTGTGTGCGCGTTATCAAATGCGCTAATTGACGTTTAAACTCCTTATAACTTAGCAGATTATAAACATTTTGATCTCTTGCATTTCTCCTGACTTAAAAACAAACGCGTTTGACAAGTTTTAATAGCTCTGAGTAACAGATTTTTTCCCCAATAATATCTAAAAGGGTATGACGTGAAGACGTCGAATATAAGTCATAAATTTTCACAGAAATATCCTTCCACTTTGAAACTTCTCGACCGCAACTGACAAACGGCGAAAACGCAAGCTTAATTTCAAGTTTAAACACGAAAGAGGGAGAAAAAGAAGTATTCCGAGAAACATTTTTAATAACTCAACCCGCCCGCGTCTTTCGATAAACAACAGCAAACGTAAAAGAAATAGCAAAAAAGAAAAGGAAATGGGTACCGCAGAGAAAATGATTTGCGTTTGCTCGACTTCCCTTAAATAAAAAGTACAAAGAAAATGAGTAAACCGAAAAAAAATCAAACGCAAAAAAGAAATACGAAACGCGGAGAGAAAGAAATTCACGGTATTTAACTCATTATATTGGAGAATGTACGCAGTTTAATGTTGCAGTTTCTCTTATTTTCAACGGTATTGAGGAAGATCCCTCGAGAACTCACGGTAATTTCATCTTGCCCGGTTTCCGATACACACAGATAGGCGAAGTTAATCCGAGACGGTTAATAAAGGAAATCGAATCCAACCCCTTTTTCGGAGATCAATTCTAAATTCCCGGGAATATTTACTCGTATAATAACGGAAATTCGAGATTCGGAATTTATACGAACTCCCTCCTTCCGATGTTTCGCTATATTAAATTTTATTATTTTAGAAGAAAAATATTTTATACTAAGCTTATATCAGGTGGGAGTTACTGAGGACAACATAAAAAGGAATATAGAGAAATTGGATGCGGCGACAAGTCGAGGGAAGGTAGTATAAGAGAGTTGAAGAAATTCTCAATTACCCTGGCAGGAGGGAACTTTATGATTTGGATCATTTGCTCTGGACGTGTCTTGGGTGCTCGTCTTTTATGCCAGAACATCTTGGCGTTGAAGTCCTACCCGTTTGAAATGCGTCATGAATATTCAAATTTTAAATCGATGTTGTAATAAAAAATGTTCGCTTATTTAATTTGCAATGCGACCAGTTAAAGTTTCTTAGGGGCAAAATTTGTTTCAGTAGCTGATTCCAATGTGTTTTTTTTTAATATATATCTCTGCGTCATTGGATTAAATGTATTAAATTTTGTAAAACTTAAATAATTAATTTTAAAGCATTTATTTAAATTAATTTTTTAAACAACTTGGACTCTTCCAGAAATACAGAGATCTATAGTTACTTCTAATTAGATCTATAGTTAATTAATCTAACTATTAACTGTATAATTTCTGAGCCTAACTTAAGCAACTTGAACTTACACTTACACTTGAATTCGGGATGCCTCAAGGCTCTATATTAGGTCCTCTAATGTTTTTAGTTTATATAAATGATTTACCGCAGGCATTGCCAGTAGATAGATGCATTCTTTTCGCTGATGATACTACTTCATTAGTCAAGTCAGCGGAGATCGAAAGGATTGTGGAGAGAAGTAATTAGGCAAATAATGCAGCGAGCTCTTGGTTTTCCTCAAACAAGCTGGTTCTAAACGAAAGTAAAACAAAAACAATTGTATTTTCCAAAAGAAACACTGAAATAAATAATCCTGATTCAATTAAATACTTAGGAGTTTTCCTCGAGCCTAAATTACATTGCAAATAAACTTGGAAAAACATTATTCCTATTAAGAAGTCTGTCAACGTCGGTATCAGAAAGTGTCTTAAAAGCTGCTTATTTTTCTCTTATCTATTATTATGTCATATGGAATTTTGCTATGGGGTCATAGCTATCCGAGTCTTAGAATTTTTGGGCTGCAAAGAAAAGCCGTGCCACATAAGTGGGGATATAACTCCCCCCCTGTGGGCATCCTCTGGTCGTACTAACCACCTCCGCCTCCACCGACCTGGTAGACAGTAGTTGCGACATCCATCTAAAAGTCACGCCATCTACTATTGTGGAGTGTTGTCAAAAGTACCCTCTATGTCTAGAAAGGCGCACAACTACGGTTTCTTTTTCGTCAGGGCATCTTGGATTTGGGCGGTCAGCTCCACTAATGCAGTCTCAGTGGATTTGCCTGTTTGATAGGCGTGCTGACAGGGGTGCAATGGCACCCACTCCAAGATATCTGTTCTGATATAGTTATCTACAGCCTTTTCCACCGTTTTCAAAAAGAATGATGTGAGGCTGATAGGTCTGTGGGATTTAGGGTACGTAATGTCCTTTTTCCCTGCTTTTGGTATGAAGGTGACTTTAGCCCTTCGCCAGGCTTCTGGAATGTACTCCAACTCCAGACTACTTCGACTTATCCGAATCATGTGAGGAAGGATTTCTTCTTGCCCTTTCTGAAGTAGGACTGGAAAAGTCCCGTCTACTCCCAGTGTTTTGAACGGCTGAAAGGTATTGATGGCCCATTTTAAATCAATCACCAAACTATATCACAAAAGAAAAACAAAAAAAAAGGTATTTTATACTGACGGTCTTATAGATGATAAAAGAAGATAAAATAATTGTACGTACGCCAATAATTATGTAAACCCTAAAATAACATTAAATCAGGAACAAACAATAGATTTCTAACCACCACAGCTCTATTGTGTGTTTTTATTACAATCGTAAATTCCCTGTAATAAACGATTACTCGTTCGTGCATTTCGACTATTTATACAATAATGATGCAATTGAAGGAAAATTACGAATTGTCTTGATGATGAATGAAGAAACGGCTAATTTTAAATTAATCTCAGTCGCAGCTTTTAATGTGACCGTGAAAAGCTGAGAATATACGGAATATGAGATAATGGTACCGTTGACAGTAAGACACCAGTGACCTTTACCGCTTACAAACCCTCGGAGCCGGTCAACGACCGACAGTCAAGTCCCCTAAAATATACGCTTCGTTTTATGAAGTACATACAGTTTGTCATTGCGACAATTTCGTGAAGAATAAAAGAATGAATTAGTGGGAAATGGATTTTTTTTTATTTTAACAATTTATCATTCATATTTATCTAAATTGAGAAATTGGATACAACGTAAGTACCTAACTTTTATAATAAAGTTGAGTTGGAAGTTTAATGTTGATTTTCCACTTGAATTAATTCCTTTTCTACTTTGATATTGCTTCTATAATATGATTTTTTTATTTTTTGGCTAGAGGAGTGGGAAGAGCTTTTTCATCGTACCACGTTCTTGTGTTGTTATTACCTTGTATATAGACTGAAGCATTCATAGCAACCATTGAGAAATATACTTACTTTACCTCAAAAAAAAAGGAGTTGAAAGATTGAAGTCTGCAATAATATCTAATAAAACTTCTCTTTTTAAAATAAAGTTAAATTTCTCTTACTACTGCTTTAACAATTTGTTTGAACCAAGAAATAATAATTTTGTTGTAAAGATGTAAGATACATTAGAGGTGAAATTTAAATATATTTGTTCCAAGCGAGAGGAAAGAAAATTTTAGCACACTCAAAGAGCTATATTTTACTGGAACATCATTAAGTCTAGAGTATAAATAACGATTATTTGGTGGTAAAAAATAATAATAATATACAATACATAAATAATAAACAAATAAAATAGGCGATAACACTTGCGATTTTGGCGATTCTTCGGCTCTGGGTGTGGTCTAGGCGTGGTCGGTATGATTTTCGGCACAGGGATGGATGATTGGCTCGATGCAACTACGTCGTCGTAGCCTTTGGAGGCCGTATTCGACTCTCTATCGAGAAATTCCCAGCATACGGCGGCACAACACGGCTGATAATATGCAATCTAATACAATTGCAAGACTCCTCTCTTAAGAGGTTTATTCCTCGGCACAGTTACTGGTATTCTTCATTGGCAGTAAACGGTGGCCAAAGCACTCAGCAACCACGGAGCTAATATTAGCTCGCAACGCGATGCACTTTGAATAATATTCACATACGTAACTGTATCGTGGCCAGCGTCTAATGCGGGTCTTTCTACAACCGCTCTTCAGCCGAACGGCACGTCCACTCGCTTTGGACGCTGGCTGACGACTTTTTTTGTTCGCTTGCGTACCTACGCTCTCCCGGGTGCTTCCCTCAGCTGTTCGCTAATCATAAACGTTGCATTGACCTCGTTGCCGCAACAAATTTCTTTATTTGTCCCTTTCTTCCTTGACGCCGCTTACGTCATCGCACAGAGCAATAGGACTAAAAATACGTTACAAATTCTACATGCTTTATATGTTTACATAAATATAATGAAATCGAATATCTTTTATGAGGAACACAACGATCACTTTTCCTCCTCAAGCAGAGACATACGCAATATTACTTGTGCAGCTGAAATCAATGAAAATAAGTTGATCTATATTGCAACTGATAGCCAGGTGATAGTCGGCACTAATAAATCTTAAAACGTAGTCAAGATTGGTTTTGAGAATACATTCGAGAACAAAACAGTTTGACGGAAAGCAAAAAAAAACTGACGAGTTAGCAAGAATGGAGATATTAGTTCCGTATATAGGCCCTTAACCTGAACAGGTAGGGGACTTGGGTCGAAGAGAAACACAAAAAACACTGAAATAATACAATCATCAGGAAAATTGTGGAAAGATTTCTATTAAGGGATCATCAAGCAAGAAGACCGAAGAACCACTGTAGATCTCCTAAAAGGACATTGTACATAGCCAGGATACCCACAGAGAATTGAGATGAACCTGGAAATACCAATTGCAGACTATAGGATATTGAGATGACAAAGAACGCTTACCATAATCTGTGTGAATTCGAGGCAAATGGACAAGCAACTATTGGGCAAATTAAACAAGTCAGAGACCTATACAGATTATAATTATATATACCCAGAGTAGCCGGTGTAATTTAATGAGTAAATGAACTGGGCAGGCTAAATACAAAAGAGACTGCAGGCTTTCCAAGACCCCATATCAAACGACTCCAACTGTAAAAACAAACCTCCCTTCTATGATTTTTTTTTCGATTATTCTAGCAATAAGTGAGCAAAGCTTCACTTTAATTCGTATATTTATCTACCTTTTCCTTTTTACACATACACTTCGGGTACGCAAAAAGCAAAATTCTTATCGGTGAAAAGACCAAAACGCCTTCCATTTTTTCTCAACCTATCTACCTGTCGCGAAATCCTCACACTGAACTACTTCGGCTTTAATGTAAAAAAAAACTAGATAATCACAAACCACCCTCCAGTTCGTTTTTATCTCACTGCGTTTCTCGATGGCAAAAGATAACGTAGTTTACAGTCTCCTGACGTATGCTTCTAGCGCCCTCTGGCGTCGGATATCCGCCAGAATTTCACGCCTACGCGATTCAAGACTTCGTTACCCGGTGTTGGGTTTTCGTTTTTTGGCTTTCTGGGATTTTACGTAGTAAATTCTATAAAGGTGTAACGAAACTTATCGAAGCATTCATTGATTTTTTCTTTTGTTTGTGGTACTACTGATGAAGAATTTAACACTACACTGAGAAAAATACTGGACGTGATATCAATAATCTAGATTCATTGAGTGAATTTTCATCGATAGAACGACATGTGTCATTGTTATGATAAAATATTGTTTACAATCTTTGATTGAGTAATTCATTAGGGAAATAAGGGAAATTAGTTTTCATTATTATACGTCACCATTTTCATGATTTGAAGCATTCATTTAAACTCGTATAGTAGGATTCTTTAGTATTATTCGTATTTACCACAGAAGACAATGATCTTAAAAAAAATATATTTGCATTGAAAATATTTCTATTTAAGTTACGCAAACTATGCTCGCTTAGAACGATAAAATTGATTTTATCTCAAGAAAAGAAAACGGAAATAATTGGGAGTCTTATGTAAGCGCCTGAACATATTTGCCCATTAAACCTGTTTGAAAAAAGATAATCTCTTTACATGAGTAAGATTTATATGTAGCAGCGCAACGGAGCAGATGGTGGAAAGTGTTTTCAGAACTTGCAAAATTACATTACTTACACTGAGAGAACTGGATAATAAATATAACGTCAACAGTCTTTATAGTTTATAATGGTATTATAATCATATTAAATCCTATAATTCGTCTAATGAATGGTGATATAAGAATGAAAATTGTTGGGTAATGTTTTGCTATCGATGGGCAAATGCAATTTATTCTATTTATAATCTGTGGTTGCACGTATAGTTTGATTTATTAATACACATACGTCAATAAAAACAATAGATACTATGAAGAATACTGAAATGAATAATTATGTTTGTAGCGATGATTAGAAAGGATTTCCAATCCGTATGCTATTGCTGTCTAATAGCAAGGACTCACCGCTTGTCTAACCACTACAAAATGCCATCCTCATATCGATCTTTTCAATTTGAATCAATTTAATGACGCTAAGCATGCGTAATTCACTTCAAGTGAAGTCGGTGTTCGATTCATTTCGTAATAAGGCATCACTGGGTATTAGAGTACGGTCCTCAAGTGTTCTAACGGTCAGTAAGTTTTGATCGCGTTCAGTAATTTTATACGCTTAAGAAAAAACTATTTGTAGTAAAATAATTTTAGGATGGCAATTCAGCAGAAGTTACACACGATATATTTGCAGTAATTATTCCGAAAGATGCGATTACTATTCGTAATATGGTTAGACGGTTTGAAACAACGTTTACATTAATAAGTAACGAAAATAAAAATGTCCTAGCGAAAAATGTCAGTGATATCGAAATAAGTGCATTAGTGGACCTAAGTCCTAGTACGACATCTAGACAAATTGCTTGCGAATGTAATATTAGTGCAACAAGTGTTTTGAGCCGTTTGCATAAGAATACATTTCGGTCGTTTCAAGAACTTTTACCCAGTGATTATTATCTTTTCACCCTGTATATACGTCATATGATAGTCACTGGTAGCACTCTCTAAGAAGCTCGGCTTTCAATAATAAAAGATTCTTTTTTTTATTGAAAAACAATCACCCTGTATGAAACAAAACGATCTTTTAAAAATCACCAAATGACAAACTATTCTTAAGATAAAAATACTTCCACCCGACGCAAAACCGTACCAAAAAATTGGTAATAAAATATAATTAACTCGCATATTAGTTGCTGCTACCGTCGTATTCTTCCCACGAATAAGGTTACAAAGTTTTTCTCGGGAGCATATTACAGTTCGATCGATAATGTTCATTCCTAGAAGTGACGATAATTGCAACCTACTAACGCAACAGTTGTCCTCCCCTTACGCTGATTGGCTGACGATAATTAGAAGCATCAAAGACGACAAATTGCGGCTCTGTGTTCTCTGATAATGCAGCAATCTAGTGCCAAGTGTGTTTGAATGTATTCACGCAAAGTAAAGGAAATAAAAGGTTTACGTTTACATAATATGATGTGAGGACGTATAATCAGGAGTATTCAGCGAAAACCCGAGCTTATATTTTACCAGTCAGGGATTTTATGAGGAGGACACAGTATAAAACGAGTGTAGAATATTATGTAGGCTGTTTTCCTGGAGGTTTTCAAGTTTGCAACATATCTGACATATGTAATAAACATGTTTTCCGAAAGCCTACGTTTACATAGAGTTATTTTATACTCCTACATCGAAACTCTGTCTCCGTAAGTAGTTGTTCCTTGGCCCTCTTTGAAATTTCCTAACTTTGAGTTCTTACACGGATAATGATATGTATTTATTCCACAGTGCTACTCCAAACCATCCATCCATACTATGAAAGTTCACCTTTCCCTAATTATAAAATTCAAAAGCAAGTACTTTCTTTCCTAGTATACTAACTTAAAATATATCCGCTTTATCCAAAAGTACACAGCTGATATGCATATTAAAAGCGACTTATTATGATAAAAAAGCCCGCCTGCACCTATTTTGATGAAGCTTCTTTGAGTTAACTTCGAGCTTCACCATTAAATATTTAGCCAACAAGGCTTGCAAAATATAATTAATTCTACTTTGATAATGTAGATAATATAAATGACAAACATATCAACAGTTAAATATGCATATGTATGTATGTATGTAGAACCTGGCCCATTTTAAGTTTTATTCTTGGCATATTATTTCCTTTTTTAACATGCATGTTGCGTGATAAAGTTTAATAATAATATTTTTCCTTGAATTAATGTAATAGAATTGCCTCACGTAAATGTAACTGCAGTGTGTATATCTATATATCATACATTTTGTTAAATACTCTGCTTTCTGCGCAGGCTCCTATTGATTATTTTCTGTTTTTTTTTTCGTCTTATTACATATAATTGTGTAGCTATATGACTATTTAATAACACCTTCCTTATCTGTCATAAAATAATATATTAGTCACTAAATAATTTACTTAATTTCAATTACTTGAAAGACTTCAAACGTTACTTAGAGTTAATTAAATGTTGCCAGAAGGTTTTGGAACTAAACTTAATTAAAAGGAAGGTTAAATTTCCCCAGTTAAACAATGCCTAGCACCTTTACGATTAAATGGACCAGTTTTCACGAAAACATTATTATTTTATTTCCGAAAACTCGTACAGCTGTCTTTTAGAGCAATTAAAAGGATTTACAATATTGACAAAAGCCGTAAACGCTAAAATCCTTTATTGAAAGCAATGTGGAGGCTTTAAGGATCATTTCTTGGCATGAGAATAAACTATTTCTAGCATACGTAATTTTGGATTTAGTAATCATTCTTCGCATAATGTCCAGAAATCATATGATCTTTAAAATAAATGAATATAGACTCGTATATTAAAAAAAAATTGGGCTACAATGACGTCTGATGCAATATGAGTACAAGATTCAATGTGCGAGTATTACAACAGTCATTGTAACACGCGTTTTTATAAACTCCTATTTCGCATAAAAATGTCAAATGTGAAATGTTAAACCACAAGTTGCATTACCAACCTCACATAAAATGTTACAAATAAAGTGGAAAAACAATGTTACAAAGTGGAACTTTGGTTGTCGTTTATACGAGCCATCTAGCGGGACTGATAGACTATGAATTGTCCGAGCTAGTTCAAAGACTGCATCGCCAGCTTCATGTTGCAGTCGCTTGCGGGTGAGAGTTTGGCACATTGCTCCTAGGGGGTGCCCAAACTGATCTCTTTTTTCACTTAGTAGGTGATTCTACGTAAAACTTGAGATGTGATTAGTGATTAAAGTGGGTTTATACACTCGGAGGAGCGCTGATGACGCCTGGAAGGCAGAAACAGGGGTCCGTTCCTAGTGTTATTCCCTTGCTAGTATAGTGATTCCTACAATAGACCATGAGCTCCGCCTGGTGGTATTTATTTAATTAAATAAAATTAATCCTCACAAAAGCACGGATACATCTTTAGTATTTATAACAACTAAGAGTGAATTTTTGAATATAGCTTAAGGAAGTTATGAACTAACTTGTTATCGCATTTAAAATTAGTGTTTCCTAAATTACTTTCAATAAATATGAGTGTTTAATACTTAGTAAAGAAAAAAAAAATAAATGCTAGTTATTTAATGTTTGTCTAATCTCTTACACTATTTTCTATCTTACAATGTTTATGTTAACAAATTGCTATTATTATTTCAATGTAACTTTGCAGTAAAACGCCTCAACAAATAGACAAAACGTCAATAAAGTTAGCAAAAAATGTCAAAACGTCAATCGCACATGCGATATTCCAGATCGTACAAAATGCGTCAGCTGATATAACGAACCAAACTCGTAAAACTGCAAAATACGTCCGCACAGTTTACGATTTCGTCTATCGACCCAGATATTTTCATAGGAAGTCGTTTTGTTGTTCGATTCTCTCGCAGTAAATGTTATAAATATCACAAGCATTCCGCGATTCATAGATGAAAATAATGATACGTTAAGGTCCTTCCTTACGGCGTTATAGGATCGGTATTCGTAGCATTAATCATATAATGCAATTCCAAGATTATCCGTATGAAATAATAGTTGAGATGCAACAAACGTTGAATAACCATCTCGGATCTTAATTGTGTCTTGGCCGAGTTCCAATGCAGGGCATACTACTGAATCACGATTGTATATACAATAAAATTATATGGGTGCTATTGTGACACAAATTTTATGTTAGCCAACGGAAATGTGAAATAACGCGCTGTTGGAAGTTGGACGAAGTGTGTGGTATTCGGAAACTCAGGGGAACAAGGGAATTCATATTTACAAAGAGAATATTCATTCAATATAACACAAATTGAAGGCAACTGCATAATTAACACAGAATTTGGTAACAATATGGTAAAATTCTGACATTGGTTAGGTGTTATATATTACCTACGATGCATGCATTTCGTAGATAGCGAATAGAAACTAAAATATAGAGGAATAGCAACGGGGATAGAAAATTTCGCCGTGGCACGCCCACGCTACGACTACGGTTTACAATCAGACATAGTCAGAAAAGCTATTGTCGTGTCATACTCAAAGGACGACTACGATCCATAGTCCTACAGAAACGAAGAAATCTGTTGTCGTGTCACACACGAACGGCGACTGCAATCTATGGTCAAGTTGTTGGAGGAGGATCCGGTTTCGGCGGAATCTGCGGAATCTGCAACGGTCACGGTAAGTGCACGGTTTATATAAGCTTGTAGCGCAGGTGGAGATTGAAGCACGCTGTATTTTAGGCAAAAAATGCAATATTTCAGAAACGATTATCAAAAAACCAGATAGTTCCCTGATAGCGGCTGTATATTTCAAATCGTAAAAGGAACAGTAGCACACCCAGGGGCTTAAACAATATATTTTTTCTCACCCCCCCCCTCCCCTGCTTGTATATTACAAATGTATTTTTCTTTCTTTTTATTTTTTAAACTACATGTAAAAATAAAAATCACGGGTTTTGGGTTCTTTTCCAAATGTCAATTTTGGGGAGTTATCGTTATATTCAAGTATCACTACAGAAAACTATTTCTCTTCATATTTTCAGAATTAAATTTAAACCGGTTATGTTTAAAACAAAGACAAATCTTAACGTATCAAAACCTGGTGAATTAAACACATGTTACTGCATACGAACATATTGCAGAAAGTATAAGCTGCATTTTATATAAAGACTTCTTTTTGTCGACAACTTCTAAATGTAACACAGAAAATAGACAGAGCCTTTTTTCTACCAATTCAAACCTACAATTAAACCGATCTTTCATAATTACATATTGAAACTCGTATTGAAACCTCATTTCCAACATACCCTTCAACAATGTGTCTTCCAAACAAATGCACGTGTTTCACCTACCTAGTAAAATCGGTCATCGTATTCGCTATTCCCGAGTTATGTATGCTGGCGATCGATGGCTGACACGTTCCAGTTTTACTGTTTGTCCACTCTCAGGACGTGTAGGCGGTTTTACCAACGCAACGTGTCAGTAGTAATAATCCGCAAAACGGGGCTGCCTACCTACCCCTTTCTGCGTTCGACCGAACAGATGACATGGTCACCGCAGTGATTCTCCATCGATCAAACTTTGTTGGTATTGACGAATCCAGAAGCATAATTCTTGTTTCATACACATACAAGCCTCTTTGGATTGTGTGATTTATATCAGGGCGTCTCTAGGCAATGGCTCATTTCAATATTTCGAACCTCTACGAGGGATTTGATTTTAAAACTTGCAGAGTAGTCATGATCTGTATACAACGAATTTAAGACGTAAATAACGAGCAGCAATGAAATAAAATCGTTGGGAATATTCGTTTTAAATTACAAGCGAAGGAAATTAAACAAAGAGAAAACTTTGCGATACTTCCTCAATTTTCCCGTACTTTTATTGCCGCATGTAATTTCATTCTTGGTCAAAGTTAAACCTAATTGTACTTGCGAATGAACTGCCCTATAACTTCGCCTATGCCTCCCACTTAAATGAAAAAGAAATCGATTGTGGCTTTATTTTTCTGGTGCGCTTGGAATATCTTATTAAGTATGAACCACAATTAATTCTGAGTAAGTTTTACGAACTTCAACCGACGTAAAAAAATGTAAACTTCCGAACGCCGGCAGACGCGACAAAGTCAAAACACAACTTTTAATTAGTTACCTGGCCGTAAAGGAAATACCGGAACGACTACGTTGGAGGATGAAGAATCAACCAGATTATACGCCAAGGAAGGAAAATTCCACGAAGATTTTGTTTAGTCCACTCTAGCGCCCTCTTTCCAACCTTATTTGTGCTAATTTATGCCCGGCACACAGAATTTAATAATTATAAAGGCGCATTTATAGTGATAATGAAATCGAGTCGATCAGTAACTGTTTGTAACTATTTAATCTCCTCTTTATTCCTAAAAATATCCGACAATTACGATTTAAATCTTATTTTTTGGAATTCCCACCAGATAAAAAACAAAACTTTTTGCCGCTCTCTCTTCTTGCCCTCGGACAGAAATAGGAGGCAAAGGCAAGGGATATAGGGTTACTTCGAAAACGGTGGTGGAAGACTTTATAAGTGCACGAGCGAAAAATTCTCTCAATTTCGAAACCGACTTTCCCAAATAAATTTAATGGGATTTCCTTGTAGACCCTTCAAGTTTTAAATGGCGAATCCCATTCGGCGTTCTATCGGCGACATTGCGAGGTACACGTTTGTCTACAACGCTTCGCATTATATCAAACACGAATCTCTAGACGATATCGGATCTCGCCGAAAATAGTTTTCCTATTTTGTCTGTTTCTGTTTCCGGATTGAATAAGATACATATTGAAATACTAACTTAAGAACTATAAAATATACACACACAGAATCTCATTTAAAGTATTCAGTAACTGTGGGAACCTCGCGAACTAGGATGAACGCTTCATAACATTTGTAAATAAGCTATTAATATACTAGTACAAAATCGCATAAGATTCATAGGAGATCAAATTTACTTTACTTCCGAGTTTCCCCGATGTATATTCTCTCTGCTTCTATTACACTTTATTAAGTATCCCGACAGGATCTCCTTAGGTTGGTTTTCTTTGCTTTGTACTCCACTGGGTAGCCGTTCCACCGCAACACCTTCGTTCAAATTCAACGGCTATCGGTTGTAATCAATCAGCTATCTATTGCGATGCAACGGCTATCCGAACAAGTATCGTTAAAAGTGTGGTATTACCACACACACTTCAAACGTTACCAGCACACTAAATTTCTTTACCAAACCTGTAAGAACCCTAAATGTTTGAACGAATTGTCAGTATAATTTTTTATGTTTGACATTGACAATATTTTTTTTAGTCAGAGCAAATGATATATGAATCGGAAGTATCAGAAATAAGGTTTGAATTTAGTAATAAAATAACACAAAAATCATATATTTTAAAGCGAGAAAGGTATAACCAGAATACCCATTAAGAAAGGTGATATGCAAAAAGAAATTTTCCAAATAAAAAACTAGGTCGCCCAATTAGAAGGTCAATAACAAAATCTAATTGGCAATTTGAAAATATTTCGACCAAAAGGAATAAAATATATATCAAAAAAAATCGTACAGAAATGATCAAGTAATAAGAACTTAAATAATCCATCTGTCACTATCCATTATCCCTGAGTTAGTTTCTTTTGTTTAGCCGCATGTACAGTTTCATTTATATTACAAATAGCAATAACAGCATAAATATAATTATGTATTAAACAATACATTGAATTGAAAAAAAAATCTGTTGAAACGTATTACAACACAACTTGTATTTTATTTATAAATAAGCCACATTTCCAACGATAATCATTTATAGAAAAATACACCGTTAGAGGCTGAAAGTTTTTGGATATTTGTAAATCAAAAATAAGTTGCCTCTCACCTTGATCATTTACGAACACATGGTATCTTACAATTGGTTATAATCAATCGGCTATCTGTTGCGATGAAACGGTTATCGAAATTTACGTTGTTGTGTATTATATTTTATCCCATACCAAATTTTGTTTAAAGAAACATGGAAATTAATGTCAAAACAATGTAACAATTTGTCCAAATCTAGTTACATTTTCGGAACATGATTAGCAACGGCTGTTTATAGAATCCGGTCGCTTTTTTTTTTCGTTTTCCCGGAATGGAACTGAATGTAAGGCACTGGAATTTGTCATGGGATAAAATAAATAAAATTGTTGACGTGGCCTAACGGATATGAGAAACATAATATATATGTATATAAATACATACGTAGGCTATATATATTCGTTTCGCCACTGTTTTGCTATAGCGCAGCTACATTCAAAATATAAAATATCAGTTTTTCCTGACCGACTGAGGATGAAATATCGAACAGAAACAGTCGGGCTAGGCAGCCACATGCTGTGACATCCTTTCCCTCCGAAAATATAATATATATAAAACTGTCGCGGCACACACGGTCAAGGTCAACGCGAATTACGAAAACAAAAGAGAGGGAAAATGTCGCCACATTTTCCCCATATGTGATTTCTCACGTCTCGCTTCGCAGATCCATTTCTTGATCCGTGTAGTTCGTAAATCCGAATACGGTCTTCTTCCATCTCCGCGAAGTCCAGCTTAAAATCGCGGATTTATAATGCTTTCATTTTCGGATTTTTACGACCCTGGTTAAGGCTACGACAGTGACTAAAATCCTCAGGTCGCTTACTGCTCTTTAGAACAAAGAAATTGTCGGAAGCAAGTTGAAATAATGTCCTTTCCTATTCCATACCTGCTTTTTTATCACCGCGTGCTTTTATGCCGAATTAAATAATTAATGCTTCGACTTGTGTGCGTTCCCGAAGTGGACACTGTGAGGATTTTGTCGTTATTGCAGTTGTAACTTAAAGGTTGTGTCTCTGTCCTGTGCGAAGGATGAATAGAATTTTATGAAACGAGACAAGAGTAAATAAAAGATTATCTAAGATACCTTGTCACCGATCCATTATTGTTACTATATATATTAGCTCTTATACAATACTAATGGCCCGAAGATGGTTAACCAACCACAAAATAATGATTTTTAATTAATTGAAATTTCATTGCCACTACAAAGGATATTAATATTTGAAATATGAAGTCATCCAGAACATATGCAAAACCTGATCATAAAATACATGGAATTTCTAAATTTTACAAGCAATGTAAATTTAAACTCCACATGTTGACATGGCATTGGTCAACAACTGAGTCCTTTGTACTCATATTTATTTTATTTTATTTTTAATATCAGTTTATATCCTTAAAAAATATTTATCCTGCGAAAAATTAAATGTTATATTAAGCCTTAGATTACAGTAACTTCTTCAACTGTTCATGAAAGTTTGCATTATTTATCCAATATACAGCAAAATATCATGTTTTCTCTCATCATTGCTAGTGAATCAGGCTGGGAACTCTTCAAGTCCTTATTTTTCTGTTGCAGATTTGCATTCTTCAGGAAAAATATATCATTTTGACATACTGCTGTGGACACCTTTGTTTTCGCGAGAGTTTTTTTTAAGTTGCACAGATGTGTTCATGTTTACTGCGATAACCCTTTGTCAATGTTTTAAATTAATTTCATTTGTTAATATGTTTTGCGTTCACTAGTTTTGTTTATGTTAGTATGTTTTGAGATTCCGTCCGTTGGTGGACTGATCTCTGTGCGACTTCGCTGTACGCAGCGGTTGAGTTTGTCTTTCAATTACGAGATTGAGACAAGCGTGAGTAGACGTAAAATTTTATATTGCTTGCTGCCATTTTGTGATTTCATTTGATTTTGAGAATTGAATTCGTGTTAATTGTTTTTTTTTCGTCCATCAAGGAACTCGCTATATAATAATTGTTATTATATTGTTGTGTACACAACTTAGATATATGATCATTTACTATTTTTGTTCTGGAAGATATTTTTAGTTTAAAGAGTTAATTTTGTCGTTTTTTTTAATTTTGCTGATTTGTAATTATTTATTAATCACCTCGGGTTGGGTGAATAGAAGCTTTGTGCTTGTATGTAAGTTTTTCTTTTGTTAATTTACTCGAATTGTCCACGTTTAATTTAGTTTGTTTTAATTTGGATTGATGGATAAATAGGATTATCTTCTTGAACAAAATTGTTTTTTTCCTTGTTGTAGGATTTAGCATTATCCTTTTGTAATTTAGAATCGAGCAGTTTTGATTTAGACCAGGACCCTTGGTCCACGGTTTTTTTTTTCTGCACAATTGTAATTGACATTGTTTTTTTTTTTATATAATAAAAATTCTTGATTGTTATTTAACGTCATTCTAAATTTTGTTCTTTTATTTTTGATTAAACCTTTTCAATTTTTGGGGTAACTCTGAGTTTAATTGTTCTTTTGCGCCCTTTTAAATTTTTATCCGTTGAGCTAGCTAACTTAATTTTCATTTTTTTAAATTCATTTTGCATTTTCAAAATTCTTTTGTTACCTTCAGTACATAGCAATATATAATTAAAACGATAATTATTTATTTAACAAATCATTTCTAAATCTGCTATCTTTGATATAACATATTGATGGCAGGTTTAGAATTACTTCCATTGCGGTGGTAGTGCCCGATCTTATCGCCCCTGTGGCGCACAGACATGCCGGCCTCTGCACACCACCCAGCGTTTTGGTTGCCCTCACCTACCACTAAGGTCCCATTATCTTTCTAGTGCAAGAACTAGATCTCTGTGGCACTTTTGTCATATTTTGGACGGCATTAGACGGCATCATGCCGGTTATGTAATTTTTACACTATTGTGGCACGATGAACTGGGGGCACAAGCAAAGACGTGCCACGTTTGGTTTCGGCAGTCCGCTCGGCGGAGAGATTAACACAGTCCCGAATTCGTCGGACCAGGACTTTGGGTGGCGGTTTATCCTGGGGCTCCACGACTTGGGCAAAAAGGAGGTTAGAAGATTCGTCCGTCTCCATCATGACCGGGCTAATTCAAGCAGCTGATCCTTCAAATTTACGACCGGGTGCCTCGGTATGGCACAAAAATTGGTAAATTATAAACAGCTGCGGGCCCAGCAAGGACCCCAGTGGGACCCCAACCCCGATCGGACGCACAGATAGGAATAAATCGTCCCGACCCTCACGGAAAAGCTGCAAACCATCAGATACGACCTGACGAGTCGAAACATGCTGGGGCTGATTCTAAGTCTTGCCATTTTGCAAAGCACACCATCATGCCAAACCGAGTCGAAAGCCCGCTGAAAGTCTAGAAAGATAGCCACGGTGGTCTTCCTCCTGTCGAAACCATCCCTGACGGCCTCAGTCAGACGGCGGAGTTGGTAGTCTGTAGATAATCCCGCCCTGAAGCCAAACTGTTCGTCTTTTCCGGGTTTCGGAATGGCAATGACGGCGGCATGCTTCCAGATGGACGGGAAATGTGATAATGATAAAATCGCATTGATGATCTTAGTGAGAGCCGCCACGGCGGAAGGGGGGCTGCTCCCACCTGCCGCACCTTTGGCCATCATACTATAGCTCCGTATGTTATCATAAGTCTAACTACCCTTGTGTATAACCAGAGAGTCATCTTAAGGGTGAGTCCCTCATCATCTTAAGTCTAAGACGTGTGTCACGTGTTCGGCTTCTTTACAAGAGTTACGCCAAAAAATTGTTAAAAAATGCCCATGAATGCCAGAAATGTTGCGAAATGTCATCAGAGCATTTGAAGCAAGCTTTACTGTTGTATGGAGCTCAATGGTCATCATTTTGAATATTTAATAAAGTAAAATCCAAACCATTTCATTCTAATCGTATTTTGTTACACATGTTGCAAATTATGCCCTTTTAGCTTACTTTTTTGGATATATATTGCCATAAAAAGAATTAAAATACCTTTTGAATGAGTGATCACGCAAACCCATTTTCCCTATTCAAATTTTGATGAACGATTTTAAATTGTCAGGCCCGTTATTAAAAGTCGTCCCTCCCCTAGTAGCAAAATTTAAATTTCCCGCAATTATTCTTAGTAACTTCAACCGAAAGACAACAAAGTAACTAGTAATCTAATACAAAATTACTGGTAATTTAGTGTTTCAATGATGAAGTTACTAAAAATAATTGCGGGAATTTTAAATTTTGCTACTAGGGTCTAATATGACAATTGACAGGTTTCGGAATTTTATATAAATCACAGCAGTTATTTGTTACTTGTTTCAATTGAAATGCTTTTTATATTAAAACCATCCCTGTCCAACTTTAATTGGACAAATCGTGACGCTTTCCCCTCCGATGGGGAGGTAGTTTAGGTATCACTCCTCAGAGGCGCTGGAGTCAACATGCAAGCACATAAAGTTGCCTACATACAAGGAAAGAAATTTCAAAAAATATGTTAATAAGATTGCCTATAATTTAGGCACGAGTGCGCTACCACAATTATCATTTATTGTAGATTGAAAAATCGAAACCATTTCAATAAATTTATTTAATTTCATTGATGAGTAGTATCTCTTTTAAGAAAACTTATTATTCTAGAGCAAACATGATTGATCACACGATCCATAAAGAGTACTATTTAGAAGATCTACACCAACAGTTCGATAAAATATCCAAATTTCTAATAAAACAATTGAAGACACGAGTACAAAATCAAACTTTTTCAGAAATTAAGTTTTTTATGTAATTTTTATCAAAAGTAGTGTAACATAACCCCTTCATACATTCACAAGACTCGAGTGTTCTTGAATTTCTGGAATTTTCGATGGTGCTATGTGAAAGATGGGTACAAAACACCTTGATTCATGCAAAAAAGACATAGCACCCTCATCCACTCGTATCTTCAATTCATAGACAACTAAAGTTCCGTGTGACTTATTTTTATCATCTATTGTACGTATACCAATTCCTTAACACAAATTAAAAAGCAGAAGATAGATACGATTTACTCTCGCAGTAGTTCAAAAACTTTCATTATGGCCAAAACAAAACGGGCGCATTTGTTTTTGGCCCATTCCTACTGAAACGGACAGACGAATACCGGTGAATATTTAGCGAGGCATTCGCAGCTTTAAATTATCCCCACGGCGCGCACACCGATATAAACTACTCGGTGAGGCAGTTAATTCCCACCGAGTGTTTATCCAGAGCGTTATTTGGGTCGTTAAATTTTAGAATGCGCGCACGGTATGCTAATAATTGCCGCCGAATAAATACGAAGAAGCGCAACACTCACCAAACGATAAAACCCAACCATTTTCGAAACCGGTAAATCTTTTACCGTGATTTTCTATCTGGACTTTTTTTCCCCACCACGTTCGAAGACCGATATTGTAAATTAACTTTCGCCGGTCATCGCGATTCCAGCTTTTAAACGGGTAAAGAGAAACATTGGATGGGAGATTTTGGAGCCTATTTGAGGTTGGGATCCTGTAATTCGAAATCCTCTTTTTTTCAGCCTGCTACCGCCGCTTCCTTTGATGGATAGAGCGAAAATTGATAAAACCCTTAGCCTTGTGGCACTTTTCAATTAACCCAGCGTTAAATAAACAGCGTCTTTATTTATAAATGGAGTGGTATCGGGTCGAGAAATGAAGTGGTAACGCTACCGGAGCCGAGCGGGTACGCTGCTCCTCTTGAGGGATAATTAATGGCCTCGAGGAATTCGGCTTGTGCTTTTTCGTATCTGCTCTAGATTATTTTACAGCCGCGGGAAAACGCTGAAGCTTTAAGTTCGTAGTTTCTAATTATACTGAGTTTACTGGTTTCTTTCCAGGTATAATGATTATACACCAAAATGAATTCGTTTTTCTAAACGATGCAATGTTAGATACACTTTCCCTATAGCCTTAGTAAAATTGCATGCATGCATAAAGGCACGAACAGCCTGTTTTTGGCAAGCCAAAATCTTCATACCGAACAGAGACCAGGCACTTGATACCTGGTTCACGGACGGATCCAGCTAGGGCACAGAAGCCGGTATTTGTGTGCCCAGCCCTAATCAAAGAATATCCATAAACCTGGTGAAGCATACAACGGTCTTCCAGGCAGAGGTATTCGCCTGTACAGAAATGATTGCAAATGGGGGCTACATGAGGAGGAGAATAAATATAACGACTGGCAGCCAGATTGCTATCAAGGCAGTCTCGAATCTTGCAACTAGGTCAAAACTAGTTAGAGACTGCAAACGATCCCTCAATACACTAGCACGAGACTCCACGATATCTCTGATTTGGATACCAGGACATGAGGATATAATAGGGATCCCCAAGGAGGGCTCTAAAAGACAATTCATAGGTCCCCAATAAAATGCGTTTTTCATGGAACCAAATGACGAATAAAATTTATCACAAAAATATCAAAAGAACAAAGGTAAACATGACAAAAATACTCCAAACTGTGGTAATGCTGCAAACTTCTCCTAGACCCCTCACCACAAACTGCACTAAACTGGACGTACTGCTGTGTACTGACTGAATTAAATGAATTTTAAAATGAACAAGAAAATTAAAATTAGCTAGCTCAACGGAAAAATTTAAATTGAAC
Organism: Protaetia brevitarsis; assembly: GCA_004143645.1. Taxonomy (NCBI): domain Eukaryota; kingdom Metazoa; phylum Arthropoda; class Insecta; order Coleoptera; family Scarabaeidae; genus Protaetia; species Protaetia brevitarsis. The sequence continues at coordinate 3,138,124 of RXPK01000109.1, forward strand.
AAAAGAACAATTAATCTCAGAGTTACCCTCGCGAATTAAAACTTGAATCCAACCACGAAAAGTAAATTGTGAGTGAATGAAATCAGACTTTCTTAATTACCCCAAAACTTGAAAAGGTTTAATTTAAAATAAAAGAACAGAATTTCAACCCAAAGATGCTAAGTAACAATTAAATTTATTATTATTCAAAAAGGGTCAAATTACAACTTGTGCAGAAAAAAACCGTGAACTGAAGGTTCTGGCCTAAATTAAAAATTGCACTTGATTCTAAATTACAATAGGACAATGCTATTTCCTATACAAAGCAAAAGTTATCAATCCACATGGTATCAAATTAAAATATACTAAACGTGAACGTGAAGAAATTTACAAAATTGAAAACTAAATGCAAAAACAATGCTTCTACTCACCCAAACCAAGGTGATAGATAATTAAAAACGAAACAGCAAAATTGAATAACGAAAAATTAACTCTTTAAACTATAATGTGAAAAAAATAAACTAAAATGTATCTTCCCGAACAAAAATAATAAATGATCTTATATCTACAACGTGTACACGTCAATATATTAACAATTATTACAATCTGAATTCCTTGATGGACTAAAATTTTACAGAAATCAAATTTCAATATTAAATGAATTACAAAATGGCAACAATGATAGAAAAATACAAAAATACGTCTACTCACGTCAATAGTCGAACAAGGAACTCTCCGATAAAACTCAACAATCGTTTTTCTTACAAAAATCCCTCTCTTAAAACTTACAACGCAAACGCACAATTCACCGACAAAATCTAGTAGAATAAGCATAAAACAAAACTAGTAAACGCTAGACAAATTAATGAATGGAATTAATTTTAAAAAAACTTAACACTTAATTAATGAAACCATACAATTAACTCTTTAACTAAAATAAACAGTATTGTGAAAATTCTCGGAACATTGATTAACGGCTGAATGGAATAAAGAAGACAAAATCTATGCAACTTAAAATACACTCAGCGGTAACGCTGGTAGTCTAACCACAGCAGTACATTTCGAAAGCAAAGCTATCATCATCAGCAGAAACACTGAACTGAAGTCAGTATGTCCAGTTTAGTGCAGTTTGTGGTGACGGGTCTAGGAGAAGTTTGCAACAAAGGTACGAATTACACGTACGATCATGATCGCGTCGCACGCATCAGTGAAATGCGTCGCGGCCACACATTTATAGAACGATCGCAATTAGAACGAGTGCAGTTAAACCGTAACTGAATCCATAACGTTTAATAGCGATTGATAGCGAAACAGCAAAACGCGATCACCGGTTACTAAAATCAACTATTACTAGAACGCGTTGTTGCTGCTCAAGCGCTTCCCAGTAACTAGTTACCAAGATTTCACCGTTTAGCACATCACTATTTTAAGTTCAATTGGGAAAACTTGCTCCTCTACGCATTTCCTAAAAATTACAGCTAGAGTTGCTCAATTCTTGATCGAATTGTTTCAGCAAGTAAGTTGACATATTATACATGTCATATGCTTGCTTTCCCTTTAATTTTCGTAAGACGATTTGTATTTTATTTGGTGTGATGGGCTTGAAATAAAAATACTATGAATTACTAATAAATTTAACTATTACTAATAGTTAAATTGCGCAGGAGCACCTCAGAGGAAGAAGTTGGATGTATACGATTGGTAATTTGTTCAGACTACCGCACAAAAGCATCCATTCAGCTCTTCTGCTGATAAGGAAGAAGTCATTTTTTTGTGATTATGTTTATGTTCTTTTCTTACCTTTTTGTTTATCTGCTTTAAAATTAAAAAAGTACTACGTTTGGAAAATGACGTTTCGGATCTTTATCGCAGTATAAATCGTTGGTGTAAATTAAAAATAATAAAAGTCCAAGGATAGACCCTTGTGGAACTCCGCAGTTGACTTTGGCAGATCGAGACCTTTGATTCTTCCACTACTACATTTCGTAGATGAAGTTGCGGATCTTTATCGCGGTGAGGAATAAACGAATTATATACAGGATGTATCAAATAAAAAAGTAAATTTTGCTTGGGTGTTAACTACACGACATATAAAGCACAAACCCGCCGAAACCGGATTTCATTATTAAAAAATAAAAAAAAGTAAAATTTAGTGCCAAAAATTCTCTAGTCCGGGCCTGATGCAAGGAAACATCATGTTAAGCACCCGCTAAACGTGGTATTATGTACAAATACATTGCACTCATTCAGTATTATTCTTAATGGTATGCCGTAAGTTCATTTAACGTCATTCTGAATAAATAAAGGCAATGGGCCAGTGTGCCCTTGTAAAAATAGCAAAACTGAGGCATTTTAAATTTCTTCTTTTTATAAAATAAAACATTCCTTTTTTGTTAAAAGCATTCTACGTAAGTCTACAAAGTATTATTTTTAATATCCTGATAAGACGTTCGAGTTTCACCGGATATGCGACTTCAGTAGTTACAAAAGACGTAAATATTTTTCTTTTGCTTTGTCGAATCGAGAGTTAGTTGTTAATAAACGGTACCACATGAATCTGAGTTATTTCTTTTGGATTTATTTAATCATATAACGCAAAATGAATTGAATCGAATTACACAGAAATAAATGTAGATACAGAAAATTTGCAAACACGCCTTTTTACCATGATGTTGCGCGAAAATGAATCTATACATTCCCGCGCTTTTGCCGATACATCAAGCTTCGATTTTCTTTATATGAAATTATGATGGTGCTGAAAAGGATCGTTTCTTCGAGACGGAAAGAATTTAAATAAAATGTTCGAAGTGGCTTGCACTCCAAGCGGCGATCCACACAAAACTAACAGCGGTAATGGCTGAATGATAGTGGCAGTGTTGCCAACTCGTGGGAAATTTCCCGATTCGTGGGAAGTTTTGAAGTCGAAGGGAAAAAGGGAAATAGCATGGTATTCGTGCGAAATTTATTTTTTTTAGCAACGTTGTGATATCCTAAAATAAGACGTATTTATCAGGTACAAATATACAAGCTATGCTCTTACGAAGTCCCAAATACGCTCAAGGTCGCGCAGCTGCTCTCAACCGCGTCATCTGCGTGTGTTCACGTTATTCTATGATATTTTCGTTGATAATTAAGATTCAATTGTGATTTAAAACACTTTCAATGCATACTCCATTTACATGTGGATTTATTATTTATATTTGTCCATTTCTATTTATTTGGTAATGCGTAGTAATTTTATGAAGTTTTATTGCTTCAATAGAATGGTGCGACTATAACAGCTCACCGGTTTATTTTATTGGTAGGACTGGATCTCAACCGCGTCATCACGAGATGCGCAAGATCCATATCTTGTATATTTCTATCATGGTTTTGCGCATTCGTGGGAATTTTGTTTAAAAAAGGGAAATTTTGATAGTTCTCGTGGGAAATTCTATGCCTAAAGGTTGGGAACACTGGATGGTGGTATGTGGGGGGTATACTCGGGACAGCATTTAGATTGGGCACAGGTGCGGCTCTAGCCCACGGTATTTACATTTTTTTTTTTTCTCGTCAATGCTTACAGATAGATCCCCTGTGCATTAAGACTTTTTGATCGTAAATGATTACAGCTGCTACATATTATTATATTTAGCTCTATATCGAATACACCCTGTATTTCCAATAAGTTTATTGGAGACACATTTATTCAACTACACCAATCAATTTTGTTTTGACAAATTTTTATTTTGTCACCGTGACGAATGCAGACAGATCCCGACTTGTCAACATCAAAAACCTTTTAACCCACACCGAATATCATCGAATTAAATTCCCAAACACGTACATAGAGAACGACTATCGATTATTCATAACTTAATAGCTTCCAATTTGTAAAGCAATGATATCGGAATTACCCGAAGAATATCGTACCCCGGTTGTATCGTAAGCTCAATTAATTCCGTTCCCCTACAATACTTAATATCCAACTCCCATACAGACGATATTTGTCAGGTGAGTACTAATATCTTGACATATATTCGGAAATCAAGAAACCCCAATCAGCACACACAGTTCGCCCAGTTATTGCCCTTTTATCGTCACCTTCTGTCGACGTTCACACGATCCTAACCGCAGTCGGTGCGGTTAAACATTCGACGTCCTAAAACTGTTTATGTAACTTCACGATTTACGGATTTCGGGCCGTTGGAGTTTTGTACGGGATTCCCCGGAGTCAAAGCCGATTTTCCCTGTTACGCACTATAGGATCGTGTTAGAGGTTAGAACGAGAGGAATGAGTTGACGTAACTCGACGGAACGCTGCGTAGATTCAATGCTCGAACGGATTGTACCCCACGCGTGTTTGAACATGCCGTGGGTGGGGTGCAACTCAAGTAATATTACATTAACGAGACGTGTAGTGTGTAATATGTCGGAACTCGCTTAACAAGCGGCGTTTTGAATTAATTGAATTTAGAATGAATCTAGTCGGGGCAGGACGGAATTATTTGCGAGTCTTCCCTCGCCTATAATTCCTGCAAAATTTTAAAAGATTTATAGAAGGTTTAATCGTTTGTTCCTAACCCGGAGATTTGCGAATTTGTAACAGATTAATATAGAACTGAAAATGAATGCCCTAACAACTAAAACAATTACAAACTTAGTAGTTTATTAAAAGATTCCTCCAAACTAAATGAAAAAAATGTTTTTGATAGATTATTCTCAAAAAGCATGGTTTCATTAAAAGCGAAAGTATAGAAACTATTCTATATGACCTTGTTGGTAGTATATTGACTGCCTTTGAAAACAAGTTGTTATTAGATCTCAAAAGCAAAACTTTCGACAGTGTAAACCAAACTCATTCTTTCTCAAACTTTTCGTTGAGTGGAATCCTTGGTTGTTTGTATAAAATAACGTATTCAAACAGGACTTTTACTTTTTAATGGGATGAGTGGTTCTGTTTTTTGTTACCAAACATACAGGGTATTCTACGTAACTGGTTCATTAAAAGTTTATGATGTTCTATTATTTACTTATGTTTGAGATTTTGGCACCAGTATCTGTTCGATTGGAACTATAAATGTAAAATACCTTAACCAAAATATCACTTCCGGTTGACCGGAAATGGATGTCAACCGTGTTATTTTAAATAGAATGATATAATTTTTTATTCATTTTTGGATTCTACAACTATAAATACGTCAGTTTTCATTAGCAATTCCTATAGCTACATGTTGCCGTTTTTGAGTTATTTAAGTTTTTCTTTTTTTTTAGTCATAATCATTGCCCCATTCTGAAATTAATATCTCGGTTAATACTGCAAGTAGTGACTCCAAATTTGCTATGTTATGAATGTAGATATAACTCTAAGAAACGGTAAGCACACTTTACATTCTAACATACAGGGTGTTCAAAACTGAGGAACAAAGTGACATATTTTCAAATGCAGAAAACTCATTTTTTTTTAAATAGAACACCCTGTATTTTTAATTCCGAATTAAGAAGTAAATATCATCCCCTATCACTTTATATCAGCATTCACTATACCTATCTTTAATAGATTTTGAGATATGAACGAATATTTGTTAAACAGACTAAGTAGCCCTATCTTTGCGTGTTTGTAGATGGCTCTGAATGGGATTAATGTCAAATTCATTGACTAACCAAAAGTGTTTATATATCATTGTAATTACACTTTCGTACAACGCAATATTAATAGAAATGACTATTCGAACAGACATTCTTGTATGGTTATTCAAAAATAATACATGAATTTGACGTGAATCGATTTCAGAGCCAGCTACAAACACTTAAAGATAGGGTTAGTTAGTCTGTTTAACAAAAAGTCGCTCATATCTCTAAATCTATTAAAGATAGGTATAGGGAATGCTGATATAAAGTGATAGGGGATGATATTTACTTCCTAATTCCGAATTAAAATACAGGGTGTTCTATTTAGAAAAAATGAGTTTTCTGCATTTGTAAATATGTCACTTTGTTCCTCAGTTTTGAACACCCTGTATGTTAGAATGTAAAGTGTGCTTACCGTTTCTTAGAGTTATATCTACATACATAACATAGCAAATTTGGAGTCTCTACTTACAGTATTAACCGAGATATTGATTTCTCAATGATGCAATGATTATGATTAAAAAAAAAGAAGAACTTAAATAACTCAAAAACGGCAACATGTAGCTATAGGAATAGCTAATGAAAACTGACGTATTTATAGTTGTAGAATTCAAAAATGAATAAAAAATTATATCATTCTATTTAAAATAAGAAAGTTGACATCCATTTCCGATCAACCGGAAGTGATATTTTGATTAAGGTATTTTGCATTTATAGTTCCAATCGAACAGATACTGGTGCCAAAATCTCAAATATAAGTAAAATAATAGAACATCATAAACTTTTAATGAGCCAGTTACGTGGAATACCCTGTATACTTAATACTATTGATGAATGTTGAATTCTGGTGGGGGGTTCATCATCAAATTGGTTGCAGTAATTATTTTTTGTTGGCACATATTTGTCGTAAAAAAACGTGCGAATGGGGCCGTTTGTAATTGGGAATATTGAACTTTTAAACTGCACCAAAATTTCATTAACAGCGATGAATCTGATATCATTTGAATGAAAGTTTTCTATTCTTTTATTGGGATAGTAGAATGTTGGCGCAGTACCAAAAAAAATGTAAATTTTAATGCATGATTTGCTTCAGTATTTAATTCATTAGAAAAATACTGATTAAAATATTTTTTTTCGCTGATTTCAACCACTTCCTCTTCTGAAAGGTATTTAATTGATGGTAAGCAATCTCCTTGAAGCACTGAACAATTTGTGCGCATTGCCAAAAATTATTTTCCTTGAAAACAAAATTGTTTTTGTGACCAGTAAAAACATTTACTCGGTTACCCTAAAGAATTAATCTGAGTTCGTTAATCTTTGTAAAAATGCCGCTTAAATAGACCATTTTCAATCACCTAATTTCTATCAAATAATCGACCTTTTTCAATTCAAAATAGTGTTCAAAAAAAAAAACACGCACGTAGTTCCTTAGTTCAAAAGAAAAACAGTTAGTATCTTTTTTTAGCGATAACGTTAATTTCTAATTAAAGGTGAGCACCTTTGAAACAAGGGCTATTTTTTTTTTATAAATATATTTTGGGTTCATATTTTTAAGTTTATATGCAACAAAAATATTTGCCTGCGATTTGAATTAGTTCAACGTGAAATTAAAATACTGGAACGGAATTCTGACCTGTTATAGATTTAAGTAATAATTTTAATCAAGTAAATGAAATGAAATAACAAGAAAGAAAACACAAAACAAAGGAATCCGTTATATATAATATCCGTATAATATAATAATATAACCATGCAAGGACATGCAATACATCTCAAAGGAAATGTGAAAAACTACTGTTATTCTTAGGTATATTTTATAGTTAACCAAATATTGGGTAGAATATGGGCTAACAAATATTTGGTTAATTGAATCAAATTATTTCTTCATTTAACCCTTTACTTTATTTGAAATAACAAAATATGTTGTTCGATTAACTAAATTTTCATGATAAAATTTGTTCCTAAAATTATTCATTTGTTGTCCTGAACAAATTGGTTTTTCGTGTAAGATAGTTGAAGAATGATTCAAGAACTTTACAAATATAACCTCAAACATGGGTTACAGAACAAGTTCCAATCGTGAGATCTTTTCAGAAACATAATATGAAACATTGTTATTATCCGGTTGCACTTTTAAGGTATTTTCCTCAATTTTGTTTGTGTACATTAGTGTAACATTGGTATGCACCAATATAAGTATTTACTTTACGAGATGAAACACAATTATCATTCGAATCTGACAACTTTATTATAACTGTCATATTTTAGAAACATTTGCCTAGTATGCTTGATGTTACATCTTCCTTTTTTTTTAAAGAACTTAACGAAACAAAAACAATATAAATAAACAAGTAATTTTTAAAACACGAATTTATAGATTCAATCTTGATCTCGGTTTCACAATTCTCCCTGATCTAGTAGTCACTGGTACTTCAGTCTTCGTTTGAACCGTATCGTCACTTAAATTCGGGACCACAGGATCTTTTACTGGTACTCCTGGTATGTTGTTTTCTGTTTCATTGGTTTGGGATGTTTCCTTTCCATTATTTGTTGGCACTGCAGTAATCGGATTTTCTATTGTGGCTTTGGTTTTATGTAACATCGAGGAATTTCTTCGATACACTGTGCCGTTTTGTGTTTTCACTATTACTGATCTGGGATTAATGGTCTCCTCGATTACTTCGCCACTGATCCAGTTTCTGGTGATACCTGATCCTTACGGGATAACCGTATTGAATTCTTCAGGAGCTTTGCTTCCACGATCTGCGTATTTCTTCTGTTTATTCTCGTAATCTTGACAATTCCGAAAACACCTCTTCCTTTACCACAGAATACAATGTGGTCTCCTTTACTGGTAATGTTGTCTTGGTAACTCGACTCATTAGTCTTTGAACTGGAGATCCCAATAATCCATTCCTAGGTATATTTCGGTAGTTGAGAAGCGCCATTTGTACATCTGATTCATCTAGTAAACATTTTTTTAAAATGTTTTTTAAGATTTGTACACCTCTCTCAGCTAGGCCATTACCACGAGGATGATGAGGACTTGACGTTCGGTGATTGAACGACCAGTCTTTAACAAATTTTTTAAACTCTACGGATTTGTAACAGGGACCATTGTCAGTTTCGAGTGTCTCGGGAATACCGAATAAAGCGAACCAAGTTTTAAGATGCGATATGATTTCATTGGTAGCTTGTGATTTAAGTGGCTTAAAATCAACAAACCCGGAATAACTGTCAATGACACAAATATAGTCTTTACCTTTATGTGAAAACAAATCACTTGCGACGGTTTGCCAAGGATAAGTCGGTATCGGCTTTGTCTGAATAGGTTCTTTGTTATTTGACGGAGAGATTTTATTTGTAGCACCCAACTTTTGAACTACTGCAAGTGGCAAGACATTGCACTCAGCACCTGTATCTAATTTGACTCTGAAAGTTTTTTCTTTATACTTCAAATTTTCATACCAGGCATCATCATATTTTTTATATTTACAAAGCAATGTACATAAAGAGTCTCACCTTCAGTTTCAGAGCTGTCTGTATTTTCTTTTTCCAAGGTTTGAACGTTCTTTGATGCGTTTTTCTTGAATTTATTTTGATTTATTTTTGTATATCTTTTCTTCCAACACTGTTCTTTAAAATGTCCCTTCCTATTGCACTGTTTGCATAAATTATTAAAGGCTGGACAATTTCTTCTTTTATGCCATTGACCACATCTCTTGCAATTAAATTCTTCTGTAGCATTTTTGTACTTACTTTTAATGGCATTAATTTGATTAGAATTGTCTATTTGAGCTTCTTTTAGTTGCTTCGTTGCACGTTCACTAGCTCTACATATTTGTATAGTCTTTTCCAAGTTTAAATCTTCTTCCGTTAGTAACCTTTGTTGAACCTCTATTGAAATCGTACCAAAAACTATTTTGTCTTTTAGTAAGCTATCATGTAGATTTTCAAATTCACAAGTTTTGGCTTGAGTTTTTTTTGAGGGCGTGGGTTCGTATCCCACTTCTGACACCATGTAACATTGGTATGCACCAATATAAGTATTTACTTTACGAGATGAAACACAATTATCATTCGAATCTGACAACTTTATTATAACTGTCATATTTTAGAAACATTTGCCTAGTATGCTTGATGTTACAATTAGCTTCCGGTAATACACTAGCATCAGATCATGAATTTTTGTCGTTATTTGTGAACTTTGTCTGTTTTGCAGTTTACACAATCAATATTGAAAATATAATTGTTGGAAATACCATTTTATGATGGTTAGAGGTGTCAAACTATACATTTGTCACCAACAAAAAGGAAAAAATTGATTAACAGAATTTAGTGTTAATTCCTCCTTTATAAATAATATTCTGTAATTATATTACTAATATTGATCATTAAATAATTATCTATACTAATCACTTGAAAACCTAGGCTAGATTTTATTTGCTCATAATAAGTCCTGAATTGACAAGCAAAGGGTATCTACCGCTACATTATTAAAAGATCAAAGCAAATCGGTTATGATTACAACGGCATCGTTTGTAAACATAGCGAGCATTCGCTAATATTTGAACGGAGTTAGTTAATGGAACGCAATGTGGCTAGGGGCGGGAAATGCAACTTCATCAGAATTTTATTTGGTGCGTTGCAAAACAAACAAATATATCATTATGTTGACGTGATATTGATGACCGGGGAAAAAACTAATTACAATAGCATTAATAATTCAATGCGCACAGACAACAGCAATAAATGTTTGACGATTGATAAAATGAAATTGTGTTATCTACCTAACAGGATTTTACTTCTAGATAGCAGATGGTAATACACGTAAGAGAGTGAACAAACCATTCAACAGTTTATTCATCCCTATCATAAGCTATCAGAGAATCGCAAGTGCCGTGAAACGGGGTTAAATGAATCACAGGGGTTTAAGTGAATCACTCGGCGAATACTGGTAATTTTTGCATCTCTGCGATCAATGAGACAAAGGTACCGATAATATTACTCCCATATGTTCCTTGTCTGCCAAGTAATACGGCTAGGTATGGCATACGTTGCTTTTTCCTTCACGGCAGTACCAGATATATTAAACATGTTTAAATGCTTTGACTGTTATTTCAAAAATCGGTTAGACGTTTGAATGCACGCAGAAGGATGATTTTCGGTCTATCAGCTGCTAGATTATATTTAGTTTCTTTTTTTCTTGGTTTTTAGGTCGTCAATATGAAAAACATGAAAGAGTACGACGTTTCGCTTTATTGCAAAGCTTTTTCAAGTATATAAATAAATGTAAAAAGTGTAAATTATAAATAAAATATTTTTCTTTAATAAATGACAAATTGTTTTGTCTACTATGATTTTGAATATATTATTATGTTTTATTTAAAGATTGCGTTTTAAAATAGGATGTTTTGATTATTTGTTTTTGAATTTTGTAATTAAATAGTTCTTTAAAAATATTGTATTTAGTTATAAAATTAAATTATATAATTTTGTGAAATATTGCATATCGGTTTTATCATTGACTGCATTTTTATGTTTACAAATTTGAAATATTTCAAGTATATTACGTGTTTTTAAATTTTGTCCTTTGTTTAAAATTGTTACGTTATTGAAATCAAAGGTATGATTTTGAGTTATTTCATGTTTTTTAAAGCTGTAAGATTTTTATTATATTTGTGGTCCTTTTATTCTATTTTCCAATATTGCATGGTTTCACCTATATATACACCATTACAATTTTGACAGTCTATTTTATAAACTATGTGTGATGTTTTACTTTTTTCAATTTTTTATTTTAATTTTGAATAGATTTGGTTTTGTAGTTTGTTTGTGTTTTGATAGGTAATTTTGTAATTATATGGTTTGAAAATTTGATTTATTTTTTCGGGTAAATGTCTAACATAAGGAATTTTTATAATTACCTTTTTAGACCTCAAACTCATCAACAATGATAACAAAATTCTAACTAAATGGTATACTAAACCAACATGGTCTGGACGTTATCTAAATTTTAAGTCTTCACAACCTTTATCCCAAAAAGTTAGTGTTATTATTAGTTTAGCTGACAGAGCAATAAAATTAACAAGTCCAGTTACAATATTTTTAAAGAACTATTTACAAAATTCAAAAATAAATAATCAAAACATCCTATTTTAAAACGCAATCTTTAAATAAAACATAATAATATATTCAAAATCATAGTAAACAAAACAATTTGTGATTTATTAAACAAAAACATTTTACTTATAATTTACACTTTTTACATTTATTTATATACTTGAAAAAGCTTTGCAATAAAGCGAAACGTCGTACTCTTTCATGTTTTTAATATTGACGACCTAAAAACCAAGAAAAAAAGAAATTAATATTATTTATTTATACATGGTCAAGAATTGAAGCTTTAAAACTGCTAGATATTGTTTCTCTTATTCTTTAGGAATGATATACACTATTAAAATCTTATGCTAGTTATATACGCTGGGCTTAACCGCTATTTTTTTTAAAAATAGGCAAAGCATGGGGTGAAGTGAATCACAATGAAAATTAATTAAAAATCGGTCAAATCAGTGTTGAGATGTTGAAACTTCGCAATAAGGCTATTTTGACGATAAGTTATGATTTTATATTACGCAATATTTTCAATTTTTATTTATTTTATGACTTTAGTACCGCTCCTAAAGGATATGTCGTTTATCCCCAAATATCTAAAATTGATTTTAATACTTTACTTTCTTTTCTTTCGACCTTTTTCCACCAAATTAACTTTTCTTGACTAAATCAGACCTTAGAAAGATTTTAATATGATTCACTTTACTCAGAACCATCCAAAAGTGAAAAGAACATAATATTTATATATTTGCGTATCATACGCTTTGACTAAAAAAAAAATTGGTAACATATTTATTCTGTAGCAGTAACAAGTGCAGATTACGTTGAATAAATGTATTCAATTATTTTTTTTAAAAATCATATTGTTCTTTCAAAAGTTAACCAATCACTGAGTATACATACTTTTTTACCACAAATTTCGAAATACTGCATATTTAAATAACAAAACTGTCATCATCAGCAATAATGCTAGACTGAAAAGCTAACCGATTACATTACAAACGTTCTTTGTTAAATATCTTTTAGCGAAGATCTTTATCGAAAAACTTTTACAATGCAATGTACGCCTGAAAAATTGCCAAGCTCGTCTCACTTATCAGTGCTTATTAACTTCTAGCAGCCCAGAATTCTTTTTTTTATCGCTCTCTATATCCAAAATTTACGTATTTAATGCCTTTTGACAGATGAAATAGGTTCCATTGATAAGATTTACGAAGCAATATCCCCCATAATTCCAATCCATTGCACTCACACACGTAATCATAACGTTTGAAACCTAACAGGATTCACTTTAGCGTACCGCGTTATCGGCGCCCAAACTCTATAGCAATCCAATCTACATTTCGCAGAACGGTATTTTTTTTCCTCGTCCACTATTCGTGATTTTTATTGTCCGCAGAGCGACCAGGACTCTCTCTCTCTCTCTCTCTCTCCTTCTCTTTCCCTTTCTCACGGGCAATATGAATGAACAGATACTTGGCCCGATGCCAAAAAAGCGGATAGATCGCAATATAAATGGAACGTTCTCCTCGGAGATATTTACGACTTGTTTCCAATATGTTTACTTACGTATTATATGCATCCCGGGCTTTTGCTATAGTCCTCCCTCGTGTTGTTATTCTTTTTTTTTCTGTTGGGATTCTATTTATAAAAAAGCTGATTTATATGGACACGGAGTAGGCAGGTTTCGATCTGAAGTGGATACGAAATTGTCAGCGTTTACTCTTTGCAATAAATATCGCAAGAAACTTAGGGAACATGCCAATTCTGCGAACTATAAAATCCCAAATATGTACCACAGTGTATTTCAGACAGAATTGGGAATACAGAATATAAGACTGGTCTATTTCATTTAAATATTATATGCATGTATATTGATCTGCTTTTCTCAGCGCAAACTACGATAAATTCTTATAATTTTATAAATCAATATAATTACCAGGTTAATTTTTAGATTTCAATAAATATTATTATGGTATTTTAATTGTTTTATTACATCCTAACGACCTCTGTGTTATCTATTTTACTTTTTCTATTTCACCTTGATTATAGTTCGAGATAGCAGATGGTAAGACAAGTAAGCCCGTCCTTTATCCACGCCTACCATAAGCTATTAAAAAAATAGCAAGTAAGGTGCCAGAGGAACACAATTCATTATAACAATATAATTACATTGTTATATCAGAGGTTCATCAATAAATATGTGCAGTAAAGATAATGTATGATGATGTATGAAAAAAATTGAGTTTGAGTAATTTTTTTTACTTAATCAAATTAAATTAAAATGCAAAATATATGAACTGTGAATAGTGCAACCTCGAGTAAGTTTAATGAATTCAATTAATTGTTTAAATTTATTGAAAACTAGTCGATAATTTTCGTTTTGTGGGAAATCATCAGTGGAAAACCTGGGTACAAGGAACGGCATCACTGCAGGTGCTATAAGGCCCACTACAATATATTTTTACACACATACAGTCTACTTCCACTGCCTTAATTAATTACTACTGCACTGTTCTGCACGATATTGAACAAAGAAAATCTGTGCTTGGTACTTCCAGTGATTTAAAAAAAAAGGTTCAATTGCGGTCAATATGATAAGCTATTGGAGAAGCTGCAAACATACGGTGTTAGAGGCATAGTTGCAACATGGTTTGCTTCATATTTATATAATAGGTTAAAATTCTTTAAATCTTACACTCTACCTGTTAATATGGGAGTGCCGCAGAGATCAGTTTTAGGACCTGTTCTTTTAAGTCTATAATATCAATGATATAGTACTTTTTCTATAGGAAATGTATTTTACCATTTATGCCGATGATATAATCGTCTTGACAACCAACGACGGAGGGGTTTGCTAGTAACAAGCTGTCATTAAGTCTACAAAGGACTAAATACATGGTCTTTAATACGAGACATAGGCATTCCGAGATTGATACAGAAAGCTCAATCCATTAAGTTCTTAGGCGTCACTTTTGAAAACAATCTTATGTGGACCGAACATCGTCAAGATTTAGCTAGTAAATTACATAGTAAATGCTGCGTATTTCGTTGTTTACGTTTGCAAATAATGGTGGAGTGTCTAATCTCGTTGTGTTATGCAGAAATACACTCTCGCCTAAGATACGGAATTTTATTATGGGGGTCCTCAGCAGCTGCCAGAAGGATGTTCTTGGCCCAAAAAGCAATACCTAGAACCTTAACGGACGCTCATTTCAGTGAATCATGTAGACCCCACTGTTTCAGAAATTTAAAATACTGCTTGTATCTATATAATGGAAGCAGCAGTTTATATATGTATTTAGTAACAGAGATGCTTTTAGATTAATTTCAAAATATGACCATCATATTACAAGAAATAATGACCAATTACATACACCTGGATGTACACTTTCTGTTACGAGCTTAGGTTTAAAGAATATGGGCATTAACATCTATAATCTTTTACCCGCCGAAATTAAAGAACAAAGCTCACTTCGTAGCTTTCGTAACAGGATTAGGGAATTTCTTTTGTGTCACAACTTTTATGACTTAAATTCTAATAATTATTCTGTTATATTCTATTCTACATTTCCTTGTTTGCGATCAAATCTTCAATTTGGCGCCTGTAAATTAATTATATATCTTACTTGACAATAAGGTCCCTTTCTTCTACTGCACCGATGTCCTACACTATTAGTAAAGTCTACCTTTGCCTTCTTAATTAGACCTATCGTCTTAGGTAGCAGCTCCGTTGTATAGCTATTTGCTATAGGATTGTCTCAATCCAGTACTGAAAACCTTGTTCTGGCCAGAACATTAACTGGGGTTTCTTCTTTCTCTTGGTAGAATCTACAAATAGCTTGATCCACCAAGCCTATGTTATAAAAACATATGCCTATTTAGTCTACCATGGCGGTAAATACACTATTATTTTGATTTGCCTTCTGATTTTACTCCGTAGATCTTTACTAAATTCATAGTTTTCGAAGTGATTTTTGCCACCATCCTTTGAACTTTTTACGTATCCATTCATCGTTAAACTTTCTAATTTGCGATTAAGTAATACCGAAAGAAGGATCGTTTCCAACTAATGACCTTGACAAACCTCATTTAGCCAGATCGTCTGCAGTGCTATTTTAATCAGTTAATCAGAGTTGTCGGTAAACCAGTCCACTTTTACTGGAAGGTCTTTCATCCAATCCTTCTTATTTGGTATTATAACCTGACACTTTTTGTCTTATAACAGCTTATATTTCTGAACCAAGGCATCACTTGGCATCCCCATGTGGCGTATTTCCTTAAGTTTAACTGGTAATTTCTATATATGATCAGCATCGTGGGACTTATTTATTAGTGTGTGAATATCCATACATCTGTATGCTATAGACGTAGTTTTTTGTACATAAATATCTAGCGGTGGCAAGTTTGGAATTGCTCCCATTGGGGAGATAGAACTTATTGAGGGTCGATCTCATAGCGCCCACGGCACACAGGCCAACTAACTTCTGAATGCCAGTTAACGTTTTGGCGCACCTTTGGCCACCATGTCGTTGCTTCGTATGGATCTAATTAATACATAACCATCATTTTGGACCTGAGCCCCTAATTTCTTCACCTGCTCAGAGCAATAATGGCTTTATTAGTTGTTTTCTGGTAATGCGAATTCCATGCAAATTTTCGATCAAATCGTACATGCCACGTTTTGACCAGCAGCTAAAGAATTACTGAACCTTCATTAATAACGATTGACACCGTTACAAAAAGCTGTCAACGCATTTCCAATAATTATAATTTGTTCACTTGTATAAAGCGAAATAGAATAAAATTTATCAGCAAATCGCGTTTGAAAATCAAGGCGCACGTGTCATGCACATGAATTTATTGCTGCAATCGAAAATGTGTGCGTATTGTACAAATGTAGGGCACGCCTAATTGTAGGTGTAAAAATTATACAAATATTTAGGTCGAACGTTGGGGTATAGTATTTACATTTCCCGGTATTTTGCTTCCGTCTACGAAATCGATTACAGATTCTTGGATCGAAACGTTCAATTGGTTTAAATATTTAAAATATACTTCCAGTTGACGTTCGCCATCCTTTCATGATAGGGGGAGAATTATATTGATTGATTTCTAGGAAAAGGCTGTTTTAAACCAATAAAAAGTGAATTTAGAATCATTATGTTGTGTATACAGTGTGGGTCATTAAGAATGGGAAATCTGGCAATTGAATTTCCCATTCTTAACGACTCTCATTGTATAATTTGTCAAGTTAAATTAATTTGGATTTGTTTAAACTTACATTACCATGATTCTAAAAGAAACAACGTTACAAAAAAAAAGCAGCAATATAGGAATATATTAAAACAAATATCCTTCTTATCCATTATTTCCCATTTTATCTTATCAAAACGCCATGCAGTCGTATAGCGCCTTTTTCAGGAACGAATCACACCACCGCCTGAACCATTTATCCTATTCCGGCCTGCCCAACAACGCCCATTTATCACAATACCAAGTTGACACGCGTTGCCAGATAATCGGCCGGGATGGAGTCGAGAATCTTTCTTAAAGACCGTGATCCAAAGCAGCGATCGGTCTGAATTAATCGTGCTCCTGGCAATTCAAAGGACTTTAAACAGAAGATTTAAATTTATGAGAGGCGCTAGAGATTCTGGGTTTGAAGAGCGGCCCAATTCCAGATTGCCGTTCCCTTATCGACTCGTGCCGAATACATTGTGGTACGTGTTTCTGTAAGTTTATGGATGAGTAATTGCGACATCTGGTTGTGTAAGGTATGCGTTAATATATATTTTCTCATTAAGTGGATTTTGGACAGTACAAAGTGTAAAATCAAAATTCCAGGATCTAATAAAATAGTGGGATTTATTTAAAAGTGATTTATTCGGACTATAAGTAGTCACATAAAGAAAAAAAAAACGAATATGACTAACATAACTACAGCCAAGTATGGCAGTAACTATAAGCATACTTATGACTAGTATCAACAATTATACCAGAAGCGAAATTATTAAAGTTTTTGATCGTAATAGGTGTGATATTCAATTGTTAAACTCTACAAGCAGAAATCGTGACATGAGGATTATAAATAATAATAGAGTAGATCCAGACTCCCTAGTCAACGAAATTAATAACTTGTTTAGTGCCGGCAACAACTCAACTAATGTTAATCACACAATATTCACATAGCCCACAATCAAAATTCTTTATATTTCTCTTCCAACGTGTGAAAATGAACTGCGATCAGCTCTAAATTGATTGAGGAGCTCCTTGTCAGCTGGTATTGATGGCATTTCTATAATTGTTTCTAAAAAATTTGCAGATAGATTTGAAAAATTTCCAACTCATAAAATAAACTCGATTTCATCTGCTTGCTTCCAGAATAGTTTAAAGCACGCCATTGTCTTCCCTACTCATAAAAACGGGTGTCCTAACTACATACATGATTACAGGTCTTTAGTCCATTAGTTTATCAAAAGTTTTCTCCAAACTAATTTAAAAAAAGTTTTTGATGGATTATTCTCCTTCTTCAAAAAAATATAATTTGACCAGCAAACCGCAGCGTGGTTTCATTAAAGGCCATAGTACAGAAACTATTCTATATGACCTTATTGATAGTATATTTGTTTCTGTTTTTGGAAATAAGAAGCTCTCCCTCAAATCTAAGACAAACTACACTCATAAAAATTCATAATGAACCAGTTTACTCAAATGATAAGATTGGTAGGCAAGGTGTGCCGCAAGGTAGTATGCTCGATCTACGCACTGTGAATGTATAGAAGGGTGAATTACACTACGACCTAAAAGATCCATTGTGTCCCCTATATTGCTGTTTTACAGTTTGCCTTCCAATCATATTCCTTTCAGAAAGTGTAAGTTATGAGAACACCCCAAGTTAGGTAAACCGCCCTCGTCGATTTCACATGCTCGCAAATGCAACGCCCTTGAATGTGCTACGCAATTTGAAAGGAGATGAATGGGTGTTTTATCCTGTTTCCCACCAAATCTACATTCTGGTTTCTTTGCTAATCCAAACATACTCAGGTGTCCTTTCAGTCTGCAATGACCTGAAAATATTCCTATTAACATGCGAATATTGTTCTTACAAAAGTTGATGCATTCTATAAACCTTTTCTGGTTATAGATTTCCAGAAGAGTTTTAGATTGCTTTATTTCCTACAGATGCTCCCAATAATAGGATCTTTTCTACCATTTTACATTGAAGAAATTGAAATCTTCAATACTGCTGCTTATCCCGCAAAAGAGTTCAGGCTCTACAAATAGTATTACAGCCTTGCTCTTTGGGAGAGTATTTTCCATGCATTTAATACTTAGTTTTCACTTATTCTAGTATTTATAATTATTTATTTTTTATTTCTCCAATTTTGATAAAATGTAGAATACCGAAAAAAAATTATTTATTATTATTATGACGATAACTTTCTAAAAGGAACATTTAGAACATTCAGAAAAGAATCGAAAACACGTATCCTTTATTTTTGCATGTAGTTTAAAGAAAAATTGTATTTATAATATACAAGATTAGGGGTGAGAAAAAAAATTACATTTTTAACCCCCTAACCAGTCCGTGAGTGCGCCACTGTTCTTTTTTCAACCTAAAATGTACGGCTGCTAACAGGGAACGATCTCGATATCTTTTCTCATTTCTGAAATATTACGATAAAAAATGTGTTTTTGGGGGAAATTTTGAGCTCCCATTAAACTCCCTAGAACCAAATATGGAACGCTAAAGAAAATACTTGTAAAATATTTTTCTGTGTTTTACATTCCTTCCAAATTTTATTAATATCAGTGAGATCAACTCGAGTGCCTTTCCTTGTAAGTATAACCGTTTCAATTGCATTTTTCTCCACGTAATTCAGCTTTGCACCAAGAACTAAATAGAGCTATTACTTTTCCACGTTTTTATATTTCACTTTTAAACGCACGTTTCGAGGTTTCATCTTTAATTACCATCATAGTTTTTATGAGAATTTTTGCAGAACCGTGGAACACGATTCCACGGTTTTTTTGCTTCCTTTTTTTAAACCCACCCCATTCAGTCTACCCCTAGCGTCTCTGCCCGCGCAACGGCGACCGCTAATTAACAAAATTGAAAGTTGTGCGATCCGCGATGGATGCTCTCGCGACCGCTTCGTCATACTTCCGCGGTTATCCCTCAGGGACGCGTTATGAATATTTTGTCCTCATGCCACTCCGCATAATTAAAACGGATGTGGATCGATTTCTTTCTCTTCCCGCCAGTAAAAATGCGAAAAATAAATTGTTCTTCCGCTGTCATTATGTTGGCTGCCTTATGTTAGGCGTTGCGGTTTTTAATGGAAATCGCTTGGGTTATTGTACTAAACAAAATAAGTACCGAGAATGACGTATTAAAACTACAATCCATTCCACTAAGACTCAAATTCATTCCTAGCGTGTTTTTATGCATTATCTTGCTAATTTCTTTGTATAGAAGATTAGAAGTTCGGAAGAAGAATTGGAACATATACAGAGGTACAGTATCGACACAAACTGATTTCGTTTCCAATATTAACAAAAAAAAAAGTAATTTAAAATCAAAATTCAACGTGACAAAAAGTATATTATGTTACTATTAATAATAACATTGTGTCAAACCACCCCCAAAGACCGACTCTAATCTACGGATGCTGGCAAAGACTGTCTCTGATCTGCAAGTAGCGGTGTACAGTATAAAGTTAAACCTACACCAAACCAACTTATACCCGATAGGGCAACACAAAAAAAAAAACAAAGGCAAGAATCGTCATACATTAATTCGTTTTAATCAGTCTTGACAGTAAATTAAGTTAGCGGTTTCTTGCTACGTGGTGAAAGGTATTCATGTCAGGTTAATGCTTAAGGGCAGCTCCATTGTGCAAGTGGCAAAGTGTGTGCAGGACCAACCCCAAAGAACGGCTTTAATCTACAATTAGTGGTGAAAACAGGGAGCTATGTCAGACCAGCCCCGAAGACTGGCTCTGATCTGCAAGCAGCAGTATAAAATGGAACCTACACCAAAGCAGCCTATCTCCTATGGGGCAACAAAAAACCAATATAAGATGGGGTCAGTTTCATTGTGCAAATGGCAACGTGTGTGCTAGACCAGCCTCAAATAACGGCTCTAGTCTATAAATACTGGTGAAAAAGGGAATCTATGGCACACCAGCCCTAAAGGCTGGCTCTGATCTGCAAGTAGCGATGTAAAATGGAACCTACAAAAACAAAGATAAGATGGGATCAGTTTCATTGTGCAAGTAGCAACGTGTGTACTAGACCAGCCTGAAATAACGGCTCTAGTCTATAAATACTGGTGAAAAAGGGAATCTATGGCACACCAGCCCTAAAAGCTGGCTCTGAACTACAAGTGGCGATGTAAAATGGAACCCACATCGTCAGCCTATAACATATGAGGTAACAAAATATGACTATGACGTTATTTCGTACGGCTTGATTAATTCGTTTCAATCAGCCCTGACAAAAAAATTAAGTTAGCGGTTTCTTGCAATCGCAGTGAAGGATATCTATGCCGGGATTAATGCTTAAGGCAGCTTGATTGTGCAAGTGGCAAAGTTGTGCCAAATCAAACCCCAAAATCTGCTCTAATCTACAAGCAGTGGTGAAAAGCGAAATCTGTGTCAAACCAGCCCCGAAGCCTGACTCTGATCTGCGAGCAGCGGTTTAAAGTGGAATCTACGCCAAACCAATCTATTAAGCTGGTCTTGATCTGTAGATGGTCACGGAATGCAGAATAGGTGTTTTAAAACTTATCTATTTTCTGAGTAAGCGATAGATCTTTAAATAGACTCTAAAAACTCTTACTTGGTTACTAGGGGAAGTTAGGCATGTGTTGACCGAGCACAGAGCCGGTAGAAATAAAGTTGATGCAACCAACTCGCTGTAAAATAAATTCAAATTTGCAAAGTGTTTGACATGAAGATAAAAATGCGGCAATAACAATACAGACACCACAGGCAAATCAACTGAAATTAATATTTGCAATAAATAAATGACAAATTTAAATAATTCAATGGGCTTTTCTATGAACGTTAATTTAAAAAAGTGGAATTATTGTACTTTTTAACTAAACCTGTTCGTTCTAAAACCATGATGCCAAATAGAGATAGGTAAGACTAATCCTAGACGATAGAAAATCAAGCGCAAATAATTGAATAGGGCAATATATGAATATACCCTTTCAAAATCGTTGAGCTTGCGATAACTTGAGGAAACAATGTTTTGCTTTGCATACACTAAGAGATGTTTGTAACCTGGACATCCTAATAACAGTTTATCATTCTTGCTTTCACTCACGTATGCGCTACGGAATTGCATTATGGGGATCAAGCTCACATGTCCAGAGGATTTTTGTACTTCAAAAATATGCCATCCGCTTAATAAACAAATTAAAAGCAAGAGACTCATGTAGAGAGTCGTTTAAACAACTCGGAATAATGACGGTCTTTGATACCTACATTTACAGTGTGCGCTGTTTTGTTCATAGAAACTACAGTTTATTTAGTAAAAACGAAAATAACCATGTACACGATACTAGGGCAAAATCTCTTTTACGCTCAGATAGGCACACTACTACTTTATATCAGAGGAGTGTTTTCTATAACGGTTGCAGATACTATAACAGGTTACCGAATGACTTTAAACTAGCCAGTATGTATAATTTCAAAAGGAAATTAAAGGCAATGCTGCTCATGAAAACTTGTTATAATGTAGATGATTTCTTTAAAAAATAATGTTTTTTTTTGTATTTTCCATTTTTATACTCGGGTCAGCCTAGCTGTGTATGATTGTTTTAATAAATTTATGTACTTTATATGTATGTATATATTTGTCTTTGTATTTACTTTTGTATTTGTTTTGACATTGACCACACATTTTATGCTTGCTGGATAAATAAAAATTTGAATTTGAATTTGAATTTGAATAATTTTCCAGGTATGGAGCTCTTACCATTTTGACATATTGATAAGAACAAATAAATAAACAAACTTAGATGATCCAAAATACACTAAAAAGCACACGGAGACAATAGGAACAAAATATTTAACTTTCCTATTATTATTTTTTTAAGGCCACTTTACAGTTCGCAATTTTTCGTATTGCATGCAACAAAATCGCGTGCAATACAATAGCGCATGCGCTTAAAATGGGTTTCGATCAGCTGTGTGCAATCTTATTGGTATTGCACGGAATAGAACGTGTTCTAATATTTCATTGCGCGCAATTTTATTGCACGCAATACGAAAAATTGGGAACTGTAAAGCGGCCTTTCATGAACCATGTGCCAAAAAATTGCAACACCTCGAAGGAGGCCAGTCAGAAAACTGAAATCTTTACAAAACAACTGTCTGCATTTAAAATATCGCTGAGAATCATCTGTCAGAACTTCACACACCACTAGGCGGTAGAACTTCTTTCCTAGCCTGCTCGCTCTCCGAATTTAAACCCGATGGAGCATGTGTGAGATATGATGGGTCGTTACATAAGGCGTTTACCACAAGCACCAAATACTTTGCAGAAACTTCGTCTTCATCTACAGCAAGCCTGGGATGAGATCCCACAAGTTGGTATTCATCATCTCATTCAGAGCATGCCTTGCAGAGTTAAAGAATGCATAAACAATCGTAGGGATGTGACGTTTTATTGATTGTGATTTTCTGATTGTTGGTATGTTTTTTTTTTCCAATTGTTATGATTTACTACTGAAAACTAATAGTTATGATTTACTATTTAAAACTTGCCAAAAATTCAGCTTTGTCACTCAGCTCCTTCAAAATGCTGCAACTTTTTTTTTTTTAGCACGCAGTTTAGTTTATTACTGTCAACACATCAGTAAATATCTGCAGAAAATTTCATTAAAAAAAATTAATGCATCCACAGGGTGATTTTTTCTTGTCGCGCGGTGTGTTTCATAGTTTTTTACGCAAAATGAATAAATAAAAGATACAGCTAGAATGTTAAAGTACAGTGCCTCGCACACTAGACTTTATGAGTTTCAAAGGAAACATCTCGTAGGTAAACCTTGAAATAAAAAATCCAACCGAAGGCTAGGCGCTAGTAAATATTTCAGTTCATGCCCTTCACCCGAAAACACAACATTCTTTCATTGGTACTCAAAACCGTGGGCGGTACAACTTTAATATTAACAATAACGGATGGAGGCGGGTTACGCTAAGTTCGCGAAACATCTGCCGGTTTTCTCATTAATATGGATTACGCGCCTACGTGTTTTTTTTTACACACTTTTACCTGAACGGGACGTAGTACGGAGACCACGGGTAATACGTGTTACAATAACAAATTTGCGAGATGTTCCTTCAACTTCAAAGGAAAGGTCAAATGTGAACATCGAAACGTCGACAATCCGCAAAGAACCTATTTACCTACAGCAAATAAACATTCTTGCAATAAGAATCCGTGGTTCTAGGACGTCTCGAGAAGAGATTGTTGCGCTCATGTTATCCTTTTCGATTCGTAGACAAGGCCGACGATGCGATGGTTTGATCAATTCTCGTGGTTAATTTTTTATTCGTTTTACTTTAAAAATAATTTTACTTTTTTAATTTAACTTTAAAGCTAATATGTCTAATAATCGCTAAGTGCAAATTAGTCTTAATATATACTTTTTGCAATCAATATTTTTTTTAACAATTTTGCCGAATCTATGGGGATAATTTTGATGACAGGCATGTTCGCTTGAAAACATTTTCCTAATTTTAAAAAGAAAAAAATAATTGTCAAGTTACTAAAGAATGAAACGTGAAAGGACTGCAATTTTATTCCATTTTTTCTACACAATCTGCCACACTTGATCAAGGCAGTGGTAGCATTGTTGGTCGTTTTCTAAACGTTTAGATTCTATAAACGTCTTTGACTGTACTATATTCTAAGACACGACCAATTTAAATCTTTTCTGTGCATCGAGAAAAATGAAAATGTCATTTCAACCCCTTTTGCAGTTTTAAATATATATGCATTGATGCAATCATTAAATGGTTAAATGAATGCAGCACGTATGGTTAAAGTGAAAGATTACTTATTATTAAAGTCTCAGTAATTTAAAACAACAAGATTTAAGTTTTAACAGAAATTTTAAAATTTATTTGGTTGATGTAATAATTATATAGAATGTTATTTTTTATACTTAAAAGTTATTAGATGTATGCGTATTGTATATTCCTATGATAACCTAAAAAGATACAAAATAGAAAACTGCAATATTCGACCATCGTTATCTACATTATCGATTTGAAATATATAATTACATTGCACTATTAAAAAATAGATGGCGTTGTTACTTTCCATATATGTTAAGCATATATTTATCTATTTAGTTACCATGTATTAGATTACTTGTCAGCTTGGAAACCATTGTGCTCTCAACATACCCTAGGTAGCTATATAATTCTTTTTAAACTTTATATAATATCTTTCATATATTGCTACTTCAGCACTACGCAGATATTCAAACAATTCAAAAGGTTTGAGTTACTCCACAGGGCGACTACTACGGTTTACAGTTAAGGAGAACTATTTACTAACGTTTATATTGAACCAAGCAACAATAATATATAATATTTCACACACTAGTTAAAGAAACACTTCAAGCTTCAATACAAACTTTGAATAGTTATACCAGCCATAAGAAAGAAATCTTACGGCAGTAAATATGTACTATTCAAACAATAAATGGTATAAAATTGCATCAAATATTGTAGTGCTTATTAGTTTAAGTTTTAAATGAGGTGGGCACCCAAAGGGAATGAACTTTGGCTTGGGTTTCTAGCCACTCGGGCGTGAGAAGAAATGAGGCGGCGGACAAACTGGCCAAGCAAAGTTCGTCATGGTCACTCGTTGGAGCTGGTCCTTCTTTTGGCACTACCAAATCGCAAATTAAAAAAAAAACCATCGATGAATGGATACATAATGAGTCCAGAGAGTGGTAGCAAATCACCGGGACAGAGACAGACAAAAGGGTTCCTAAAGGAACAGAGGCCTGATTTACTAGGCATCTACAAAATAAAGATACAACATAGGCCTGGTAGATGACACAACCCGCAGATTCTGCCGAGAGGAGGAAGAAACATCAGTTCATGTGCTGTGCCAATGTGAAGACTTGGTGAGGACAAGGTTTTTAGTAATGGGCATGAAGAACGCCACAGCTAGCAGCTACACAAAGAAGCCACTTTTAAAGATAATAAACCTAATTCAGAGGGCAAAATTAGAGGGGATCTTCAAGGTAAAAGGAAATCACAATAGATCTGAAAAGATGGCGGTGAAACAGGTCCAAGACGACCCCAATCCTAATCTAATCTAGTTTAAGTTTAGAGCACATAGCTCGTATTTAAAACGAAAAACAGTTTTTACTGCGAAAGGGGTAACCGGAACATTTTTTTTCTTTCAGTGTAGATTAGCTATGAAAGATCTAGACCAACTCCTTAAGGTTGACATAGATGACCTAAAATTACATTTTATCCGCTCCATTCCTACATTTTCCCTTGGCCACAGCTACTTGGAGTTTTCTGATAACTTAATGACAGTGCCAAATTTGAAACACGCGAAATCAAGAAGAGGAACAGCTGTTCCTGGAACATCTCAAACAGCTCCTGAAACAGCTTAACTATAGCGCTTAGAGAAGAGCGCTTGTCCCAGAAACTATTTAAGCTTTTCCATGAGCTATTTAAGCCGTTTAAGTTGTTCTAGATTATTGTATGAGCTGTTTAAGTTGTTCTAGAAGCCGTTTAAACTATTCCAAGAACTGTTCAAGCTGTTACAAAAGCTATTTAAGCTATTCCAAAGGCTGTTTAAGCTGTTTCAGGAGCTATTTAAGCTGTTTAAGGTGTACCAAGAGCAGTTTGAGTTGTTCCAGGACCTGTGTAAGCTTGGGCTTCCAGGAGCCGATACCGGTCCAAGGTATTTCAAAGCCGACACTATCAACAACCAATCAGAAGAGGCCAACTGGACGTAGCTAAAGCAGAAGGTAGAAGTGAAGAGGTTCAACTGTAATTTTGCGCTAGGACTTTCTTTTCTCGCCCTAGAACTAATGATTGTAAGCCTCTTAGTGCTCTTCACTTTGTGAAAATGATGACCTGGGTGCCGATTCTTGAATCGGGAGAATAATAAAGAGAATTCTGCTGAAATCTAAAATTTCGTATTCCCAAACGTATCAATTGAGTTCCTTCTCCCAAAAATTGTGCAATAACGCTTCTCCTAGTTCAAACCGAAGGAATAGACAGAGACTCAAGAGACGCACGCACAATACCTGGTAATTGCAGTCGCGTGTGGAATGCTTCTGGCTCTTGCATTACCCAAATTACTTAAGGGGGTTCGACAAGTGCCAGGGGCCACAGCTTCAAATTTCCCTCTGGTCAATTATGCGGTAACCGGTTCCTTTCCGGGACCGTGAGTATGATTAAGAGGGAGATTTGGCTCTGCGGGCTTGCCTGATAAGCAATAAATTGCTTACAGGCTTTATCTACCCCGAAAAAAAAAATTAAAGCAATATTTTATTGTATATACAATGGTTGTGTCTCACAAATTTCGACTTGTTTACGTGTACACGTATTTAATGACTACAAGATATGAATTTATATTAAAATATGTTATAATAATAACCAGAATTTTATGCACTCCATTTGTTACTTCTTCTTATAATAATAATAAATGCAATTTTAAAATTATAATTAATCCCCATTAGTAACCATGGATCTATTCCATAACATAACCTCATTTTCGTATATTCCTTATTTACTATTTGCATGAGCAACTTGAAGCAGCATTCTTTGTGTTTCATTCCAATCCATACGTTCGAGAATATCGTATATTTGGCCCACGAATGTGGTAATATGATCTATCACTTCTCCCAAGAGAAGTCTTCAGATCATATTCTTCAGTTTCGAGAAGCGACACCTTGTAGTTTTGTATTCGTTTTTTTTTCTGTATGTATTAAGAAAAATTAAATAATTACTGGCCGTTGCAATATAATCCACACCACCTATCATATCCACATTTATCAAATTAGGGCTTCTGTACGCACCTGAACGCGAAAAAATTCCAACGTTGACGTTGAAATGTAACATATGAAAGATCTTCTAATCCCGCTTTTTTCCACAGGAGACTCTAACACCCCTAGATCCGGATTATTTCGGGAATAACATGGGTTACATCTCAGCACCAGCAGACATTATGTGCCAACCATTAATACTTTCCAAAAGAAAACCAAAATAGTAAGCCCAACAACCAAGCGCCCTCCATCACGTGATGCGGCGAAATCAAACGTAATATGTCATAATGTTATCAAAACTTTGTTCGGTGACGTACATTATTTGATTGCGAATTGTTTTCGATCGTAGTCTGTTTTAGACAGGCGCCGATAGAGTGCGGTATTCGAACGGAGGGCTCCGTCGACCCGCTCGAGTGGAAGTGTCAGGAATACGTGGGAATTTCGCGCGCGGGTACAGCTACGGGGACGTTCCCAGCGCTTTTGTATGAGTAAATAGGCTGCTTTGTCATGGAGATGTGCCTACGCGTGCGTATGCATATCCTAAATTGTCCTAAACGTTGCGTGAGTGTATCTACGTTTATGGAAATGTGAGGAAGTCGTTTGGAATGCTGCTTTTACGTAAATTCTCGGTGTTTAGGATGGGTTACGCTGAAGCAACATACGTGTTTCTGTTTTGAATCGAAACGTGAAGACAGGAAAGTAATTGAATTTGGTTTACAAACGCGATAGCTTTGAATATCTAAACGTGAATAAGTCAAAATTTCAGTTACAAAATTAATATACGAGGCGTATCCGGAAAGTAAGTGCCGTTTCACATTCCCGCCGCTGCTGCGTTGCGATCGGCGCTCAGCACGCTAGTCGTCCTTGTTCGTTTGCTCTCAACTGGCGCCATTTTGGTTGCTTTGCGTTGTCTTGTCTGTTTACAGTGCAAGTTTAAAATGTCTAGGACAATTGACGAACGCGCCGGCTGTGAGATTCGTTCGGTAATTCGATTTTTAATCGCAAAGAATGTGAAACCAGCAGAAATTCATCGCCAAATTAAAGATGTTTATGGTGAAAACGCAATGACTGGTGGAATGGTGAAAAAGTGGGTAAGGATGTTTAATGAGGGTCGAACTAATGTCCACGATGAGCGCCGGAGTGGTCGGCCTTCTGTTGTCAACAATGATTTGGTGAAAAAAATCAATAGAAAAATCCGTGAGAACAGCCTATGACAACTCTTTCAGGCGAATTCCCGCAAATTTCCAGAACAGTTTTGCACGAAATTGTTTCAGACTGCTTAAGTTACCACAAGTTGTGCTCAAGATGGGTTCCCAAAATGCTCAGTGATGTTCACAAAACCAAGCGACTTGGAAGTGCGTTGACATTCTTCACACGGTACCGTGAAGAAGGAGAGGACTTCTTGAATCAAATTGTGACAGGTGATGAGACTTGGGTACGTCATGTCACACCGGAGTCAAAACAGCAATCATTGGAGTGGAGACACACTCAGTTTCCCACAAAAAAAGAAATTCAAGACGACGATGTCTGCACAGAAAATCATGTGCACGGTGGTTTGGGACCGAAAAGGTGTGCTGCTTGTTGAATTTCTCTCAAGAGGTGAAACCGTCAATGCAGCCGGACACCCGGACATTGTCAGACTTTGAAAAATCTTCGACGTGCGATACAGAACAAAAGGAGAGGGAAGCTCAGCAGAGGAATTGTTCTGCTTCACGATAATGCTCGGCCACATGCTGCAGGTGACACACAAACTATTATTCAGCAGTTTGGATGGGAGCAGTTCGACCACCCGCCGTACAGCCCTGACCTGGCGCCATCGGACTATTACTTGTTCTTACACCTAAAGCGGGAGCTTTGCGGCTAACGTTTCCAAAGTGACGACGAAGTGAAACTTGGTCTGCAGCAATGGTTCTCATCACTGGCGGCATCGTTCTATGAGGAAGAACTACATAAGTTGATCTACAACTACGTGAAACAGTAGTTTAAGATATGCTCTTTCTTGTGACAATAAAAAAATTTCAAAAAAATATGTTTTTTTTCCCAAAACGGTACTTACTTTCCGGATACGCCTCGTATATCAAGGAAGTAAATATTTAGAATACTCTAGAGCTGTAGTCAGCCCAACACTCAGAATGACCAAGGAAGGAATGATTAAGCATAGGCCTCAATATCCTTGGGACGACTATGTCGGAAAAACTTTGCTTTGTGAAAGAATTCACCACAAAGCTGAGTAACAAGAACGAGTAGGATCAAAACACTATCTTAAAATTAAATAGAAACGCCATCTGATGGCTCCAAAGCGACAGAGGAAACTGTAATAGAAATATTGGACCCAGAATCAAGTGCTTCGAAAGCTTGGAGAAATACCTGACTACACGCTATTGAAAGATGCGTCCAGTTCAATATTGACAGGAATTACCGAAAGCAGGAGATTATCATTATGTCTGATAGTCCAGCAACCATCAAGGCGCTGAGCTCACATGAAATCAATTAAAAGATGGTCTGGGAATGCCTGGGGAAATTAAACGATCTAGGCAAAAGGAATAAAGTATAACCCTCTTGTGGATTCCCGGCCACACAGGAGTGGAAGGAAAAGCGAAGTAACATATAATCTTGCAAAAGGGGTTGGAATACATTTTGTAGGGATAAACAGTACAATACTGAAGAGGTTGAAAAGCGAAACGGAGCAGAGAAAATGCATTTTTTTTGGGAAAATCTCCAAGGAGCAAGGCAAGTTAAAACTCTTCTAGAGACCTATAACCAGAATAGGTTTGCAGAATGCATCAACCTGGGTAAAAACAAAATTCGCAAGTTAGCAAGAATACTTTCAGTCCATTGTAAACTGAAGGACATCTGAGTAAGTTTGCATTAGCAAAGGAATCTGAATGTAGATTTTGTGGGGAATAGGATGAAACACCCAGCCATCTCCTCCTAAATTGCGTAGAGCTGTGCGACTCAAGGAGGTTGCACCTGGGAGTATGTGACATCGAAGAAGGAAACTTATCTAACCTAGGGCAATTTTCATAACCTACACCTTTTGAAAGGAAAAGGATTGGAAGGCCAACTGTGAAACAATAAGAATAAGGGACATAGTAGATTTCTTAGGTCACACCCTTCATTCATACATACATAGTCAGCCCAGCAATTAGTTGACCGAGTGGTTCGCCCAATATTCCTCCATAGTTTTGTGGTCTTTTGGAAATAAAGTTTACTTTACTTTACCAAGCCAAGAAGATCATTAATGGAACTAAAAACGAGGTTAAGTATGTAGAGAGTGTTGATATTAAACAACAGAACATTGTTAAATATTTAGTGATAAAGGTTTGTTTCTTCTTGAAGGCAGACAAAGGTAATTTAGCTGTGACTGTAGACAAACAGATATACCTAGATTCAGTACAGACTTTACTTAATTCTAGTCCGTATATCACACTTAATAATAGTCCTTTATTGTCGTACACTGGAAAAGTTAACGAATCTTTAAATAGATGTATAAATTTAATTGCCAAAAAACTAAACTATAAACTACGGATAATAAATCCTAAACTCCCCTATATCTACTGCTTGGCCAAAATTCACAAAAAAAATGCAATACGTATAAACCTATTATTTCTAATGGGAATTGCCCCACTTAGGTATTATATTACTAAATGGTTGATTACTCAATTCCCAATGTATAAATATGTATGTTAAAGATCTAACCATAGATTTAATCCATAAACTTAGTAACGAAAATATCAACCCCAAAACATACATTAATCTCTTTGAATGTGCTCTCTTTGTTTCCTAGCATATCGATCAATAAGACCGTCTCAATTTTAAAGAACCATGGGTCACAATACCTTTTGTTTTAATGATAAAGCAAACTTTGGCACATATTTTGTCACCTTTTCTACCCTATTTCTAAACCATTTCGGAAGTGAAATTGAGATTTTGATATCGCATTTTCCGAATTTGTGTCTTCACTGTGCAGATGATATTTTTGCTCTGGTTAGATTCTAACTTGGGCGCAGAGTCATTCATTCGAACTCTCATAATGAGAAATATGATTCAATGAAATTTACTTTTTAGATATCATTTACCAATAACCTTTTACTATTTCTAAATATTGTTACTAATAAAGTCGAATTTTTTTTTTTAAATGTATACTAATTATCATATGATAAAACTTCTTTTTCGTGGCCTGTAGTATATTTGTCGGTATTTATGTTCTTTAGACGAATGAAAAGCTTGTATTTGTTCGCAAATTTAGTTCGTTATTATGACCTGGATTCCATATAAAGTTAATATTTGTTTTTTTTTTTAGATTTACGTTTTCCTCAATATCTTTTTTTTCAACTCTAAATATAACAATTTTATTTATAAATATAAATTCCATACATGTTTCGGCTTTAATTGCCTTTTTCAATGGATTAAATATTACATACATATATTTTACCTGAAAAAAAAGATCAATAATGAAGATTAAATTTAAATTTTAAGTGGTATTTACGTATTTATAGTTTAAAAGTTAAAATGTAAATGAATCCACAGGGACATATGGTGTTTGTTTATGTGTGTGCTCGCGTTTTTAATATTTAAATGATCTGTATCTCATCAAAAGAATAAATATTAATAGAAATAGTTCGCTATCGTCCGTATTTAAAAACACATGGCTTTTTGAAATGTTATTTAATGTTAAAATAAAAAAAAAACACAAGGTCATGTTTGCTTGCTTCTCTTTTTTGTATTTGTATTTTTTCTAGACTTTCACAATCATGTTTTTTTGCGATTACAGCGCAATCTGTTAAGAATCGAAAAAAAAGTTTCAAACAAAAACTACATACTTGATGGCGTAGAATCCGAATCTGCAATACAAAATGGGGGTTCCCATTTAAGATTTCAAAGTTGTCCCCCCTCCCACTCTGGGGGGTGAGGTGGGGGATCGAGTTCGTCACCATTCAGTGAGCCCCCTACATTATAACAAATCTTTTTTTTTTTGATTTGATGCAGTGTTTTAGGGATATTCCGTTGTCTCAAGATAAAAAACTCACCCAGTATAATAATTTTTTTCAAGTTTACCAATTTTTTGCCAAAATCTATAATAATCATGGATAAAAATGAGTTGGCATTGCTTATGTCATCTACTAATCTACTATACATAATGAAGTTTCAAATGAAACCATGCTCACATTGTTGATATTAGTAGAAATTATAACCAAACTAGAATAAGTCTGATTAACCTCAAATTACGGCAAGTGTTAAATCAATAAATAATATTATCAATTGGTGATAACATAGGTTCGACGGCCAGCATAATCGCAACATCACCCCTTTTACTTACGACTTCAATAATTCGATTTCCTAGCAAGCCAACCCGTTAGGCATTTGTGTTCGACCCTTACCAGTAAATCTCTAGGGAGCTTGATTACCTTTGCCATATCGGAAGGCCTGAACGTTAATGTCGCGACGAAAATATATTGCAGGACACATAATAGCTCCATAATGTTAATTCGACCATGAATAAAGTTGCTTTTGTTTTCGTTTCCATTAAATCCTTATTTAATTCGTTTAAAAAAAAAATGCGTTTGGAATAAATACATATCTAAAAACGCTAATAAAAACGCTTTATGTAAATTATGAAAAGCATTGGAACTAATACGCACACAAGGGGATAAAAAGTAGAATTGTAAGAGTCATTTCATTTTTAGAATACAAAACAAAAAACTCATTTTTCTGGGTAATAGTCAATTTTCCTCAATTAGCTTCTGTTGGAATTTGTAACTCAGTTGTCCTTGATAACTTATAGAACTAAAATAGCAAAAGAAAGTTTCTTTAGACTTATTTATTCAGGTATTAGTTTTGCTTACGATATCATTTTTTTCTTCACTTGCAATCAATTATTCTCAAAACGTCTCATTCGTTTTATCAATAACTATCCATAATGAATAACTGAAAAAGATTCAGGCTGTCTCAAACGGTTTTCGAGAAAATGTACCAAAAACAAAATTTTTGATAATCTAAGAATCGATTTCGAAAGGCCAACGTTTTAGAACTCAAAGATAATAAGGTAAAGGTTACGAAATGTTCAATGGTACGAGAAAGTTAAAAAATCTATTTTTACGCGTCTAAAATAAAAACACCTCCTCAATATCGGAAGGAATAACTGAAGAAAGCTATTTCTGGACCAAATCTTCGATTATTTATGCAACCGAAACTACAAGTACTGCATACCGAGCAATACATAATTCAGATTTGTTTGCAAACAATTTTTAATTACTATTTCAATGTGCTGTAGCTTCCGATTGTATTAATAATCAAAGATTTGTGTAGCTTAAATACGCATTTAATTTGCTAAAGATGGTACATATAATAAAAAACGTAGGAAAGTAAGAAATACAAAAAAGTACAACGTCGGCTGTGTGTTGCTACATAACAGCTGATTGACAACCGCAATGATGTTGTTACGCTTCTTTTTACTCCTGTCAGTGATAAAGTCTGATGGTTCATCTCTACATAAACATGGGTTAAGTCAACCCGAGAGTTCTCGAGATATTTGAAATTTTTTAAGACTTAAAATATTTGCGGTGTTGGTCTATTAATATCGCTCCGACGATTCATGATACAAAATACGTAAGAATGCCATATATAAAATTCATGTCTACGTTTAGAAAACGTAATGTTTTGAACCAACTTTATCAATTCCCATTGTTATGTTTAAATTTCTGTCTATATTTACACAAGTTTTCTACATAAAAACATACATTTTGTAATTCATTGTTAATAGAATGCTTTTAGGTTTCGCTTTGCCTACCGGAAGCGTTTTGGAACGGAACATCTGCTGTTATTGTAAAATATTTAAAACACGGCGCTCACATAACATCGAGTACGATATTTTTCATCAAAACTCGGTGTGTTTATTTAATGTTTAACCGACAAAATTATACCTACGCATAGATACAGACAACCTCTCGCTCGTAAAATATGCATGAGACGGGAAATTTGCGTAAAAACTAAATTATTGCCATGCAATTACATACGTGGTTAATATTTTAGAAATCTGACTGGCGAATTTCATAACTGACAGCAGTAGAAATTACTTGATTCATCATCGTCTCGTAAAGTTTCTGAAAATTTTGAATGAGATACCTACAACTAATAAACGTCCATTATTTAAATTTATACTTCTATAATCTTGAGGCGATTATAGTCAGTATTTATTTTATTTTTTTCTTATTCATTTGACGAATAAAATTATGTAAAGAGTAAATCTTGTACAGGCACTCGAATTTTAATGTTAAATAAATTATAAGTTATTATTATTAATTATTATCGATAGAATTAATTCAAAATAGAATTTTTTGTTTTGACAAAAATTGTTATTTTAACCTTACTTCAACAGTTCTCTCAGTTAGCCCTAACTGAGGGTACTATGTATAAATGAAGGATGATATTACACTGCGACCTAAAAGATCTATTGTGTCCCATATTCTTGCTTTCATTCCTATTCTTTGCAAAAAGTGTAGGATACAAGAAGGCCTCAGGCTAGGTAAGTCCCCTTCTTCCATTTCATGCTACCAGGTGCAACATCTTTGAGTGGCACAGTGCTACGCCAATTGAAAGGAGATGGATGGCTACAAAATCTACATTCGGATTCCTTTGGGAATCCAAGCTTACTTAGATGTGCTTTCAGTTTACAATGGCCTGAAAGTATTCCTGTCAGTATGCGAATATTGTTCTTACTCAGACTAATGCATTCTGTAAATCTCTTCTGGTTATAGGTTTCCAGAACAGTTTTACATTGCCTCATTCACTGGAGAATCTCCAAATAATTGGATTTTCTGTGCCACGTTTCGCTTTTCAACTTCTTCAGTATTGTACTGCTACTTATCCGGCAAAAGAGTTCAGGCCACAAAAGGTATTCCAACCCCTTTTTTGCAAGATTATCCGTCCCACTCCTGTGTAACCCGTAACCCAGAGGAGGATTATATTATTGAGAAGGCCCTAAGTTAGATAAATCTTCCTCTTTCACATGCTCGCAGGTGCAATGCCCTTGAGTGTGCTACGCAATTTGAGAGGGGATGAATGGGTGTTTTACCCTGTTTCCCACCAAATCTACATTCAGATTCCTTTGCTAATCCAAACATACTCAGGTGTCTTTTTAGTCTGCAATGGCCTGAAAGTATTCCTATTAATATGCGAATATTGTTCTTACTCAAATTGGTGCATTCTATAAACCTCTTCTGGGTATAGGTTCCCAGAAAGGTTTTAACTTGCTTTATTCCTTACAGATTGCTCCCAATAATTGGATTTTCTCTGCTCCATTTCGCTTTTCAACCTCTTCAGCACTGCTGCTTATCCCGCAAAAGAGTTTAGGCCCTACAAATAGTATTCTAGCTCCTTTTTTGCAAGATTATCCGTTACTTTGTTTCCCTCCACTCCTGTGTGACCCGGAATCCACAGAAGGGTTACTTTATTCCTTTTGCCTAGCTCTTTTAATTTCCCTAAACATTCCTAGACCATCTTGGAATTGATTTCATGTAACCTGAGCGCCTTGATGGCTGCTTGACTATCAGGCAAAATGATAATCTTCTGCTTTCGGGGAACTGGACTTTCAATAGCGTGTATTTCCGCCTAGAAGAAACTCAAAGATTTCCCCAAGCTTTCAAAGTACTTGGTTCTAGACCGATATATTCCTATTCCAGTTCTTTCTGCCGTTTTGGAGCCACGATTTGATGGCATTTCTATTCAATTTCCAGATGGTATTTAGATCTCACTCGCCTTATGGTGAATTCTTTCACAAAGCTGAGTTTTTCGACATGTCATCCCGGGGGATGTCTCAAATTTGATCTCCGTCAGGAGATTGAAGCTTATGCCTAATCGTTCCATCCTTGATCATTCTGAGTATAGCTCTTTTTGCCACGCCCTTCACCACAATGTGCAAAAGGGTAAGATCCAATACCACCTCGATAGCTGTTGTTAGGCAGGTCTTCATAGCCCCAATTATGCATATATGCTTACTAATCTTTGCACTTTCGAGGAGTTAATTTTCGCGGTGGCCAGATTAGTTTTTTTTGTTCTTTTGCTCTAAGCTACTGATGTATAACTGAGGGTGGATCAACGCCTTTCTGTTTTTAATTGCGTTTTTGAGAAACGTGGTAACACAACAGATCATGATAAATGATTAGCCATGATTAGGTATAATACTAATTTAAATGAAGAGACAATATTAATAACAATGCAACTGTATAAAAATTACTCACCTTTAAGTGAAATTCGGCTATTAAGTTGCTCCTAATTTTCAGAAATTAAATGGACATCACTGAAACAAAGAAAAAGGTATTACATTACAAAAGTTAAAGTAATAATTTATTAAAGAACGCATGCAGAAATTGAAACGACCATTTTATATTTTAACAGCAGCCTCCCTTTGTACTCCGTATTTACAACATGCAAGAACTGTATAATAGAAATGAACACGTATGTTTGAAATCCCTTTGTAAACCGCTGCATTATATTATTCATATATACTGACTGCTCTGATGTCAGCTTTACAGTTAACACTTGCCTCTAGTTAGTATTTACGAAAGCCGCTTCAGTTATTCGCAAACATTTACGCACACATACGAAAACTCTGGTGGTAACGCCCAGCTTTTAGGTTGACGTGCATCGTCATAGTTAAGAAGTAAATATTTGTTATAACTAAACTGCGAATCGCTTGATTACAGAAAAATTCAAATATCAAATAAAAATCTTGAACTTAGAAGATAAACAGTATTTTCCAATAGCGTATTTGTTAAAATGTTGTATCTATTGAAGAATATGACGTGGGAAAATGTATTTGCATATATCGTGAATCATGAAAGACTGCAATCTTGTTAATTTAAATGCTTCAACAGAATGCAATTGTTTATTTGTTGTTACATTAGTTTCATCAATTACGTTATATCAGTGCAAAAATATTTAAAGCTGGACAAAAGTGTTGAAACAGCATTTTTCTTGCTCTCAGTAAGAAGGTAATAATTCAAAACTTCTAACATGTTGAATTTCCCAAATAGAATTAAAAAAAAGCACATTTTTCCAAAATGTTTATATTCAATGTATGGCAGTTAATTCAAGCGAGTCAAGTATTCCCACCCGTCTGCAGAATCTTCCGGAACAAAACTGCTTGAACCAGATTCATATCAAGCAGTCGTTCAAGCCGGGACGGCAATGCCAAAATGGTAATACCCGAACCGGTTTAACAGGTATAATTCTATGTTTTCACAAAATTAGTATTTGGGTATATTTAGGGGTTTGAAATTTTGTTGTTTAAATCTTCCGGGACAAAAATGCTTGAACCAGATTCATATCAAGCAGTCGCTCAAGCTTAAGCCGGGACGACAATACTTGACACTACCCGAACCGATTTAACAAGTATAACTATGTTTTCACTTTGAATATGTTATGGGTTTGAAATTATGTAATTTAAATTTAAAGCTCTTGTCTTGAATGCAAGCCTTACACAACTTATTTCTTTCTTAACTTATAATCGAATCATGCATTTCAAAGTGATTCTGAATATAAAATATCATTTCAAAAAAGGAATCCATCTCACCCCCACTTTTTCTTTTTTTTTTCGTGACAATAATAAACAAAAGTTTTCTCCTTTGCCCACCAATTTAACATAGGATATTTGTGTCATTTGCATACATACACACTTCCCCGTCAATTATACAGGATGGAAGATCGTTAACTCTAATCAAGAATAGTAAGGGACTTAAGATGGCTCCTTGCGGTACTCCACAATCCAAAATTTATATGTTTGATTTTTCCTAATAGATCTAATGCTATTCCTCTTGTCTCATAATACTGGATTTTCTACAGGAGTATTTGTCTGTCCAAAACTAGCATTTGAATTTGTAGATTTTCCTGCATCGAATCCATTACACATGCAGTTAATTACTGACATAATCGCAGATGTTCTCAGACTTTAGATTATTGCTGGTAAAATGCTTATAGATATATAATTGTTATACCATTGTTATGGTACCATTCTAATGATTTTCAGTGGTTTTGAAAATATTCCGTGTGCTAAGCATTTATTGAAGATATCTGTAAGAGGTTGAGCAATTGTGCGAATTATTTATTTTAGCAAAGCAGTTGTTTAATTTTGTTGGGATGCTAAGTACTTCAATCTGTGTTTATATTTCGCAGGACAATCTCCATTCCAAGAGCAGCGAACCATAATTCCATGCCTTCCAAAACACGAAGTTACGCCAGCATGGAAAGAGATAATTTGACATGGACCTTACAAATATGTAAAGTTTCATTTAAATTGTTATACGACAGTCTCGATGCTTTTTTTATAATTCAATGAATAGGGATTCTGTTATATTGTATTTTCACATCCATTATAATACCGTTCATGTAAATTAAGTCCATTAGGGATTAATATCAATTGATATGAAAGCAGCATTTGCTTTGACTTCCTGTCCAATAGTTGTCTATGAAAAAATATCATTTATTATACTGCCAAGTATCTATTATGGACGCTATCTTCAACAAAAGCATGTTTAAATAACTTTCAAACATTAACGAGCAATCATCGCGAGAGATTTGAATTTATTCACCAATAATATTTTTCATTTCATCAAATATACAAATGTTAATAAAATCAACGAATTAAAATAATTATTGCGTTCGTTAAACCCAATTAATTACTTATAACTT
The DNA here is from genome assembly GCA_004143645.1 of Protaetia brevitarsis. Classification (NCBI taxonomy): domain Eukaryota; kingdom Metazoa; phylum Arthropoda; class Insecta; order Coleoptera; family Scarabaeidae; genus Protaetia; species Protaetia brevitarsis. The sequence goes on from RXPK01000109.1 coordinate 3,177,560, forward strand.
CAACTGCTGGATTAACAACTTATCCAGTTGTACTACCTTAAAGCTTCTAAGATTGCACAAATAAAATTAAATCAAAGCAATTTCTCCTTTTAGCTTCTCAGTTCGGGGTTTCTTGTTTCAACAAATGGAAATTAGATACCTTATTTCACAAGCTCCGCTTATTCGAAGCACACTACTTAACTCCTCAAATAATTAAGCACGCTACTAGAACTAAACTAAGAATGATGTTTTCGAAGTTCCCGCTACTACGATGTTATCTAACTTCTTTAATTAATTAGCGAAGACCTTCGATATCAAATAAACATATAAAGATAACTTCCTTCTCCTTCGAAACACTTTCTCGCTCTTCTTCTTTCGGTATTCTCTAAACTTTTTCCCACAGAGCGAATTGCCTCGGTCAAACTTTTCAATTACCGGAAGTTCTATAAATTCAATAAACACCGCCACCTATTTGGATGGAAAAATCTTAGCGAAAACTTAAAACAACGCCAGCTAAAACACTTACGACTTCCTCGAGAAATCAAAATTGTTTTAATGAAATTACCTTTGTGTACATACAGTGACTACTAGCGACGGCTGGTGCTTACGTTTTACAATGATCTAATTTCTTCGTACAAGTTCGTAACATTTTCGTCTTCCGGACGATAGCACACGAACTTCAATCGTTGTATTGGTCCCGCCGCTGACGTATGCACCAGGCGCTCCCTGGTGACTACTGTCATGAAGTATTCGATCACTCGAATGAAGAATTAGCGACCAATGTGAACCATGTTTTCCCCCCACAAATCCAACAATATGGACTGTGGAGGGCTGCAACTTCCCGATTCAATAAATTATTCGAATACTATTTCGCGTATGTATATAGTTTCGTATGCATCGCAATAGAAAAATTTAAAAAACCAAGGGAATTTACAATCACGAGAGGTTTTTATAATATTATGAAAAAATACTGGGCTCTAAGACAATGTAATATATCTTCTGATATTTTTTTTTATTAATTTCCACAAAATGTACGCAACAAGTAATTGGGATGAATATCCCTGAACGAATTGCCACATTTCTGAATTTAGACAATGCACAAAAGTATACTGGCCACTGTTTCCTCCGTACTTCAGCAACTACGTTGGTAAATGGCGGTGCGGATATTACAACATTAGAAAAGCATGGAATGTGGTGGAAGTCTTCTCAAGTAGCTGAAAGATACGTGGATAATTCTATGCAATCGAATAAATGTAGCAAATCAATTAGTTTCTTCAATTATTGAATCTAATTAGGCAGTGACCATCCCCTTAACCTTCAATTCTTCCCGCTACACTACTGTTAAGTCTGGCACCACAAATCAATCTGTTTTGAAAAATATTACGGAAAATGTTTCCAATGCACCAGCTTTTAATTCCATAAATTGTACCCAACACCAAACATATACATATTAAACAATATAACACCACGGAGAAAGGCACCCATAGGCAAAGGCTTCAGGGTGTCCAGAGGGAAGCCGCTCCAATGATCACCAGAACGTAAAGGACTCTCTCCACCAAAGTCCTTCTAGTACTGGCTAGGATCCCGCCCATAAACTTGGTGGCCAAGGGCCAGGTCAGGATTCTTCAAGCCAAGATTAGTAAAAAGTCTGCAATAATACAAATTCTGGAGGAATGGCAAACGTTCTGGGAAGAGAAAGACGAACCTGCCAGGTGAACCAGGAGGCTAATTGGAGAGTTAAGACCTTGGTATCTTAGATGAGATCCCTACCACCGCGATTGAAGTAATTCTGAACCTGCTACCAATACATATTTATATACAAAGAGCCGCAAGGTCCACAGTACACAGACTTTTGCATACTCAAGTACCGATAAGTAAATCGCACGGCGCTGACTATAAAAAACTGTTAGAGGAACTCAAGGAGGCACCCCTGTTACACCCCCATGTGATGCCATGGTTCAGAAATTTAACCTAGATAGAAAATATCAGGTTATAATGCCAGAAAAGAAGGACTGGGAGACAGGTACTCCGGTAAGAGCGAACTCAAACTGGTATACTGACGGCTCTAAAACGGACTACGGCATTGGAGCGGGAATATTCGCTAAGAAGCCTAAAAAGGCTCTTTCGGTAAGCTTCAGCAGAGACACGACTGTGTCCCAAGCGGAGGTTGCTGCAATCCATCACTGCGTCCGAGAGATAGAAAGATGTATCGAGCCAGGTAAAAGCGTCGCTGTCTTCTCTGACAGTCAATCCACACTTAAAGCGATTAGCTCCACAAGCGTGGACTCTAAGCTGATTTGGGACTGTGTAAATGCCCTAAATGAGGTGGGCACCCAAAGGAAAGTAACCCTGGTCCCTAGCCACTCGGGAATGAGAGGAAATGAGGCAGCGGCCGAACTGGCCAGGCGAGGTTCGTCAAGGCCATTCGTTGAAGCCGACCCCTCTTTCGGCACTACCAAATTGCAAATTAAAAAAAATCCATCCATGAAAGGATACATAATCAGTCCAGAGAGTGGTGGTAAAAATCACCGGGACAAAGACAAGCAGAGAGTTCCTAAAGGAGCAGAGGCCTGAATTCACGAGAGATCTACTGAATAAAGACAGGAAGACTGTCAAAAAGATAGTAGGTGTGCTGACTGGTCATTGTAGACTGAATAGACATATGTACAACAGAGGCCTGGCAGATGATGCAACCTGCTGATACTGCCAAGAGGAGAAAGAAACACCAGTTCATGTACTAAGCCAATGTGAAGGCCTGGCGAGGACAAGGTTTCTGGTAATGGGGGAGGAGAACCCCACAGCTAGTGGCTACATAAAGAAGCCGCTTTCAACGGTGGTAGGCCTAATTAAGAAGGCAAAATTAGAGAGCGTCCTCTAGGAAAAAGGGGATCAGAATAGATTTGAAAAGGTCGCGGTGAGACAGGTCCATAGGCCACCCCAATCCTAATCTAATCTAATCTTGGTATCTTAGAACCCACAGCGACATAGACTACCATCTAGCGCAAATCCTATCAAGCCATGGATGTTTCTACGAGTAGCTCCATGGCTTTAGAGTTAAAGAGACGAACTTCTGCCCTTATTGTGAAGACCTGAACTCAAGAGAGCATATCTTCTTCAAATGCCACAAGTGAAAATTTCTACGGCAAAGAGTGGTACAAAGAAATGGAGGAATTAACACCGGAAAACCTCTTTGAAAAGATCTTCCGAGATATAGATCGCCAAGCCAGGAGCATTTTGACTGCTGAGTGATTAGCCAGGAGATCATGGTGTAACTGCACTACGAACATACGACCAGCTACCTGAAGTAATGCTGCTTTCAATCCCGAATAACTAACAATGTAATGCAAATATCTCAATAAATATCTTGTTTGTTCAAATCGAATTTAATTGTTTTTAATTCATAGTTTCCAATCGTGGGGAAAATATAATCTGTTACTTGGCTAGAATGAAAATTCGATATTGTTTTTTTTTTTCATTCTAACCTTGTTAGAATGCACATTCTGTTCCAGATAAGTTAAAGCTGAGTAATTCCACTAATTGGCTCTTGAAAAAGTCATCGTTTTCCTTACTTCCGAAACAAAACTGCAATCCGCAATGTGGGTATTAGGAATTAGAATCTAAGAGATAGACATCGCATGCAACTAATTTCAACCCCCACCAACTCTTACACAAATCGCGAGTAAACTTCCCAATTCTCTGCTGATGTTTATTAAGCAGTTTCCAGTTATAAGCTCTATACCAGAGGAAGACATTGAATGTCTAATTTCGGCGATTACATCTTCCCACGTTCCCCTGCAACCCATTTGCTTGGTACTCTTTTTTCAATGTTATTGTACCGAGTACCTCGTCTACAACTGTTCCGGATAGGGGAAGTCTTCAGTTATCATCGGGGTGTGCGTATTTAAGTAACGCGCAGTAACGAGGAATTAACGGATTAAACTTCGCAAACAACGAGGCGTTTAAACTGGCACGGGGAACGGCCAAATGAAAGTTTCCTCCGTGAAATTAAACGTTAATCGTGTTAGACGTCGATGAAATATGCACATACGAGTACGGAGTCGACGCAGAAGTCACTCCAGTTATGCAGTCAGTAGCCATTAAGAATGGTAAATAAAATTTGAGGAACAGTGAACTTTCGAATAATACCGTTATAGAATATGGTGAAATTCGAGTTCCACTAATGTACCATGAATAAAGTGAATTTTACGCGTATATTCTCGTAATATCCACGTAATAATTTACTTCCGGAAACTTTGCCCTCCACCTTCCTAATTCCCTAGCAACCGGGACCATATAAGCAAAGTTCTCGTGAGACCCCGTCTGGAGTAATTGAAATATACATTATGAATATGGCCTAGATGCTTTTAAATCCCTCTTCGCCATTCTGATTGCGATATAGAAGCGTATATAAAGGGGCCTAAGTAAAAATCAATTAACATTGGCCTTATTTAAGGCGCTATCACAGCCCAAAATTAGCTTAGAATTAACACTGAAGTGTCGCCTTTCTGTTAGAAAAAATAGCGAAGCTTTTACCTAAATCGATCCATCTTTTGTACCCTCCTAATACAGTGATGAATTGCTGCAACCTCAGTCCGGAATACCGTCATGTCTTTACTAAAGCTAGTCGAAAATGCCTTTCTGGACTTCTTTTCGAGCGGATCTTTATATAAAGGCGGACGTATAATTATTAAGTGTGTATCTCGGGCAGCGGGAAACATTTCTCACCTCTAATAATGACTTCTACATTTGTCCTTATTAAGAATATATAAAAGCTAGCTATTGGCAGCTGTTAGTACCAATATTTTTGCTATCACCTGCATATTAGTTCCTTAATTATTGGGATCATGTAATAATCTCCTCACTCTTTTAAAAATGGAAGGATGAAGCGTGGAAAACATATTCCCAACTTCAAATTTGGTTTTTTATTTTAGCTTATTCCTTTAAAATTAAAAAAATCTTCTTTAATCTAGCGATTTACTTCATCCAAATGTTCTTCTTTTCTGAATAAGAGTAAATATTTTTATTTGAAGGAGTTATGAGATTTGTTTGCTTTTGCGATATATCTTGTTAAGAGTATTCAACCAAAGAACTATCCAAAGGAAATGTTCCTTTATTAGTAATCGCTTTTTTCGTAAGTATAAACAATATTGTCTGGATACTTTTTCCAATAGTTTGATTTTGAAGAGATTTAAATTTCGATAAATTAATGTAAGATTAATTATAATTGGATAAATTACTGCCAGAGATGAGGTACACTAGAGATAGTTAACTTAACGATAAAACGCCTGTGCAGTGTGGTGGGGACCGATTTTGAAAGGTTCTGGTATCAATTCATAGAGGGTGCTCGCGTCGCTAAAAGCGCGAAATTTGAATGTATATCCTAGTGTCTTCCTCTTATATAATGGGATGACCCCTGGGCATAAACAGATAAGTCACTACTTGGTGGTCATTTTGGTTACATCACTTTAGAATTATTATTTAAATATGGCAAAATGACCGCAAGTTTTGTAATTGTGACAAAATAATGACTTCTCATAATGATTTATCTGCTTATGTCCTGGAACCATCGAATTATTGTTTAGAAATTGAATGAATTATTATTGCAAGCGTACATTTTATGCAAAAAACATGATAAATTATCACAATAATACAAATAATTTTCAAGCAATAACATCAATTTCTAAGCTTAAGAAGGTATTTTTGAAAATAAACAAATATTTCGCAGAGAAAAGCATTGTATTTTTTATAATTTTATAAGAGTTAATTAACATTAAATGTTTATAGCATAGAAAATATTTATGAAGCATGGATTATTACCTGCCAGCTTCTAGTGGGAACTAAAATAATTTTATGAATAAAATCTCAGATTGGATGAAAATAACAGACCAAAATGTATTATTTCCAGTCAACATATTACGCAAACACTTAAATAACGTAAAATATCTAAATAACTACTTCACGACTTCTCGAAAATACATTTTTGTGAAACTGTCATTTAAAATATATAGCTTTCATTTAATTTTCTAAATGTCAACATGACACTTCAGTTAACTAGAAATGACTAGAACGAAATAATCATTCTTGCTCTATAATAATAAGTTTTCTCAAAAGAGATGCTACTTATCAATTTCAAAATAAAATTATCGAAATGGTTAAGAAATACAAGCGATTTTTCAACCTAAAATAAATGATAAATGTGGTGGCAAGGTGTACCACCACAATTATCATTTATTCTAGGTGCGCCTAAAATATATGCAATCTTTTTAACACATTTTTTTGAAATTCCTTATATGTAGGCAACTTTATGTACTCGCATGTTGACTCCAGCGCCTCTGAGAATTGATACCTAAACTACATCCCCTCCGGAGAGAAAAGCGTCGCGATTTGTCTAATCAAGCTGTCAACGTCTTTGATATACTGTCACTAGAAAAGTGACATTCTGGTATACTTTACTATTTTAGCATCAGATGACTTTTCTTTCTTCGTCAATTTGCACCAATTTTAAAGAAGGTGTGTTAGAGAGGAAAATGCAATTGGAATTTAAAATGGCGGTTATTAATCATCTAAAATTATTGTTGTTATTATTAAATAAGGAAACAGCAAGAAACACTCAAAGAACCATACATTATTTATTTAAAACTGTATTAGATTTATTCCAGAAATAGCAATAGCCGTGAAAACCAGCATCAAATGACTGCAGTGGCGCCCTTTCTCTCTGTAAATTACGAGTGCTATAGGGATACCAAGGTCTAGCATGCGGACCTGCTGGAAATGGCAATGACTTTTCTTGTATTATTATCCCTTGGCTGGATGAACCTTCCACATATTATAATTTAGTATTTCTACTGCGATTTGTTATTTATTAATGTCATATTCATGCCCTCATATACTTAAATAACTAAATTCAAATAGCGTATTTTTTGCTTCATTTATCCAATAAAAAATTGCCCTTTTGCAATACTATTGAACGCAATGAAAGGTTCTTCATTGACTAAACTTTCCCTTAGCGGTACTGAAGCACGATTCAGAATAAAGAATATGCAATTAAGGGACAGCTAGAGGGCACCTCTTGTCGTGGGTTTTCGAAAGAAAAAGCCGCTGTCTCTAGTTGTTCTTCATGTACAAAAGGGAGAGATGAATTATTATGGCTTGTTCCATGTTAGATCCAGCGAATAATTATGAGGGCAAAATTATGCTTGTTTTTACATAATTCTTAATTAAATAATATATTGAGAAAACGTGATTATTATTTCTTCCTAAGTCGGCTCTTATCTTTTAGTTTTGCAAAAGTAGGTACAGGAAATGCATACGTCACTACACTTTCCTACACACATATATGCAATCTCAATTATAAAGCTGCGCGTAGAGCTATTTTAAAAGCACTCTCTGTTTACACGTACAGTTAATTACCGTAAATATCTCCATTGCGAACCTAAATTGCCGCGGGGCCAATGCATAATTAGATTATCGATACTTACTTTGCTATCAATGTTAAAATAGACATGAAGCAATATACGTACATATTACACACAGTCTAGTGCCCTATATAATTGCCAAAGCAGGCCTTTAAAGCTTCAAAGGAGGCAAATAGTGCCTAATAATGTTTGAAAGCCTGCATAGGTTTTATAAAAGGGGAAGGAAAACTTGGTTTAAAAATTGTATAATATTCAACATTGAAATAATGGAAATATAATAGTAGGTATTATATATTTATAATAGCGACAACAACACAAATTAATACAAATTTAATATAAAATTGTTACAACAAATCATTATAATCCATACTATAACAATTATTTATTTTATATTACCGCGTGCAATTAAAGTTATTTATGATGAATAAATTTGTTGTTTGTGTTTTATTTACCTGCCAATTACATATTTTATGAAAAATTATGTACACTAACACTGTAATTGCGCGTAAGTAATGAGAATAACCGTTAGGATCAACCAGTTACCTTTTATAGGTGATTTCCCTGATGTATACACTAAAGATGATATGATGGCCTAGACGATGTTTAACAAGTTAAATAGAATATCGATTACTAGTGAATTAAAAGCCGGCGCCATCTTTCCGGCAAATTCTGCAATATAATATATAAATATAAATCAAAAATCATTTTCATCGGATTTTATTATATATATTTGTTTTTCAGAACAAATGCCCGGAATTTAAAATTTTTAATTTTTAACTTCAGAAAGATACGATATTCTAACTATTTTCATATACACATAATTCTATTTAATATTCAATATTTTAGTTAACCTTATAATTACTTTATATTTCTTAACCATAAAAATAAAAACGATAATTATTTAGTTATTTTAATTCACCTAGCGACCTCTCTGATTGATATTGGGAATGAATATCGTGATCTTCTACCGCCTAGGTGGCACCGTACACTGGTGCAAACATCAAATTAGTTGTCAAATTAGCTTTTCAGCCGCTTGCAAGCGAATAGGTGATTCTTACCTAAAGAGCGCACCCACCAAAGCGCGGATTGTTTGCAGTTGGAAAAATATAATTATAATACATAGTTACGAAGTCACACAAATCGTGCAATAAAAGAATAATTTAAAACAAAACAAGCATATTTCTTTATTTAAATACCTAATAATAACCTCAGATCACAAGTACGTATTGCTGTGTACTGATGGTACCAGCATAAATGCAAAATGAATTTAAAAAAAAAAAAATTAAATTGACTAGCTCAGCGGATAAAAATAAAAGGCGCAAAAGAAGACAAAAGAAGACAGGGTTACCCTCACAATTAAACCTATCATGAAAAGTAAAATGAGGGCGTTTGAAAAATTTGACTTTCTTTAAAACTGCAAAAATTGAAAAGGTTTGATCTAAAATAAAAGAACAGAAATTTTGAATGACGTTAATAATCATAAATTTTATTAAAAAAAAAAAATGTTAATTACAATTACGCAGGAAAAATAAAACCTTAGACAGAAGACCCTGGTCGAAAACAAAACCTGCATAAGACTCTAATATTTACAAAAGGACAATGCAAATCCTTCAACAAACAAAAAGAAAAACAGTCCAGGAAGATAATCCTTATTACAACAAAAATCCACGTGGTTTCAAAAATTAATACAAACTAAATTAATCGTGGAGAAAACAAGTGAACTAAAAAAAGAGAAACTTAATTACAAGCACAATGCTTCTATTCACCTTACCCGAGGTGATTAAAAATAATTACAAAACAGCAAAATATAAGAAAAACGAAAAATTAACTCTTTAAACTTAAAAATATATCTTCCTGTACGTAAAATAATAAAAGATCTTATATCTAATCTGTGTACACAACAATATAATACCAATTATTATATAAATGAGTTCTTTGATATATGAGATAAATTCAAAAACACGAAATCAAAACTAAAATCAAAATGTAAGGACAAAATGGCAGCTAACAATATAAATTTACATGTACTTACTCGGCATCTCGTTAAAGAACTGTCCTACAAGGTTAAACAGTCGCATATATATATATATATATATATATATATATATAATATATATATATATATATATATATATATATATATATAAAATAACAACTGCGTGCGCCGCACTTAACGCACAATGATCATAGAAAACAAACTACAAGAATAGACATGAGCTAACCTGAACAAATAAAAATATACTAAAGAGTGAAAACAATCTAAACAACTGAACATTTAAATAAATAAATAACCAATCAATTCATTCAATAACTAACTCTTATTTAAAAATAAACAATTAAATCCTGAGACCAATTTCTCAAAACATTGAGAAAAACAGATCGTAATAAAATATGATCACTGAATTTACAAAAACCGGGGTGCCAGGCCACAGCAGTATGTTGGCTTCAAATACTATATAAAATAAATTAATTTCAATTAAAATCACAAATAGGGACAGACAGTAGAGCTAGTTCTCTGCAAAAACAACTTTTCATAATTTAAATAATTTAAATTCAGAAGCTGCCAAATATATAATACAGTCATCTGATTTTAAACAATTTTAAACCAGTATACAATTTTTTTCTTTAAGCAGCTTCAGTCTTGAAAACCAGAGCAGAAAACAAGTTTGAACATTTTGAAATGCATATGCAATATGGTTGTTTACACCCACATTGTCATAAAAGGATTCTAATACCACAAAATGAGGGAAACGATATTTTCATTCGCGCCGCAATAAAAGAAACGTGGCGTACATTTAGCAGATCAAATTGAAGAGCAGCTAAATGTTTCACACAATACGGTCTACAGACTTTAAAAGAAAAATAAATATCGATCCTCTAAGTAGAATAAAACAGATGAAATATTTACTAACAACAAATACGGCAGATTCGACTTTTGTTAAGCAGTTATTGAACGTATTCGAAAATTTTGCAATGTAAAAAAACATTTTATTCACTGTCCTGTTTTTGTATATGCACAGTATTATCCGTAAGTGGTTCATTATGATGGTCTATTATTTACTTATATTTGAGATTTTGGCACAATTATCTATTCAAACTATGTGTGAAATACTTTAATCAAAATATCACTTCCGGTTGACCGGAAATGGATATCAACTTTGTTATTTTAAATAGAAAGATGTAATTTTTTATTCATTTTTGATTCTAGGAATATAAATAACTTTACTTATAGTATCTCTATTTCTATTTGTTAAAATTAAATTTTAGGTGAATCGAAACATGGAAAAATTAGAAAGTCCAATGTAACTCGTGCCTCTCTCTCCATGCATAAATCCCAGCTTTTGACACAAATTCGCACAATTTAAATTAGACGTGCTTCGCTTAAATGAAAGGACAAATATTTCCGGCTACCATTCAAATATAATTCTCACACTAAATCAATATTAGAAGTAGACAGTACATCATTTAATGTAGAATATAAAGGTCTGAAATTTTATTTACCATATTGTGGAGTATTAATTAATAAAAATACAATTGAGGAATTTAAAAAATGTGGTAAGAAGTCCATAATTCAGTCTGCATACGCGATTTTGTTGGATAATATAAAAAGGGGAAACGTGTTAAAAAATCCATCCTTATTAAATATATCTATGATTCTGTCGTTTGCGGATTTGAAGAATACAACTTTTATTACTGGCTTTTCCTATTCTAAATGCAGTAAACCCACATATTCAACTTCTTACTCTGTTAATAAATTATTCAATGAGATTGAATCATCAAACAGTATTCAGAACTTGGCGTAAATAATAAAGCATCTTTCTTAGTTAAATATAAAGAAAACACAAAAATATTAATTATCGGTGATCGAATTTGTATAGAAAGGAATTCAGAAAATCTTGAAGACCATGAGAATCTACTGTTTGGATTTTCTGATTCTTCTTTGATGACATATCCTGGGTGGTCAATTGCGTAACTTCATTCTACTCTTTCGATATTACTATCCTGCTCTTCAAGGGAAAACTATAAAATTTCTAATTATCGGCTATGTGGTTCTAGTTTAGTCTTTGCATTAAGGATGCCGACTGTTGATATAGAAATAATATTTTCCGACAGAGAACAGAACGAGCGTCTCGATTAGCCCTTCAAAATTAAAAAAAAAAACAATTTTACCGTCTTTTAAGTATATATCCAATAAATAACTATCATATGCACCAACGTTTTTATTAATTCTACTACGTTAAATCTCCCAGAAGTAGACGAGATCTTACTCCTTCAGATCCCTCTAGCTTTTACTTAGCCTCGTTCTTTGAAAATAGATTATTCTCTTCTTCCTTTTGAAGCGTAAAGACGAGCTCCTATCCGCTTTGGCTCTCCGATATCTTTAATAAACATGACAAATCGCCCGATAAAGCGATTCACCTACTTCCCCATTACTACGTCAGGATCGTATTTAATTTCTCGTACGCCGGAAGGGCCAGGGCGGCTTAAAGGATCTCGCGCCGGACAAAGGAAAAAAACTCTATTGAAATGGAAATGTACGCGAGGAGGAGGAGGCGTGGACGTGGCGGAGGGGCGTTAATAAGAGCGCGCGAGACTCAAATGAATGGATTTTTAAATGAGGCCGCCGCAGCGCCGTGAAATCGTTCGTGGTTTGGATTATACCGCGTTCATTCCCTATTACCGACGGCGGAAGTTTAAAATTAAAGGGTATGCTATCGCATCGGCGTTCGTCGTTCATTTAATAGACATTGTTATAGACGGTAGGCGAGGAGGAAAGAAGGAGAGCAATTTGATTTTATCGCTGGGGGGATTGTCGCTTTAGATTAGTTGTTAAAACTTTTTTCTTGCTTGTAAACGCGATGTAAATTTCCGTTCTTCACCTTTATTGTTATGCCTAACGGCTTCATGTAGCTATACAAGATGTAATAATTTATTTTCTCTCCTAAACTGTCATTTTTGACACCTGTCAAAAGTACAAATTATAAAAATGTGTTCACGATATGCAAAGCTGGTTTTACACTTGCCAATTTCTAGATCAATAACTAGGACTTGGAGGACTTGATGTCAATAACGGTTTTACACTTGTCAACTTCTAGTTCGATTTTAAGTTCAATTTCTAGTTTAAGTTCTGTTCAAGTTTAAGATGATATCCAACTACTTTACATTTGTCAAGAAATTGATTGATTTCAAGAACTTGGTCAAGTTCTAGAAACTAACATACTTAGAACGTGTTCTATTTTTGCATCATATTATCTTCAATTCTGTAGGAATTTCCGTAATTGGGTACGTCGTGAAATAATTGGTTCGATATATGTTATGTACCAGTCTTCATGATTTAAAGAAATATGCATGAAAATGTAGATTAAACAAAAAGGAAACGAAACTAACACGTAGATAGTAAGAAGGAAAAGAACTTCAACCACAACAATTCAAATTGCAGTAAATTCTTATTTTTTGCTGTTTTTTTTTTATACACAAGATACATTTTATAATTGTTAGTTAAAAGTACCTGTTGTACATTTAGGGCCGGTTTATTCATCTCTGAGTAAAGTGCCAAGTTGTGTACTTGACAGATTAGCGCAACTAAACGTTTATTCACCTTTGAGTAGCACTACTTGTCGAGTAAAATTTCCTTACTGGCCGGATATTTTACTTGACAGCTCAAACACCGATTAAGATGTTACTTTGACAGTTTGACATTTTGTTTAAGTCGTGTTTTGAAGGTTAGGAAAACAATATTTGATGGCTTTTCTGAGTAAAATATGGAGCTATTTGAAGAATATGAGGATCTATTTATCAACTAAGAAATGGAAATTGTTAATTATATAATCGGGATCGACGTACTTATATCACAGTAGCAGATTTCGGAAGGATGTAATTAGAGTACTGCGCAAAATTATAAGAAAAGTTAGCGTTGTATTAGCGCGTTTAAAAACAACGTTTATTCATTTGCCTGAAACGCTACATGATAGAATGAATTAATAAATAATTTTAGAATATATCACGTTTTCCAAAAGTTTGGGAAGCCCTTGACGGCAACACATGTGCCGAATTGAAATTCGCCGGGTATAGCATACAATAAATTATAGAGTTATGTATACATAGTTACAACTTGTTTACAGGTGGGTGCAAATGCAGAAATTACAGAATAGAAAAGGGTATTTTTTAATTAATTTTCTATTAATGTGCAAGTGTCTGCGATGCTTCTAATAAAATTATGATATCGTTTTCTGTTGGCCTGGATCGGCACATGATACAAACATTGTTTTTAAATTCACTTGTCAGGCATGCGTTTGAAAGCTAGAGAAATGGGAAATGGAACTACTTTGGGTGATAGCGGTTATCCTGTTAGACAGAATATCTCATAACACCTCTAAATAATCCAGTTACTGCTGCGGAGACTTTGTAAAATGAAGCCCAAATACGAACTAGAAATGTAGTAGAAAGGATGTTCGGAATTTGGAAAATGACGCGACGGTTTCCATTCTTTCAGTAGAATGAGATGTTGTGTCCCTTTAAATCAGGATATCATTATAGCAACAGCCTTATTGCACAATATTGCGTGTGAAAAATAATGGACATTCTGTTTATGTTGGAGAAAATGTAGATTTAAGGTAATATTTGATGTTGGGCAACAATATTTTAAGGCCTTCTGTATTCTTGGAATGAGTCCGATAGCATTAAATTCTGCGGTAACCTTTTTCCCAAGTTACTTCTTTCCCTTGCCATGTGCATGCATAAGTTTTTTTTTATTTTTCAATTACTGAAGCATCATGCTTTAGTATAGTCTCGACCAGTCGATTTCTCTCCTCAAAAGGAAAATTTGACCATTTGTCACGTTTAGCGGCAGTTCCCTTCATAATGAAATCAAATTATAGATCCTGCAATGAATATATGTAATTTCCTGTATGAATACAATTCAAACCTACCTTAAACAATACTATTCAAACTAAATTAACAATAAACTCGCGAATTCCTAAATAAAAATGTCAAAAATAACTTTGACGTTAATAAACGTCAAATTAAACACCGTAAACATGTGCTTTACATATATTTGCATACTATCTCTTTTTCACGTGTATAAATTGATTTTTCGTCTCTCTTACTGTCTTACCAGAAACAATACTACTGACATAAAAATGTTGACTTCCGTCAAGTAGGTACTTATCATTTAAAATATCGTGAAAAGACACAAATATTTTACTAGTGACAAGTAAGTTTAATTGTCAAGTACGTACTTGGCACTTTAATTGGCGGTGAATAAACCGGGCCTAAATATGCTTTGTTTACTAGTCAGTGTTAAACCGTATTCGTGTATGTTTATTATTAGCTAGGGCGAAATTGCTGCCTCACAAAATTATGATGAAGTATGACACCTTCTCTTTATATGAACGCATTATACCCCTCCTACAATAATCAAATTTATATGTGTTATTAACGGGCAAATGGGCATTATTTACGAAAAAAATTGTGGGTATAAAGCTCCTAAAAAAGTTTTGGAACATAATATCTTTCTTCTGTGGCTATAATGAACACTTTTTGGTTACATTTAGTAAATTTCATTGCCCCCGCAGTGTGACCACACCTAACTGCACCTAATAAACGTCAAAATCGCGTCGACCATAACCTGGAAATAGCACTTTTCAAACACAATTTTCACTTCTTTCTTTTCATTTCCTAAAAAAATAAATGTCCTTTTGGGGCTCAGCAAGTCGTGTTCTATCCGTTAGTGTGCATATAAATAGTGAATTCAGCGGTCGAGGTACGGAACTCTTACCGTTTATTCAGGTATACAGAAGTGTATGTGTATCTCTGATCAAGAAATCCACCATAAATCCTTCGAAGAAAGCTTCGAGACAGAGAATGCTTAACCTCAAAACTTTACCCACCTTTGTTTTAAGTATGCAACATCACTCCAATAAATAATAATATCCCTGCTGTGACAGCGCTACCACCCCGAACGTTACAAAAGAGAATAATCGACTCTAATATTTCCGTTCTATTATATTCTAAGTTCTATTAATTGACAAATGTAATACAGCAGCAAGTTCTATTTTAAGAAATAGATATTGATCTCTATGAAGATCCTAATATTTATTGACAAGTATAAAACGGCAACAAGTTCTAGTTCAAGAACTACAAATTGATCAATTTTAAAGTCTAGAAATTGATGAAAATATTGACAAGTGTAAAACCAGCTTAATAATTTATTTTTTCTCCTAAATCGTCATTCTTGACCCCTGTAATAAAATCATCTTTTCTTCCATATATCTGAATGACAAGTGCGTTATGTTAGTGCTATTTAATTCTCTGAAAATAATAACGTAATATAATAAAAATGACAAAATCTAATCTCCTCAGCCATTTATTTTAATATTGCAATAGTCAAACATAATATAAAATACGAAATAAAGATACTCTAAGCACTGTTTATCTCCATGTAATACATATGACAATATCCATTTTAAAATACATTTATTTAATAACCTTTTAGACCATTTTATAGTACAATAATCCCGACTAAACGATGTAAACATCCTCAGGAACATAAACTTAGCTCTAGTATACTAAACCATTATATACAAATAAAAACCTACGGAGCTTTCCAGCTAAGTTATTACCTCAGCGCACTTACGCATTATATGTTTGTATATTTTATGTACTCATGCCTAAGCAAATACATAACTTAACCTTCAAAATTTTACCTCCACAACCGAAATCGCTCACTCACTATATTTAAAAGTGTTTTTTTCTCGCGGATTTTGCCAGAATATCTACAGACAGCTGGGTACATCGCCAGGTTAATTTTAGATTTTCCACGTTACTAATAGCGTAACGTGGAGATCGGGGAATGGGAACAACGTTAATCTTCTTCATTAGAAGCTACTCAACTTTTATGCTCGAGCAAATGCACGCGTATGCAACATGCAACGTTACAAGTTAAAAGTTAAGTGCAATTTTGAGCGAGTAAGTTTGTATTATAGTAGCTATGCTCCAAATAGTTTCATAAGTTATGAAGTAGTTCTCATTTATGTTCTCATCTTTTGTTTTGTAAATATATATGGTGTTCATACAGGCTTGCTCGTATTACATTTGCTCCATTCAATCTTATACGATGATTTTCCAAAAATTGTCAATTCCGCTTCTATAGATAGTATAGTATAGATAGTAGCAGGGTGTGCGTCGTATGTTTGTAATGAAGGTTTGAACTATGTCAATGTTACTATACTATTGTTGGTGATATTAAATGTAAATACTATGAGATTCAAAATGATTGTCGTAATAAAAAAAACTGTTTTCCGGAAAAATTTATATATACCTATTACCAATTTAATGAGCGAAGTTAGCTACATACAAATTTCATACATTAAATGAACTTCTTTGATATTAACGACATTGGCGTCGTGTTGTAGTGTCTTTCGATTATTTCTCTTATAATTTTTTTCACAACCGTTTATATTTACATCTAATATCACCAACAATAGTATTCTTTGAATACTGTAGAAAAATAAGGGAATTTTATCTGTTGTAAAAGCTCAACAAACAGGTAAAAAAATCAATATTAACATTAAGTGAAATAGTTTATTACATTTAGTAATTTTACAGCTATCATCACACTTCAGCGCAACGAGCTGTCAAAAGAAAGTTACATTTTCATCCCTATAAAGTTTCTACGGTACAGGAATTATTACCATTAGATCACGATAGGCGATTGGAATATTGTCATTGGTTTAATAACATTTAAGGGACGATGACTTGCTAAACAAATCATTTTTCTCGGATGAAGCCTTGTTTTATCTAACAGGCTATATCAATTCACAAAAATTATCGTACAACTGTTGAAAATATTTACGGTTTGGCGTTAATTTGCGCTAGTCAAACATTTTAGTTGTTGATTTTTTCCAACCTTTGCCAACGAGTTGACTACGCGTATTTAATAGAACCGAAATTACTAGAATTTCGTGTGAATTCTTTGGTTTAGATATGAGGGATGTGACTATTTTCTAGACATTCAGAAGCGTCAACCAATCAGATCATTGGCATTATACGCACACCTGCATTGCACGTGTATCTGTTTTCGTGTTTGATTCTCCGTATTAACATATCCAAACAAACCACCAAATGTGACTGACTTGCAAAGTGTAACCTCGTGTTATTAAACGTTAATTCCAGTGGGCATAACAATTTCAACATCTTAAAGATGTTATGGGAACATCTATTTATGCAATTAGTTTAAACTTGAATCAAATAGCATAAACATTCACTTAATTTATAATGATTCTTCAAAAAATCATTTTTAAAATTGGTACGTTTAGTTGAAACCAAAATTGGTGAATGAGTGGTTTGCATATTTATAATTGAGAAAACGTCTTAAAGAGAGGAAATTATTGCACTAAGAAATAGGAGTTGCCATATTAAAAAGACGTTGTGTTTTAGAACCATGGTGTTAAAACACCCAATAAACTCGCATCATTTATTTCAACAGCTAGTAAATTTGTCTAGTCTAGATCAAATAAAATGTGACTAGAAGTATTTTATAATTCCACGTGTCAGTTGGACAAATAACCCTTAGCAATAGACAATACTTGACTATCTTTGCTCGTCAAATTTAAATTTCTATAGTTCTCGACAAAATAACACGAAAAGAGTGTGGACCTCTCCTGACTATTAAATTAGTCAAAAAAGTGTTAAAATTTTCAACAGTGTATCCGGTCTGCAGAAAATCCACATGAATTTCAAGAAACGCAATTGCATCCCGTAAAAGTTGGAGTTTGGTTAGCTATGTCCAGGCAACGAATAATAAGGCCCAATTTTCTTCGAGGAAACTGTAACAGCCCAACGTTACCAACAGATGTTGGAATTATTTATTGCAGAGTTACAAGAAAATGAGCTTGAAGCAGGTTATTTTCAGCACGATAATGCTCCAGCACATACTGCTCGACAAACCTGCCAATATCTTCAACAGTTTTTTGCTGACAGGGTCGTTAGAGCACAAAGATGGCCACCAAGGTCGCCTGATCTAACCCCACTAGATTACTTCATGTTTGGCTATCTAAAAAATAGGATCTATAGAAACCGCATGCATACCATAGAAGAACTGAGAGATACAGTTTTGTCACTTAATAATTATACTAATTGTATGTTATAATTTAAAGTAATAAATAAATTTAGTTAAACACCAGTTAGTACTGAATTATAAAATCATAATTTAGTAAAGTTAAATTAATTACATTTCATTTTTACAAGCAGAAACACCAATCCATAGTCGTTTATATAATGCGAGTTCAAATATAGGTTACGTTTTCCTTATTTATGACAGATCCGTTTACTTTCTTGTGTTCCAACAGTGACTTACCTACACTCTGTTACTGTCTATAGGAGCGGAATTGTCCCTAAATGTCCCTAAATGTCAAGAAAATTGATTTATTGTATGAAATTTGTTTGTAACTAACTTCACTCATTAAATTGGTAATAAGTATAGATAAATTTTTCCGGAAAACAGTTTTTTTATTGCGACAATCATTTTGAATCTCCCAGTATTAAAAACACTCAATCAATTAATTTTGTAAAGTTCTTCTTTTTTCTTCTATTTCAATTTTTTATTTGTATATTACACTTTATTTTAACAATGACTATTTCGTTGAAATTTTATGACAATAATAAAGATTTTTAGCCATTTTCTTGAAAATTTTCTCTGAAAAGATACAATGCTTATTCACCAAAAAAATGCATCTTAAATAAATGAAAAAAAAAATCAATGTTATCAAGTGATGCCAAGTATTATGTAAACCATCCAAAAGATTAGTAACACACTTTTTAATTAAATTTCTCGATATACGGTACTTTTTTCTCACTCTGTATAACATAGTAAACATTATGAAATTGGCTTTTTGAGGCAAAAATATATTTATGCTGCTATTTGTATTTGTAACATGTTTTTTGAACTTTGATAGTAGTTTCATTTCAACAGCAACACTTCAAATAAACACTTTACCAAAGTAATTTGATTATTGTTATGAAGTTGCGGGCCCATCAATTTGGGTTTTAATGAAGATTTAATAGGCAAAAATTTGCATATCAGCAGGACAATGACACTTGCGGATGAGTTCGATCAATCTCAATTTAGCGTAAAACTAATTAACGTCGACACATACAACATATCTACTAACATATTTCCAAAACAAAATAGTGCTGTGTGAATTTACTTAAGAGTGATCGATAGCATACAAAGCTGTTCCACCGAATTGGGTTATTAGAGTTTTTCGAATTTCTTCACAAGACTCATCTTTCGTATTCAAAATTTAAGGATGAGGGTTGCTGCTTAAATCATACTCGTAATTAAAAGTAATTTGAGGTGGCTTGTTTCAATTGAAATGGCCTGTATATTCAAACTGTAGGGATCATCAGCTGCACGGAAAACAATCTCTTGGAAAAATATACAATATTGTAGAAAAAATATTGTGGCAGTAATTATCATAATTATGTAACCTTATCACAGATTTTGTTAATTATTACATGTTGTTTTCGCAAATAATACTTCAAAATGGTGGTTAAACTTTTGTTGTATAATTTCACACAACTGTGACATTTTTTTCAACAATGTTTGTGTCGAGACGTACACGACAAGATTGTGACAATTTTTGACAATAAACTTTATTTTTTCGATATGTTTGTTTTTAAATAAATGGTCTAATTCAAATACACCAATGGCGAATTAGAATGGCAAAAGCTAACAATGAGATACTACAGTCATCAGAGGGCGTTATTCGAGTACAGCGCCATCAATTTTTTACGGATAGTCAGTTTATATCATAGTTTACACGGCCGTTTGAGCATTTTGAGCTGTTGACGTGGTTTATGCACCTATTAGATATACCTAATTTCGGAGCAATGGAGGAGTTTGTTGTAATCAAAGTACAACAATGGAACCTGGAAAAACTACTGTATGTGTTTAAAGGTAAGACAAATTGAAAGTTCAATATTATAGCATGGCATAAGTAGGCACATATATCGGCAATATAAGTAAACATATTTGTCTTAACTGAAAACGATATAAATTTAATTTAATCCAACAATAAGTAAATATTTCTACTAGTGGCTGTATCTTGCTGGCTGTGTAATATAGTGGGTGATGGTTCAAATTTTACTAACAATACTTCTTAAGAATAACTAAGAGTATAATTTCTACGCTATTTCCAATTGCTTATGATAGAGAGCACATTGGTGTTATCTAATTTTAACTCATTTTTGTTTTAGATACCGAAGTAAATGAAGAATGTTTCAATAATTTAACTTCAGATGACATTAAGGAGTGTATTGGGTGTTCGAAAAATAATCGAGGCCAAGTTCAAGGAATACTTTTCAATTGTATAGGTATTTTCTGAACTCTATAAGTAAACACAGTTTAGGTCACCAAATCAGAGTCATGTCATATGCGCCTGCACATCATACCACGAGTTATTGCTGATTTGCTGATTGCTAAATGGTGTGTTTTTTGTTTTTTTTTTTTTTTTCGCATAATGTATAAAAAATATATTTACAATCGATATTGTTTTTATATTTTAATATTATATTATTTATTCATATATGAATAAAATTTTGCATTTAAATGCGTTATTATTGATACAACACCTAGTACTCTTTACTACAAAATATACACTAAAGTCAAATTAAACTACAAATTATCTGAAACAATACTGTTGTATGTTTTCACACAGAAGTGTAGTAAATAGTAGGAAAATTTATATTAAATTGTGCTTCCTAATAAGGTGATTTTTCGTATAATATCTGTAACTAACATGTACACACCATTGTATCAACGCTTGGAATAGATTTTTCAGTAATTTTTAAAACAATATTGTATTTAATAGAAATACAATCCGTTAACTACAATCGTGTGATAGAAATTTAGATGAGTTGTAGCCAGTCGTATTCCCACGACAAATTGTAGTTGACTGTTCTACAATTGCTGGTTTTTTGACAACAATTTTTTTTCCGTGTGATATCATTCACTCTTAAGTGTGCAAAATAAATGTTTGAATCGAAGATCAAAAATGTAAAGCACGGCTTTCTTTTGCCTTGCTTTAATTACATTTGATTCGGCCGATTTTCGCAATATTCTTCTGCCAATTCCTGAAATGAGTTCGAACCTATAAATCATTCATACAATTCGATTTCGTCGGAAATTGACTGGGTTTCGTAAGTCCCAATGGGAAAATGTTTGTCTGCGCCATTACGTACACCGAGGATCTTTATCGCCTCTACCTCTGTGACCCGTTTGATGGTACGGTGGTTATTATTTCCTGTTTTTTTCTTGTTTTTTAATCCCTTTTTCCTGTCCGCCATCAGGGATAATAATTAAAATTCATACTCGTACATCTTCCTCGCCCACAACTCATCACCTACGGCGTCCTCCAGTCCCGTGGACAGATACCGACGGATAATCCCGGAATAAATTGGATTCCTTTATTTCGGTTTATCGTATTGTCGGGTATTCGGTTGGTGTGGTGGTGGTTCTCCTTTTCGATTTGAGCGCGTTTCGCAACGTGGCCGGGAACGTGAACGAGGGATCCAGGCGGCTTATTGTTTGAAATATGAAAAAGAGGACGTGGCAGACAGCTTTAAAGTGAAAAGCGAGTGATTACTCTCGTGTTTGTCTCGCGTATATCTCCGAACGTCGTCGAGGAAATCAAAAGCTGGGGATGGGGAATTACGTTCGCGACCTTATTTGTAATGTTATTTTCAAATTTTGCGTGTTCGTAGTGGCTGTCTTTTGCGCGATTTGTGCGAGGACGTGTAGAAAAACAGTTGATTTTCTCTACAAAGTCTATCGAGGTATTTTTCGATAGGAGAATTGTTAAAGATTTATCCCCAACAAAACACAGACATTTAATCTCCTACCTAAATGAGGAAAAAAACTATAAAAAGTGAAAAGCAGTGTCTGTGCGTTACAGCAAAGGAAAAGTGGATTTGAAGACTTACGTGGAAGGTACCTTTGTTCTTCCCGATGGAAAATGTTGTAAAGCAAATCTAAAACAACCTTCAGTTAAAACACCCTCTTAAAAAAAAGGTTGCTTCCGTCTCTTTAAGCCATTTTCATTTATCATAGAATTAAGTTGCTACAAACGTGCTCTAAATATCTTCTTTTTTATGTTTTATGTATCATACACTTCTGTGCCCCCAACGTTGAGCGTCTACCCCTTTAAAAATGAAGGAAGAGGAGGAGATACCCACTAACCTGCTCATTAACTCCATCTGAACTGAGTAGAGTGATGAGGGGCAGTGCTAATTCAGCAGCTATAATTTTCTGGATAATACAGACGTGTACTGCGAATACCTGAAAGAAAATGGTGTTGCAGTCACAGCACTATCTGTCGATATGCGGGTTAAGTGGCAGTACAATACTGAAGAAACTAAAAATAGAAATGGAGCAGAGAAAATCTAATTACTGGGAAAATCTCCAGGGAATGGGCAAAGTAAAATTCTTCTGGGAACTTATAACCAGAAGAGGTTTACAGAATGCATCAACCTGAGTAAGAACAATGTCCGCATATTAACAGGAATACTTTCAGGCCATTGTAGACTGAAAGGACACCTGAGTAAGCTTGGATTGGAAAAGGAATCTGAATATAGATTGTATGGGGAACAGGATGAAACACCCATCCACCTCCTCTCAAACTGCGTAGCACTGTGCAACTCGAGGGCATTGCACCTGGGAGCACGTGAAATCGAAGAGGGAGACTTACCTAGACTGGGGCCCTCTGACATCCTACACTTTCTGAAGGAATAGAATTAGAAGGCCAGCTGTAAAAGCAGCAAGTATAGGGGACACAATAGATCTTTTAGGCCGCAGTGTAACACCACCCTTCTATTTACATACATACATACATCTGTCGATATGCGCGAGAAACGTCATCTTCGGCTGCCTTCAGCTCCGAAGAAGACGAAAAACACGTCCCTATCCAGGAACTTTGTCTAAATGGGATGAAGATAGGTAACGTACTGCTGTGGTTTATTCAACCCAATTATCGTTGAGTGTATTTTAAGTTGCATATTTTGCTTGTTTTGATATTTGTTTGATCAGCTCTTTTTCAATTTACCATAAATTTTCACAATTTTGTTTTGTTTTGAATAAGAATAATTTGAGTTTAAGAGTTTATTGTATAATTTTTATTACGTAGTTTTTTTTAATTAATCCAGTCATTCAAATGTCTATTGTTCGCTTGTGCTGATTTAATGCGTATTCTATTTAATATTGATAATGTATATAATGTTATACGTCTGCGTTGTACGATTTTTAAGAGAGGGATTTTTGTAAGAAAAACAATTGTAGGATTTTGTTAAGGACTTCCTTGTTCCACTATTAACGTGAGTAGACGTATTTTCTTATATATTTGTCGCCATTTTGGAATTCATTTTATTTTAGATTTAACATTTCTGTTTTAATTATAGTCAATCAAGGAATTTTTATTATTAATTAATTAAGTAATAATTGTTAATGTATTAAAGTGTGCACTTTCTAGATATAGGATCTATTATTATTTTTTTGTTTAGGAAGATTTATTTTAGTTTTTTTTTCTCGTTTATATTTAGAGAGTTAATTTTTCTGTTATTCTATTTTGCTATATCTTTTTAATTTTTCTATCACCTCGTTTGGGTGAGTAGAAGCATTGTCCTTTCATTTAGCTTTTTCATTTCTGTAAGTTTCTAGCATTTGTCTACGCTTAGATTATTTTAATTTGAGAAACCACGTGGATAGAAGTTCAAAGATATTGAATAATCTTCCTGAACAAATAAAACCTTTACAATTTTTCATGTAATTAAGAAAGTCTGATTTCATTCACTCACAATTTACTTTTCGTGGTCAGAATAAATTTTTAATTCGCGAGGGTAACTCTGAGATTAATAGTTTCTTGTTTTATTTAAAATCTTTTCCGTTGAGCTAGCTAATATTTAATTTTCTTTTTCATTTTAAATTCATTTTGCATTTTTTATTTAGTTCAATTAATACACAGCAGTACGCCAACGCTATAGAAAGAAATATCTCCGAATCATTAAAAATACAGCACCATCAGAAGGAGGGGAGAGGCTACGGTTGGGAAACATCATGAAGGAACATTACACCTACTTTGTTTGATGTTTATGGTTAGTTTTTTATTCATGTATTTTTAAAAAATCTTTCGATAATTTTTAAAACTTTTAATTCTTACAACACAACCTAAATCGGATGTATTAAGTTTGTTCTATATTTAGTTTAGTAGAAAATAAGTAAATGCTACTGTTGATTGGATAATAGAAGGATATTTAGTGGATAACTGAGCAGTTAAGTTAGCGTCCATGATATCGTTCACGTCGATTTGAACATGAAAAAAATTTCTGCAAAATACCTGAATGTTGACCACAAGCGTGCAAGGGTGGAAACATCGCATTCGATCTGTGCTCGGTTTGCAAAAGATGCAGACTTCTTTAGCTGTATTGTTACTATGGATGATTTGAGTGGATTTGGCTACATTTCTACGATCCAGAAACAAAACAACAATCGATGGAATGGAGACACTCTGGTTCTCCAAGGTCTAAGAAGTTTCGTGTTCAAAAATCTGCTAGAAAGTTCTTGCTTCAGTTTTTTGGGATTGTCATGGAGTAATCATGACTGATTTTCTAGATAAGGGTAGAATGATAACTGAGAATTTTTATTCGACGATAGTGACCACTCTACGACAATAAGTTAAGAAGAGAAGACGCGGAAAGTTATCCAAAGGTATTTTGTTTTTGCAGCACAATGTCCCTGCACACAAATCGCATGTTGCCATGCAAACAATTCGTGATTTCGGGTTTGAATTACTCGATTACCCCCCTTATTCACCAGATCTGGCTCGGTTCGACTATAATGTCTTTCCTCAACTGCAAAAAATTGAAAAGGTCGTAAAGTTTCTTCAAACGAAGAGGCGATAGAAGCCGTGGAAGCCTGGTTTGCAGATCAAGATAAAAAAATCTTTTTGAAAGTCTAGAAGCGTTGCAGGTTCGTTGTAATAAATGTATCCAATTAAGTGGAGAGTATGTTGAATAATAAAATATTTTGACTTTCAAATTTTGTATGCTTCCATTATAGGCTAAGAATATATCAATACATCCTTGTATACTCACCGAATTCGCTATTTGCATTTGATTAAATGTGAAAAGTCTTATTAAAATCAAAGTAGCCATACCAGCGCTGAAAGCTTGGAAGGAAATATGTCTCGTAGTTGATTCCACAAAGGTAGAAAACTTTCGAATATATGCTATAATAGTCGGGGAACTGGCGTCAAAAAAGTGCAAGAGTTTTCGAAAGGTTGATATTTTCAAATTGAGTTATACTTTAATGATAGAGAGCTACCGTAATTAGCATATCTAAACTGTTTTTCTGAAAGCTCAAAATTTGTAAATGATTAATGAATGTAATATAGGACACGAATACAACAGTCAGACAGCAATATAAAAAAAAACCGTCGCGTCAGTGCCATAGTATACATGTCGAAAAAATGACGTCAGTGCAACTAATTTCTCAAACCAGGAATTTTGCAAAACATTAATTTAAATTATAAAATTCACGGAATAAACAGTCAGACTCGTTTTTAATAGGAACCCGTCAGTCAGCAGTCAATAGAAGTGAGTATAACGTGCAAATTGCGTCAATTAATGAGTTTTTATTTAGTAGAAATCATTTATTACAGCTGAATGGATAGATAAAACTAAGTAAGTAAACCATTTTTTTATTCATAGAATAATTATGGCAGCAGAAATAAGTTTGAAGCGATCATTAAGCTTTCTTCGCGTTGGGAAATACGAAACGACCACCTCAAATAAGGATAGAACGCAAAAAGCAGTTATTCTACCTAGCACACCAGCATAATAACGAAGATAAAAAAAAAACAGTACTTTTCTTTGCTTCTTCTACCGCGGCAGAAAATTAAACACCGCCAGAAATTACCAGGCGAGACATCACTCCTTCCACGCTCGCCAACATCCGTCGCCAGGGGGCGTTTCAACCCCGACGTAGTTCCTCCGAAATCCCTTTTGTGCACGCGACGTTCTGTTTTACGTTTTCGCTTCTCTTCCTTGGCGTGTGCGAGTGTCTCTTTTATTTTTTTTTTGGGCGAGTTTGGACGTGTGGGATTTCGCCAAATCGGAAGCTGTAAATTCCGGTTGAGTTATTCAGCGTCTGGCGGTAAACACCGCGTGAATTGAACTCGTCAGTCTGTATTTATAGCAGATATCGTAACAATAATGAACCAGTGATAATTTGGGCAGGCGTTCAAGGAATGGTTTTTGGTTTAAGTCAGTGGTTCTATCTAGGATAAACAGAAAAGGAAATAGCAAGACTCATAGAAACTTGGAAAGTCTATTTCATCATCTGCAGTTCAAAGTTTAATCACTTGAAAATTGTTCCAAACAGAATATCAGTATGTGCAAATTGCCACAATTCGGCGAAAAATTTCATTCATTATTCTATAAATACAAGTATCCCATCAAAAACTGCTTCTTTGATTGCAGCTTTATTTTTGATTTTATAAAAAAAAGCCTTTTCTACAGAAGTTTTAAGAAGTCAATGCTGCATAGCCTAAAAATATTTTTAACTATACAGAGTATCCCAGAAGTAGATAGTACACATACTGCTGCGCTATTTTAAATAGAAAAGTTAAATGTGAAAGCTCAAGTATTAGATTTTGCGACAGTCAATAATTTTTTATCATCAAATCAGCATGGTTATTGAAAGAATTAATCAAAAACGGCTACTGCACTTGTCGATATTATGGACAGTATTCTTTTTAATTTAAACGAGCGAAAACTTGTAGCTTTCATAGCATGCGATTCGTCGAAAGCCTTCGATATGGTCCACCTCAACATCTTATTAAATAAAATACAAAACTACGATATACGGTGTACAGCATTAAGCCTTTTCCATTCCTATTTACATTAACGTCCACAATATACAGAAATACGTCACACCCATAAAAATGGTATTCTAGAATGTCATCGTTCAATGTTATCATATATTTCAGACGGAATCCCACAAGGTTCGATCTTAGATCCTCTCTTATGTATACTGTTCATTAATGATTTACCCGCCCATATTACAGGTCAAGTTACACTTTACGCGGGCGGTACTAGTGTCATAATTACTGGCTCAATTATGGAAGAACTTTTGTGCAATTCCCGCAGAGTCTTGCACGAATTAGTTTTCGCCCAATAAATTAATTATTAACATCGATAAAACTAGATTATTAATTTTTGAGCATGAGGATAAAGTAAATTTGTCGATAAATAATATGCATATCGAAATAGTGAGTAGTTATAAGTCGTTGGGTCTGATACTTGATTCTTTTCTAGACTGGAAGCCGTATTATTTCAAAATTAAATTCGGCAATTTATGTATTAATTAATATAAAAAAAATATGTGCTCATCCTTCATCATTAAAAATGTTATATTATGCCTACTTTGGTACAGATTTAAATTTGCTTTTTTTTGGGGAGCTCGTGTAAACACTAAACAAGTCAAAAAAGACGGATCGGAATAATTAATAACTTATCCTCTAGAGCAAGGGTCTTCAACCGCCGATATGTTTTCTGCGGCCCACCAACAGCACTCTCAATAACGACTACAATTAAGTAATAAAAAGTACCTTTAGGTTGCCAATAAAAAAATCCTTATAAAAATACCTATGATGCGGCCCGCTGTGCAGAAAAAAAAAATGTTGGCCCTTGGTTTGTAAAACGTTGAAGACCGCTGCTCTAGAGAATCTTGTAGAGAATATTTTAAAAGTATGGGTATCCGAACCATATATAATTATACATTCAAACCATATCAATATATGTGTAACAATAAAAATAAATTCCTTACGAATTCACAATCTCATGAATATAATATAAGAAATCCATATTTCGTTCGCTGTGACCTGGCTAACAAAAGTCTAGTAAATTTCATAAATCATACATAATTAATGGCATAAAAAATTTTAACTCCCGATACTTTGAAAGAAACATCCATCGTTTGCTTTAAATCGCAGTTAAAGAATTTTTTCTCGAATAATATTAAACAATATTAGAATTTTCCTTCTTTATGACCGCGTAGGGGATCCGTATGCTAAGGCTCCCCCTTAAAAAGTATGCGTTTTCCTACTTTTGGAATACCTTGTATAATCAAAAATATTTTTTTTAACGTAAAGGATACTGTTCCGCATTTTGCATATTTGCCAGTCCTTATTGAATTTTTTCCGCATACGGTGTAAGCTTTCAGGATATCGTATTTCTCCAAATAAGGAAATACCACAGTGAGATATTATTTAACATTGAACATCAAAAGATAACGAAAAATGTTCAAGGTACTAATAATAATAATAATATTATAATAATAATTAGAAATGAAGAACATAAAATCAAATAACGAACTTTTTTTTTTAATAATTAAACGTGCTAAAGATATAAACTCAATGCTTTTTTTGCAGTCTCAAAGAACGTACTATTTGTTTTGGCTTGAAGTGAAAGAAGCCTACTACAAATTTTAAAGAATATAAGTGTATCTTTGGCATTAATTAAAATCTACCTTAACTTCTATATTATTCTCTTTTAAGACAATATTGTATTGAGACTTTTGTTTCATAAATTAAAATAGCTCTCAGTTTTTTTTTTATTTTACAATATTCCTGTTGTTCCGTTTAAAAAAAATACTTCAAAATTTCCCTAGAAAAACGTCATGCAATTGTTTTTTTCGTATACTGCGTATTAATCAGCGTTGAAAACACTACTTTGCTTATTTAACTTACTTTCTAAAATCAATAATAACAGAGATAGCAATGGTGCGCACTTAATTTGAATCAGTTTGTATACATAATAAAATATCGCTTGAACATCATCTATTCAACTCAGTTTTATTAGATGCGGACGAAATTGCCCAGTAATTTAAACAATACTTCCTTAATCGTTAGGCTGCTTGGAATGCTATTGACTTATCTGGCCACTTTATTACATCCACCATCAATTAACATTTGAACCTGTAGAAAACATGTTTTTAAAATATTTTATTTATAAAATAGAGAGACGATATTGCCTTAAGGCCGCTTGACAGTTCGCAATTTTTTGTATTGTGTGCAATACAAACAAAACTTTGAAATATTTTATAAATACAAAAAACATCTCCCTTATACCACCCGCCATATAGAGCAACTGACGATACCCAAGCACTACCTATCAGCTACAAAGAGATCGCCTATAATGCAATGCCTAAGAGCATATAATAGCTTCCCAGATACAGTAACTAGCACAGACTGCATTAAACAATTTAGAAAACAGGTTAGAGCGCTCCTAATAGAAAGATCTTATTACTCCATTAATGAATACTTTTGTTCTTGACTATATAAACTTTTTTTTGTCGTTTTTGTTTTTCTGTAAATTATTTATTTCTACAATTTTGTTTGTTGTATTTTACATTTGTATTTTGACACATTGTATCCAGTGTTACTGGCCCAAACAATATGAAAATTAAACTAAACTAAACTAAACTAATAGCGCATGCGCATTCAATGGATTTCGATTAACTGTGTGCAATCTTATTGGTATTGCACGGAATAGAACGTGTTCTAATATTTCATTGCACGCAATACAAAAAATTGCGAACTGTAAAGCGGCCTTTAGAGCTGTTGACTAATAACTTTTGTTATAATATCTGTTCTTCTAAAACGTGCGGATGTTGTAAGGTGTTTTGATGTATATAAATATATATAATTTCTTTTAAAATTTGTCTTTTTTATTATATTTTGTTTTGCTTTTTTTTTTTTCAAGAGTACAGCGACATTTCAAATTTATACGCAAACTTCCTGCAGCAATTTAAAAATAATCTCGTGACACCACGACGACACGACGCACAGAGCTATAAAACGTCTACCCTGTTTTTCTTTTTTTTTTTTCGTTCTAATTACTACTACGCATTCATTTTAAAAATTCAAAGGCAGCTATTTCAGCAGTTGCTCTAAATAGCCCGTCGCTTTGCTTTTCGCTAAGTGGCATTTAACTGGGATTTTTTTTGTTCCTTCAAGCGATTTCCAAAGCTAATTTAATAATTAATGCTCTTGGGTAAGAGTATAAAAAGTGTCTATTCTCGTAAGAAGAGGATTATAATTAGTAAGAGGTTGAAGGATTATTTTGAGGAATAAGTCCTACGTCATTACAGAATACTCGGTGTTCGAACAAAGTTTTAAATTGCTCACATCGTTTCATATAAGTTTGAAATCGAGTAAAAATTCCCATAAAGAAAATAACTTCTTAAGCCCAACTCGGTCAACAGACGCCATAAACCCCCAATGAAGCGATGAAAAGGACATACTTAAAGGAATAACTTTGGAAGTAATCGCTTTTCAGTACCTCCGACCAGGAAATTACCACAATATAGTACCCTTCCACTCAATTAAGCTTTAGCGAGTATAGGTGAGATTTCGAGTCGGTGTGGTGCAGCAAAGCGGAAATCTTACCCCACTTTACGACTAGATATATTTAAATCCCAGTGAAATATTTCATATCTTACACACCGGGGTGTTGGCATATCATAATCTTACCATAAATATACCTGCCTGTCGTGTTGTTCAGTAAATCAGTTTTCCTACCTGGTGTAAAAGATTTATTTAGTTACGCATTGGGGGAATAAGCGAAAATTCAATCTAAAAGAAAAAAAGTTCTATACACGACATTGAATTGGATTAATAATTAATAATCTAAATGGTTACGAATCGAAAAAAGTTTCAAACAAGAACTACATACTTGCTGGCGTAGAATCCGAATCTGCAATACAAAATTGGGGTTCCCAGTTAAGATTTCAAAGTTGTCCCCCATCCCACTCTGGAGAGGGGGGAGGTGAAGGGGGATCGAGTTTGGCACTATTCAGTGAGCCCCCTATATTATAACAAATATTATTATGATCTTTTTTTGATTTGATGCAGTGTTTTAGAGATATTCCGTTGTCTCAAGATAAAAAACTCGCCTGTATATATGTATGTTTAAAACTACTATATACGAGATGATTCAAGTAAGTAGTTAAAAATTATAGGGATACTACGATAATTACATTATAACCGCAAGAACAATTCAAACAACTAAATGGTATAGTTATACTTAGACATTGGTAACAACGAAGATAAAGTTTATGGTGAAAAATATATAAGTCTTATTTTTATAATTTTGCTACTTAACCAAAATCAACAAATGTGCAAAATATATAAAAACTAAATAATGCAATCTCATATAAATTGAGTGAATTCAAATACTATATTAAAAAAAAATATATTACAAAAATTGTTAAATGTTTAAGCCGCGAACGTGTATTCATCTATTTCGGCCAACGCGGCGTACGTTATTTCGAATATATATTACCAGTAGATTTGTGTTTGCGCGAACTTAATTTTGGTAGTGATGCAAATAAAATAGAGTTTGAGATTTTAATTATGATAACGAGAATTAGATTAAAACTGAGCGGTTTAGAAAGGTAAGTAGATATAGAGGGTTGAATTCATCCCGAAAAAAGTATTTCCTATAACAATTTTATAGGCACTTTGGAGAAGATTTAGAATTTTTTACGGATGGGTCGAAGGATAAGGGTGGTACAGGGGCGGCTTTTATTGATTATAATAGGGGTATTGAAATAG
Organism: Protaetia brevitarsis; assembly: GCA_004143645.1. Classification (NCBI taxonomy): domain Eukaryota; kingdom Metazoa; phylum Arthropoda; class Insecta; order Coleoptera; family Scarabaeidae; genus Protaetia; species Protaetia brevitarsis. Next base: position 3,209,622 of record RXPK01000109.1, read on the forward strand.
ATACAGATTTGAATGTTCGGTCACTGATGAGTGGCAGACGCTTACGGAAGCTGGGGTATAAGCCAAGGGATTAAGTTGGGCGGGACGCAGAATAAGTACAGCCTTCAGTTTTTTCTCACTAGTTAGGATATTTACATTTTTAGAAATTCATATGGAATCATCAACTACTTTACTAGAAAAATGCATTATTTCAACAAAATGATCTTGACTCTTAAGTTATTACTTATAGCATTACGTGTTTGCGATAAATAGTATCAGTATTTCTCATCAATTTGCATCGTCTGAGCTATTGCCTGGAGAAGGTATCTGGTGTCATGTTTGTGTGTTAGGTTCTAAGGTTAGTTTACAGCGCAATTTTTCCAATTAATTCAGCTGTTATTATTCGGCATTGATTGGTTAATATTGGCTTCGTTTAAGGTCTACGCATCACGTTACTAAAAACATACCCTTAGTGTTGATATTAATCATCGACAGACAAAGTAAGATGGCCTACCCATTCCTGCGCTACATGACTGCAAACTAACTCTTTTAATAATCGAATGAACAATAAAGCAACTTTTAATAGTTCCACAACGACTGTATTAGCGATGTAATAATCTTTTCGCAGCTCTATCGATCGCGTGTAACTCCTTTGAAAGCCGAAATACTCTCTCGGGCGTCTATAGTGCGCTGCTCGCATTCATTGCGATTATTAAAAATAGCAGCCCCGGTTTCGTAGGATCGAGTAAGCGATCCAAAGGTTACGAACACCGTTACTAACACCTGTTGACATCTTTAACGAGCTTAATGGCGCGCGAATAGTTTTGCCGAGTATTCATGTGACGCTCGGGGAGCTTCTATTTTGAATATAACTAACTTCCGAATTAACAGGTGTATTGCAGTGACTCACGGCATTACTGGCGTAATGAGGAAAATAAGGTGAATCAACGTTCGTGTGAGAGAAAATAGGAGTTTATTGGACACCAGCGAATGACTATTAGTTTCTATTACAATAAGCCATGCACTCCACACTCGAATTACTTCATCTTTAAAACGTTTTGCATGACTAATTCAGCTTTTATACGTGCTAAGCTTACTATCATTGGCCCATCATGGCGGTGAATTGTCTTCTGTAAGTTAATTACTTTATTTTCCTAATAGTACTCTCTATCTATTTGTCAAATAGAAATGAGGGAAAGTAAGTTGCAGTCAACGACTGATAAAGAATTCTGCGTACATGATCCTTATCAAGTGCCTTGTAGCACAGGTGATCAGCGCAACGTTGGCTAACAGGCACGAATATGTTAGCAGAATGTTGCCGGTGACCTCGGCGTTACGTGAAAATGCACACAGAAAAACGTTTTCTATTGTCAAGTACATCTGTGTTCTTACACATTTTTACTAAAGGTAAGATAGTATTTTCTTTATTTTAGAGAATTTACTAGATCCGAGTTAATAGGTGTCCTTAAAGATAATAAATTATTTTCTTGAAATTTTACTAATATCAAAACAAATTTTATTTGTGGCAAATGTTATCTCTCTTAAACAGGTACATATAATTTTTATAAGGAATAATTCACTCTCTTACGATTTTTCTAATGTGGAGTGATATTTCCTTGACGCAAGTAACATAAGTTTCTTGTATTTAGAATAGAAAAAAAAAGTTGGAATGTGGAGGGGTTGATATACGCTAAAACTTGGTTTTATCCAGTATGATCAAGTTTGCATTTCGGTATTAGATATTTCACAGTATTTCGATAATATTTGCCCTGTGCGATCTGTTTGTCACCTGTTTATAGTGGTTTGAATAACGGTAAGTATTTTTATAATATAATGCGTATATATACTAGTAAATAAAAAAAAATATACATATATAGTTACGGATATTTTTATAAATAGATATGTCTGAAGAACAATTTTATATTCGGCTTCAATATAAAGGCCATTTTGAGTGGTGTAGCATTGGCGCGGAGATAGAAACCGCAATAAAATACTGTAATATACTGCAAATGTAGTATTTAAATAAATACTTTTTAGTTGTAAAGTTATTCGATTTGTATTTTTTTCCTTACCTATAATTTAAGAATTCACAAAATAAAATTTAAATAAACTAATTTTATTAATATGTTAACTATGTATACTTGTAATTTATTTCGAGCTTTTACCTTAAAGCGTGGGGTTACATGGTAACAATACAAATCCTATGTAAGAAACAACGTATATTATAAGTAAGATACAAATATGTATATTTAGCCAACGAAAATTATTATCAAGAAACTAATCCTGCATAGGGTCCTCTGCCAGCACAATTAAAGTTATAACAATATATTGGGTTTGGTGTTGCTGTTTGCAAACAACTGAGTGACATTTCGTCATGCTGCTAGCTTTTTCAGAATAACCAACAGTTCAGTTATTTTTGACGAAACTTTAATCAGTTTTTTGCAACCAACAGTAGTATAGTAAAGGTTATCGCACATTAATCCGTTACAAAACACGGTGCGCCCCGTCAAAAAAAAAAAAAAACGGATAGAATTAAAGCAATGCAAATGAATGAACAAGCGCCCATTATACCAGCATACATAGCTCAGCGCAATGCTATTGCTTTTGTGATGGGGCGGACCGTGCCGTGCTGTGACGGGTTAATGTGCGATAACCTTAAGAATAAAAACACCATTTTTGTTTCTTGATTTAAAGGAAGGAATTCTTAAGTTCAATTAAGTACCGTTTTCATGTTTAATAAAATAACGTTTGATTTAAAGGTATTAGATGTTTACCAGTAGAAAACGACAAACTAATATTAAGCTCGGTTTGCATTTATTTTAAGGAGAGGCCTGCTTTATATCAAATTTATTTTTTTTCAATTCAAAGTTCTCATAAGTTCGAATTAAATACATAATATTCTTGAAACCAGTTTTTTTGTTTGTTTCAAGTAACCAGCTTTCCTTTGTCTAAGGACATTAAATTTCTTCAAACAAGGAATTAATTTCTTGGGATATTGAGAAAATAATTTTCTTCGTCCAAGAAATTATTCATTTGCTTATATATAAGAACGAGAGGTGAGAAATTCTCACTTGATTCTAGAAATTACTACTCTGTGTGTGTGAACATTTTACGATATTGGCTTATTAATAGGTCTCAAATACTTAATGATCGATGAACATTAGCTCTACGTTCAGTACCTACGCTGCAATGATTTTCTGTATGGATACTGGAATTATCTAAGGACTATTATTGAACACAATCGGCGCCAGGTTGTAATACAAAGTAGAGCCAACGCTTACATACGATATAAGAATGATATTATTAATATATATTGGCATGATACTGCTAATGTACAGGTTGCTTCAAATTAAATAAGAATTCCAAGGAATTTGGATTCGGAAACTTCCTTAACGTGACTGTATTTAAAGCGACCAATGCACTTTAAATACAGACACATAAAGGAGACTGCGAGTCTCAATTCTTGGGAATTATCGTATATTATATAGGTATTAGTGAAAGAGATGATGAAGGAGAGTTGGGATTGGAAGTTGATTTATCAATTTTGAAGCAGAATGATGCAGAATTAGAAAGTGGAAATGGAAAAATGAGGTGGAATTGGAAACATAATGCAAAAAAAACCTTAAATAGAATGGGGAAATGGGGAATGTCCTACGACAAGAAACAAATTTGTAGAGACTTAGTAAAACGTAAAAGAATCATGGATAACACAAGATAAGAACTATCTCACATATTTTAATTGTTTAAGAAATAAGGTAAAGTCAAGTAAGTGTGTAACCGGGGCAAGTGTGTAGTTTGGCTATATTTATTTTTAAAATTAAAATAAAACTAATGTACTAAACTTCATACTAGTTTTACAAATAAAAATTCACATCTGCTAACGTGTAATTACTTAGATATCTTGTAAATTTATCATACCTTATTAAAAAGGCATCAGTATAGTATTACACACTTGGCCGAACTGAAGAATAATGCTATTAATATATAAAATGCGGAACGATTACACACTTACCCCATTTTGCTGGGTAAGTGTGTAGTATTGACATTGTTTAAAATTTCTTTTTTTCTACTAAACCGTTGATAATTATAAAAAGCCTATCTATTAAAGGCTTACAACGGGGCATACATTACGTACTTCTAAGTGTAAAATTTATCAAAATGTCTTATTATGTGAACAGTGTTACATTTTCTTCACACTATGCAATTTTTACTACACACTTAGCTGACTTTACCTTACGAAGATTAACCAACATTTTTACAAGAACATAGCGCAGAAAAAAATTATAGCAGAAAGAAAGATTATATGGAGTTATTCGGATTTAGGTGAAGAGAATAAGAAAAATTTAAACTCGTATTTCGTTATAACTGATTGCAATATATCAGGAATTTACTAACAAATAAGCGAAACAAGGCATCCTTAGCAAGACTTATTATGCTCACGTCAAAGAGCCCCTTATTTCTACCTGTTTCTAAAACGCTGTAGAAATCTTGGGCTCCAGCTGGGAATTAAATCTTATAAAAGAACCATTCACGCCAATATCCATGGTCCCCCATTCTTTCCATCGAACCCAAAGGATTTTGATTTCTTAAATAGAATCTCTGTTGTAACTAAAGCTGGAATTCTATGATTAACTGTGGCACATGTAAAGATATCTGCACGTCTGTAAGCATCTAAAATACATGCTTACAGTTTTACGCAAAACCTTATAAGCGCCACAAATGTGCATAGAATCCCACCATTAATCTGAATCTTCATAAGAATAGACTCGCTTAATATTAAAAAGCCAAAAACTATGTCGTAGCAATTGCGGTAGCGTTGAGTTTAAGCTGGTTTAGGACTGGGTAAACGCTCTCAACAAGCTGACCACCCAAAGGAAATTAACGTTTGCCTGAGTATCCAGTTTGAACAGATATGAGGTAGCAAATCATCATCTCACCAGAAGAGCCTTTCGTTGCAGCTAGTCCATCCACAAATTATGATTATAACTGTTGCAAAGAGAAATACTATTGAAGTTAAAAGCAAAACTTGTACACTTGTCACGTAATGGATCCCAATAATACCAAGCACTGAGTTAATAATACAAAAAGAACATGGACAGTACCTAATTAGTTCACCAACACTTTTTCTCAGAACTTATTTTCATAAAAATAATAATAAAGGAATACCAACTTTTAAATTTCAACTACAGATCTTTTAAATGTTCCTCAGCCCCCACCACTTTACAAATGCTTCTGTGACATAAAAGACAATTTGTTTTAATTAGACAACCGCCCTTTTGTTATATTCCAAAGAAAACTACACCTACGTTTGACAACAAAACCTTTTGACATTTCCATTATTAGGGAGGACGATATTTCTTCACGTGAGAGGGAAGGCAACCCACCACATTCACACCTCGTTTAACCCTGACGCCCAGTCAGTCAAACGTCGCTTCATATTTCGGTACCTAACTTCTTAACCAGATGACGATTACCAGTCCGCCCAAAGGCCCAGAGGCGTCGTCAAAAGGAAACGAAATTCGTTCAGTTTTCTACATCGCGCAGTTAACGCGATTACCCACCACGCCGCGTCGACTTCCTCCTCGAAGCGGGAATAGAGATCGATAGAGGCGTCCCATAGAAAATTAAGTTTGCTTTTAAGGGTAGCGAGACGACATTGGCGCTGAACTACTGATGTCGCCTCTATACTATCAACCCGAGTGTTTCTAAGAACGAGCGGTATGGCATCCAAGGAGTGGGTAATAAAAGTTTGCCACCGTAAAATAAGAACGTTCTTACATTTACTCGAGAATAATAACCGGAAAGTGCCCACTCTACCATATTGTTCTGCTAGCAACTATCTTGGTGTAAACTATGTCGGAAACTAATAATAATCTTTAATTTACTCAAGGAAACAGGCACACTCAGACTTATGAAGCAATTTTCTTTTAACGAAACGTAGTATTTTTATTTTATTTCTCTATGGTGGTTCTACTCACTGCTTTGGCTGAAGACTCCCTTAATACAAATCTACAGATAGTTATCTTTAGAAATGACTAAAAACATACGTTTATCCAATGCTTACTTACCAATCCTGTAAAATTCAGCTTTGTAAAAGAATTCATCACAAAGCTTAGCAACAAGAGCAAGTGGGATCAAAAAACCATCTCTAAATTGAATAGAAACGCCATCAAATAGTATACTGATGGCTCCAAAACGGCAGAGAGAACTGGAATAAGAATATATGGATCTAGAATCAAGTGCTCCGAAAGCTTGAGGTATTGCCAAAGTATCTTCCAGGTGAAAATCCACGCTATTAAAAGATGCGTTGATGAATATTGACAGGAATTACCGAATACATGTCTTGATAGTCAAGCAGTCATCAAGACGTTGAGCTCACATGAAATCAGTTGCAAGATGATCTCGGAAAGCCTAGGGAAATTAAACGTGCTTGGCAAAAGGAATAAAGGCGTGGAAGGAAACGAAATAACGGATAATCTCGCAAAAAAGGGGCTGGAATACCTTTTGTAGGGCCTCAACCTTTTTGAGGGATAAGCACGTTCTTACATTTACTCGAGAATAATAACCGGAAAGTGCCCACTCTACCATATTGTTCTGCTAGCAACTATCTCGGTGTAAACTATGTCGGAAACTAATAATAATCTTTAATTTACTCAAGGAAACAGGCACACTCAGACTTATGAAGCAATTTTCTTTCAACGAAACGTAGTATTTTTATTTTATTTCTCTACGATAGTACTAAACTCACTGCTTTGGCTGAAGACACCCTCAATACGTCCTAATTGCTAATTTAATTAAATCTACAGATAGTTATCTTTAAAAATGACAAAAAATACGTTTATTCAATGCTTACTTACCAATCCTGCAAAATTCAGCTTTGTAAAAGGATTCATCACAAATCTTAGCAACAAGAGCATGTGGGATTAAAACACCATCTTGAAATTGAATAGAAATGTCATCAAATAGTTTTAATATTTAAATAATTTCTTCAAATTTAAAGAACATATTAAAAGAAAGTTAAGATAATTTTTAACTGTGTTAAGGCCGTTTTACACCTACCTATTTTTTGCGCAATTTATTGGCCAATTTAAAATTTTACGTGTATAACACGTATTTAATCCGTGTTATACACGAATAAGTGTTTGTAACAAATACTGCATATATAGGGTGATCCACGGAACCGGTCCATTAAAAGTTTTTGACTTTGCAATGATATCTCGATTTTGAAACTTGGGAGTTAAGCATAGTTGGCTATGATCTCTTTAGAAAAAATAATGTCATCTAATCGCACTTCCGCTTACATGGAAAGTCATGGGCAACTTTGATATTTTAAATAGAAACCCATATTTTTTAGTGCATTTTTAGATTCTACCAGGAATTTTAAAGCCAATTTTATAAAACATCTATTTACTTATTACTTACCGTTTCCGAGTTATTTTGGTTTTTGTGAGAAAAAAGCTCAAAAAAATATGATGCTGTAAATGCGTGTAACGGATATACAGTAAAAGATAAAGAGTTTTTATGTTAACTACGGAGGGTATGAGTCCTCTACTATTTAACCAGGAAATAAAAAGTAAACAAAATTATACAGGGTGTCCCATAATCTAGGATTGATTTGGGGTAACTTCTTAGTACTAAAAGTATTTTTTTTTCAAATGGGACGCCCTGTATATTTTTACACCGTGTGATATAGAATTGAATCCTCTATCGATAACCTATAAGTGTTCTTATACCTATCTCTAACGCTTTAATTAGTATTTAATTAATGTCAGGCGCTGAAAAACAATTTAACAACTTTAAGATCAAGACTGTTTCCCAATGAATTACATCCAGGTAGTCATTTCTCCTATAAATTAAGATATTCCGCTTTCTTGAAATGGGGGTATAGATTAAATAGTATACAGGGTGTATCAAATAAAAAAGTAAATTTTGCTTGGGTGTTAACTACACGACATATAAAGCACAAACCCACCGAAACCGGATTTCATCTTTAAAGAATAAAAAAAAGTAAAATTTAGATCCAAAAATTCTTTAATCCGGGCCTGATGCAAGGAAACGTCATGTTAAGCACCCGCTAAACGTGGTATTATGTATAAATACATTGCACTCATTTAGTATTATTCTTAATGATATGCCGTAGGTTCATTTAACGTCATTCTGAATAAATAAAGGCCCTTGTAAAAATAGCAAAACTGAGGCATTTTCAATTTCTTCTTTTTATAAAATAAACATTCCCTTTTTGTTAAGAGCATTCTACGTAAGTCTACAAAGTATTATTTTCAATATCCTGATAAGACGTTCGAGTTTCACCGGATATGCGACTTCAGTAGTTACAAAAAACGTAAATATTTTTCTTTTGCTTTGTCGAATCGACAGTTAGTTGTTAATAAACGGTACCACATGCATCTGAGTTATTTCTTTTGGATTTATTTAATCATATAACGCAAAATGAATTGAATCAAATTACACAGAAATAATGTAGATACAGAAAATTTGCAAACACGCCTTTTTACTATCTATCTATACATTCCCGCGCTTTTGCCGATGCATCAAGCTTGGATTTTCTTTATATGAAATCATGATGGTCCTGAAAAAGATCGTTTTTTCGAGACGGGAAGAATTGAAATACAATGTTCGAAGTGGCTTGCACTCCAAGCGGCGATTCGCACAAAACTAACAGCGGTCATGGCTGAATGATAGTGGTATGTGGGGGTATGCTCGGTACAGCATTTAGGTTGGGCACAGGTGCGGCTCTAGCCCACCGCATTTACAAAATATTTTTTTTCTCGTTAATGCTTACAGATAGACCCCCTGTGCATTAAGACTTTTTGATTGTATATGATTACAACTGCTACATATTATTATATTTACCTCTATATCTGATACACCCTGTATAGGTTATCCACCTGTCACTGTCAAAATTTATCGTCGAGCAATGTGTAATGAAATTAATTACAAATACAATTGGATTATTAATTTATAAAATAACTTTAAACATGAGCTATTAATCAAACAACTAAGATAAATAACTTATTTGTAGAAATTTTATTTAGTTATAATTTACAACAAAGTGGATTAAATTCAATCATGTTGTTAATATTAATCGCTTCACAATTAGATGGACAAAATAATATTTTTTTTCTAATTCTATTATTATGCTACGATTCTTAATGAATACTTTATTTGTTATTTTCGATTTACGTTACGTTTCTATAAAATGGTTTGTTTACAAAATTAAATTAGTATATTTTGAATTTTAGTCACAGAACTGTTAACGTACTGTTAATGCTCTAAGTTGGTTTATTTCACCATATTTTTAGCTAAGTGGGAAAAAAAAACGTGTTAACTTTTTAGTAATATTAAAGAAACCATTTTCATTGTTAATTGGAACAAGTTGAAACTTTAATTGAACTAAACAGATTCAAGCTAACTGCTTCCTTTATAGAACATGATTTAACTGAAATTTTGGTTATAATAACCAAAAAAAATTAACAAAAAGCATTTTTTTAATTCACCACAGTAACTTTTTCAGTGTATATCTTAAATCTAAACAGTAAAAATTATATTGTGCCGCTCTTTAACGAATTACGTATTTTCCCTTCAGTGTTTCTTTCGAGTCGCTACGACAAAACAAGCAAAACTTCACTTATCGATTGCCGAACGGTGCTATCGCGTCTGGGAGGTATTTCTGTATCTAAATACCGAAAATCACGTGGCAGAATGGAAAAATACGCGTCCAGCTTTGATTGTCGCCTGATGGCGAAAATCGGCGGGTTTGCGGTTTCGATTGCGAAACGCGACGTTGTGATAAAAAAAATCAACACACGAAAATAAATTTTGTTTCGCCGATTTGCCGCAACGTAAATATCGAATAAATTTTCATTGGTATAAACAGTGCGATTAATATAGCGGCCAGGGTTGTGTCGATATACCAAAGATCTATATTCGTTTTTCTGTAAAAAAATCCCATCAGGCTGTTATTGCGAATTGAAGAGAAAACGGAATTTTAGACTCGGTTTGTTATATGGAAACGAAGTGGTAATAATAATAATAACATGATTGTTTGAGTTAAATATACGAAGCTAAAAACACCAGAGAAGGTTGAGATAAAAATTTCCTCTTCGCTGTTTCATGAGAATTCGCTGCATTAAAAGAATAATAAGTTTGCGTATATCATAATTTATAATATTAGAAATATGAATAGTTTATAGTAAAAGACCGAGAATGCTACCTTGCGGAACCCCAGACACAATCGAACATAAAGAAGATGAAAGCCTCAATGATTAGTTTTATATCATCTTTCAACCGTGGTTTTCTTTTCTTAAATTTAGTTTTAATGCTGAATAGATCCATAATAATTTTTTTTGAAAATTTAATTAAACATTAGTTTTTATGAAAAAGTGTGTTTATAGTAAATAGGTAAACAATAATTCATGATACTAATTATAAGTCAGAGCTTACATTTACACGTTTTGTAATGTATTAGTTAACATTCTTTTTCTTAATAACTAGATTATTGAACATATCCCTTTCCGAAGATAATTTAAAAAAAGAATTAGAATATATATATATATATATATATATATATATATATATATATATGTAATTGTTCGTTGTGGCACCAAATTCATATATATATAGGCGAAGTGGCACCTATATATACGTTGTGGCACCAAATCGTGGTGCCAGAACGTTTTAACCTATATTTAGGCTACTAAGGACCTTGCTATTCATCCCAACAAATTTCAGAAAGGTGCCATTTGGGCCCCATATCTATAAACAACTCGATTTTAGTGGAACTATATATTCCGCAGAGGGCGCGCCAGTCGCAAAAACAGAACTGTACGTTGTGGCACCGTGAATTTTTTCGTGATTTTGATACCATGTGGCACCATGATACAACGACTAGAAGATAAGATATTGCGTATGGTAGGCGGAGCTAACTTGGCGCGAAAACGTAGGCAATTGAGATTTCAAATTAGCGCATTAGGAAATACATACTGATTAATGAAGCGAATTAAAGATCTATGATGAAAACCAAAGCATTTTCTTCTTTTATAATTATAACAATTGTTACTATTTTTATTTGAAGGACGCTATTACAACATTACTTATAAAACAAATGTTCGGATAAGATGAAATAACATTTATTTTTAAAAAGCGGGGGAGTTTCCTCATAATTTGTTCGAAAATGATTCTTTAAGGTTTCAATTCCCTAATAGAATTCAGTTATTTTGAAGAAGGTATGAAAATTGTTCATATAAAATTATATGGGTATTGCGATTTATTCGATAAAACTACTTCTTTGTGGCCTCAAAATTTCCTTATTTATCAATGGCTTCTTTAGAAGGTAATAATTTGATATAAATTAAATTAATTTAATTTAGAAGTGTTAAGTAGTCGAAAAAAAAAACTTATTGACAACATTGTGGTTAGAAAATTCTGATTATATCACTGACATAAACAAAAGCAGCTGTAGTAGATGCCTAGTAATACGTCAATCATCTAATTGTTTACAGAAAGCCGCTATATTTGAATGGCATGTACTTTAAAGTTTCACTTATAATTTGAAGTGTTTTGAGTTAAGTCTCCTTATTCTAATCTAAATTGCCGAAGTGGTACGTTTAGTATTCCATATAATAATTACAATTAGTGATTTATTTATTTAGAAACTATAGCTAGACGTGGTCCGATGTGACCAGGTCAAAAAAATGACTAAAATTTTAAATAATTTTCGTATTTTTTTGCTTGTATTAAAAAATATTTCATTGTTTTGCAGACCAAATATAATTATACGTAATGATATGAGTATAATAATTCTATAATTATGTTTAATTTCGAATTTATTAACCTGTTTATTTGTTCACTCATTGACACAGGAATATCTATTTACTCCGCGCTACAAGGGATTTTATTTATTCGAGACAATTACAAAATACAAATTAAACGAATTAATAAAATGTCGTGTAGTGCGAAGTGATTGGATATTTATGTGCCTATTACTACGCTACAGTCTTGGTGATACCTTCGCGTATGATGGTTTATTTCAGATTGATTAGAGAAAATAAAAATTGTGTATATATCTGACCGACTGAGTAATCGTTAATTATTTACTTAATCTATGGGTTAGTAGATATGGTGTGGTGATAGATAAGTTTATGTTGTCAATACATTATGGCTTGTTTTCATATACAGGGAGTTCAAATTTCACTAAATCCGGTTGGCCACATAATATTTTTTTTGTTGCACAAGAATATGAACGCATTTACTGACATATTTATAACTGAAACGCCTATATTTCTTTTTTCTACTTTTCCTGTTGTGAACAGGAGATGACTGCATTTCTAATTTCAATTCGTCTTCTGACGACAGTGGCACCATCAACGAAGACATCCATTTAAGTTGCTTGCAGGCGATTACTACAAGTGGTAAATACATTCAAGATTATCTTAAAGCAATATACCGGTATATTTAAAAATCAAGTAGTATTCATTTGTTTACCAATTTATGGAGATAAATCAAGATTGAAAATTGTAAAAGATAATAGAGCAAAAATACTATAATTTTTGTATTTAAAATGTTTTCCTATCTAACTAATATAGATAGAAGGGCTATTACAATGATTTAATTTCTTCGTATGAGTTCGTAACATTTTCGTATTTCGGACGATAGCACACGAACTTCAATCATTGTAATAACCCCGCCGGTGACGTCACAATTTAAACAGGGTTACTTTTTAATTAGTTTTAAGAAGTGTGTTTTTAATTTAACCAAATAAAGTAAAGTTTTTAGTGAGTAATGTTATCCGTTATTATTTCAACACTAAAATACAATACATTCCGTAATGATAATAGAACCGTTTCTTGGGGTTAAATGTAGTCACGATAGTATTCTATCATAACTTCATAAATTGCTTTCTCTTCGAATAAATTATCGCTCTAATACACATCTATGGGGCCAAAACGTATATACAGATTGTGAATATATAGGGTGCTATTTGTTCACCTTAAATGTGAAAAATACCGGGTGCGAGAACGTCAATTTATATTTTGGTGCCACAGAGTTCTTTTACGCGTATATATATATATATATATATATATATATATATGTAATTGTTCGTTGTGGCACCAAATTCGCACATATATAGGCGAAGTGGCACCAAATCGAGGTGCCAGAACGTTTTAACCTATATTTAGGCTACTAAGGACCTTGCTATTCATCCCACCAAATTTCAGAAAGGTGCCATTTGGGCCCCCTATCTATAAAAACTCGATTTTAGTGGAACTATATATTCCGCAGAGGGCGCGCCAGTCGCAAAAACAGAACTGTACGTTGTGGCACCATGAATTTTTTTCGGGTTTTGATACCATGTGGCACCATGATACAACGACTAGAAGATAAGATATTGCGTATGGTAGACGGAGCTAACTTGGCGCGAAAACGTAGGCAATTGAGATTTCAAATTAGCGCATTAGGAAATACATACTGATTAATGAAGCGAATTAAAGATCTATGATGAAAACCAAAGCATTTTCTTCTTTTATAATAATAACAATTGTTACTATTTTTATTTGAAGAACATTACCTATAAAACAAATGTTCGGATAAGATGAAATAACATTTATTTTTAAAAAGCGGGGGAGTTTCCTCATAATTTGTTCGAAAATGATTCTTTAAGGTTTCAATTCCCTAATAGAATTCAGTTATTTTGAAAAAGGTATGAAAATTGTTCATATAAAATTATATGGGTATTGCGATTTATTCAATAAAACTACTTCTTTGTGGCCTCAAAATTTCCTTATTTATCAATGGCTTCTTTAGAAGGTAATAATTTGATATACATTAAATTAATTTAATTTAGAAGAGTTAAGTAGTCGAAAAAAAAATTATTGACAACATTGTGGTTAGAAAATTCGGATTATATCACTGACATAAACAAAAGCAGCTGTAGTAGATGCTTAGTAATACGTCAGTCATCTAATTGTTTACAGAAAGCCGCTACATTTTAACGGCATGTACTTTAAAGTTTCACTTACAATTTGAAGTGTTTGAGTTAAGTCTCCTTATTAATCTAAATTGCCGAAGTGATACGTTTAGTATTCCATATAATAATTACAATTAGTGATTTATTTATTTAGAAACTATAGCTAGACGTGGTCCGATATGACCAGGTCAAAAAAATGACTAAAATTAGTTTTAAATAATTTTCGTATTTTTTTTTGGCTTGTATTAAAAAATATTTCATTGTTTTGCAGACAAAATATGCGTATAATAATTAGTTTATATATTAATATGAGTATAATAATTCTATAGTTACGTTTAATTTCGAATTTATTAACCTGTTTATTTGTTCACTCATTGACACAGGAATATCTATTTACTCCGCGCTACAAGGGATTTTATTTATTCGAGACAAATACAAAATACAAATTAAACGAATTAATAAAATGTCGTGTAGTGCGAAGTGATTGGATATTTATCTGCCTATTACTACGCTACAGTCTTGGTGATACCTTTGCGTATGATGGTTTATTTCAGATTGATTAGAGAAAATAAAAATTGTGTATATATCTGACCGACTGAGTAATCGTTAATTATTTACTTAGTCTAAGGGTTAGTAGATATGGGGTGGTAATAGATAAGTTTATGTCGTCAATACATTATGGCTTGTTTTCAATATACAGGGAGTTCAAATTTCACTAAATTCGGTTGGCCACATAATATTTTTTTGTTTGCACAAGAACATGGAAACGCATTTACTGACATATTTATAACTGAAACGCCTATATTTCTTTTTTCTACTTTTCCTGTTGTGAACAGGAGATGACTGCATTTCTAATTTCAATTCGTCTTCCGACGACAGTGGCACCATCAACGAAGACACCCATTTAAGTTGCTTGCAGGCGATTACTACAAGTGATAAATACATTCAAGATTATCTTAAAGCAATATACTCGGTATATTTAAAAAATCAAGTAGTATTCATTTGTTTACCAATTTATGGGATAAATCAAGATTGAAAATTGTAAAAGATAATAGAGCAAAAATACTATAATTTTTGTATTTAAAATGTTTTCCTATCTTAACTAATATCAGATAGAAGGGCTATTACAATGATTTAATTTCTTCGTATGAGTTCGTAACATTTTCGTATTTCGGACGATAGCACACGAACTTCAATCATTGTAATAACCCCGGCGGTGACGTCACAATTTAAACAGGGTTACTTTTTAATTAGTTTTAAGAAGTGTGTTTTTAATTTAACCAAATAAAGTAAAGTTTTTAGTGAGTAATATTATCCGTTATTATTTCAACACTAAAATACAATACATTCCGTAATGATAATAAAACCGTTTCTTGGGGTTAAATGTAGTCACGATAGTATTCTATCATAACTTCATAAATTGCTTTCTCTTCGAATAAATTATCGCTCTAATACACATCTATGGTGCTAAAACGTATATACAGATTGTGAATATATAGGGTGCTATTTGTTCATCTTAAATGTGAAAAATACCGGGTGCGAGAACGTCAATTTATATTTTGGTGTCACAGAGTACTTTTACGCGTATATATATATATATATATATATCACATAGCAGAAATTAATGGTTACAAGAAAAGTGTGATAGATAAGATTAAAAATAAGTTAGATAATAAGAGGTTATTAAGAAATGTAACTACACTTATTCCAGAGAAAATAGTGGAGAAAAAGTTTTGCAGATTTAACTTTAATAAATTATGGGTTAACCAGATATTAAACCTGTGTAAAAAATACAATCTTAGTCCGGTTTTTCAAAATTCTAATACTTTAAAAAATAAATTAAAATTTAATATTGAAATTATTGATTTTAAAAATGTTCTGGGATTTATAAGATCAAATGCGGTGTTTGTAATAAAGTATATATAGGTCAAACAAAGAGGAATGCGGAGATTAGATTTAAAGAGCATTTATATCATATTAAAAATCACAATGCCGATAAATCCACTTTGGCGTATCATTTTGTTAATACAGGACACACTTTTTTAATTGATGATTTAGAGTTAATTAAGTCTTCAAATTGTAAGAATCTTAATATGTGGGAAGCTATTTATATGAAAAAACATATTAATAGCTTACTCAATACTGATTTAACACCCCTTAATTATAAATATTTAGAATTCATTGAATATAGTAGTCCTGATGATTAATTTTT
Source organism: Protaetia brevitarsis (assembly GCA_004143645.1). Taxonomy (NCBI): domain Eukaryota; kingdom Metazoa; phylum Arthropoda; class Insecta; order Coleoptera; family Scarabaeidae; genus Protaetia; species Protaetia brevitarsis. The sequence continues at coordinate 3,225,797 of RXPK01000109.1, forward strand.
GAAACCTAGGATATGCTTACTACATTTACGCATTTGGTATTTAACAATACACTTGTATGTACACCTGAAGATGTTAGCATAGCTAATGAAATGTGCATTGTGTTTATGAAGATTAAAGAATTTGTGAGACTGAAGTTTATTGGTATTTCCTACTAGTTAACGTTTCTATTGTTTGCAACGTTTGGAATGTTCTTTAGTGGAGCTTTATTTAAATTTCAATCTAGACTTTTCGATAATCATTTGATATTCTGAGTTCAAAGTGCTTACAATTATTTTAAATAACTGTAAAGTGTTGTTCGTTTAGGCTTATATGTTTTATTCTTTATTTAACGTATAATTTTTACAAGTTTTACATAAGTTCGACTATCTACTTTGTACTCACTAATTTCATTTTAATTTTAAACTATGACTATTTCATATAGCTTTTGGTTATCAATGTTATACATTCTAAATTAAATAGCTTTGCATGATCAATCTCAATTTTCATATAAATAATATTTTACAAACATTTTAAAAAATATCAAACTTACATTGATTTAAAATATGAAGGAAATATTTCAATTGTATATTCTATTTATATTTAGATAAAATATAAAAAAAATATATTCAAAAACCTCTCACGAAAAATATTCGTCAAATATATTTTTATATATATCTCCGGTATATTTGTGACTGTCAGGGTAGGGCTAAAATATTAAAAATGCCATAAATCCGAATTCTATTGATCAATAATAGTTTAAATTTGAAACTATGTATATTACGGCAGACAATACACAGTGAAAATAACAGCAAATATAAAATTCCACTTGCAAGGTAACTAAATGTAAATAAACTGTCAAAAAATCCAATAAACATCGTCACCCTAGCGCCTAGCCATTCACTACAGGCGATAAATTCAAAACATTCGTAAAAACAGGTCGTAACATTTTACTATCCCAGGAAGCTGTAAAAGTCACATTAACACCAGGCGTATTTTTTTTTTCATTTGTGTTCAACCGTGCATAGAGTACATACTTGTAGATGTTGATACATATATAATACGTAAGCATGCATATTTCATGTTCTTTTATTGTTAGTGAGGTGACAAAGGAAACACTGAGTATACAGCGGGAGTAGTTATTGTTTGAAAAAGAATTCCGACTCTCATCGATATTATAAGAAATGCAGAAGTGTTTGGTGTGAATATATTAGAATAGAAGACTGATATTGAATCATTCCTTGACTGTTATATAGTTGCATGTGCTAGGAAAATGATGTTTGAAGCGTTAGCAAATATATAGGGCACTTCAAATGAAACGAGTCATCTCAAATAACCTTTACTTGCTGTGATTTACAGGGTGTTAGGTAAACTACTACGCTATTAGATAAAACAGCTGTTTCATGTGATCGAGATCGATAAAATAACAACGCATTATAAACAATTTTTTGTACTTGATAAACTCATTGGCGTACACCATACTTTTATTTACATTAATAATTTCAACGAATATCGAAAATGGTTGTTGCAAATTTTGTTCGCCCTGTATCTTCGAAACAAAGGGTTTTTTCCAAAATCATTGATTTTTTACCGCATGTTTACCTAACACCCTGTATATCGTTCTGGATTATGAATTATATTATTGTTTTTGATTTGGTATGAATGGATGCATATAGCAGTTATCACGCTGCAATTATTTTAACTTATAATTACTTTTTACGTAAACGCAGATATATTAATAGAAGTTACAGTGCTCAACTTAGATACTTAGACAATCATAATTTTAGATATATATTATCTAATTTAATCTTTAAACTGTAATTTTCAATAGGTACTTAATATGTATGCATATTTTACCCATTTATATCAAACAATGTCATACAAAAGCAAAAATTAAACCATTATTTTTTTTATATGAATGAATACAGAAATACAAAGCAAAATATTCTTGCAGAGTTAAGAAAAATATATTGAGAAAACATTTACAATAAAATATAATTACTGCTACATAACATATATATTTGTAAAACGTTTTCCAAATATATTTTCTATAATACATTTCATACATATTATATTAATATAACTAATATTCAAGAAAAATTTAATATTTCTGAAATATGAAATAAATATAGCTGGCTACTGGGGTAATCATGGGCGTTGCCAGATATGGGCAGAGGAGCCGTCCTCCCTGGTATAGAATAAGTAAAAAAAACCTGAGCAAAAACATGATAATAAAAACAACAATTAATACTAAAGGCTTAAGCATTATAAAAAAAGTGATATAAAAATTAGTATGATTCAAAATACTCATTCAAAGAATAAATGCACTTACTAACTAAAAAAGATTTTAGTATATTTTTAAAAGAATTAATATTATTAAGTAACGTAATTTCAGGTTTTAATAAATTAAATAATTTGATACTAATATAGAGAGGATTGCTTTCGTAAGTAACAAGTTTATGTTTTGGAATAATAAAATCATCAGCATTAGGTGTAAAGTAGTTATGAAAATCCTTATTTTGTTTCAGATTAGGTTCGATGTTTTTAATAAGTATTAGTATTTCATAAATAAATAAGGTCGGTAAGTGCGACATGGCTAACTACGTGGCACTCTCGACATTATGCGAATAGCTCTCTTTTGAAAGCGGAAAACGCGAATACTTTGGGAATAGACCCCCCAGAATATAAGACCGTACCTCATCCAAGTTTCGAAACGTGTGTAGTAACGTTTTAGTGACATTTATGTTTGTTGCTTCCATTAATCGATAAATGGCGTAGCCTGCCTGTGATAAATTAGAACTAAAATATCAATACGTGTTGACCAACCTAAATCATTATCAATATGTAGACCCAGTAACTTAATGGAAGTAACCTGCCGAATTGAATGCCTATCAACTCGCAGTAGTTGGCTACAGTCAATATCCCTTCTTTTTGGAGTAAACATAATGAAAGCAGTCTTGCCGATGTTTATTCTCAAGTTATTAACAATAAACCACTGCGCTAATGTGTTTAGCATACTTTGCATATATTTCCTTAATTCCTCAATATTAGCAGCTGCATGTAAGTAACTAATTAAGTAACTAATATCGTCTGCATACATTACGAGGTTATCGTTATTAATTACACATGGTAGATCGTTAACAAACAGTAGGAAGAGGAGTGGTCCTAGTATCGAGTCTTGTGGCACCCCTGACTTTACACTAAGTATAGTTCTAATTTGCGCAGGTGTAATTCATGATTAACTAGATCAAAAGCCTTAGACAGGTCGATAAAGAGGCCCATGCTCTTCCCACCACTATCCAAATTGTCGTAAACTTCAGTTAAAAATGAAAGTAATGCAGTATGAGTAAATTTTCCTTGGACAAAACCACGCGGAGCTTGATGTATTATATTGTACTTTATTAAGAAATTGAATATACGGTTAAAGGCAATCTTCTCGAAAACTTTGGATAGAGTACATTAGAGTGACATTAGCAACTTTGGAAACGTTCCTGCTTTTAAGGACCAATTGAAAAGCTAGCTAATATAAATTTGGGAGATAACTAAAGTCGTTCGATGGGCGCAAACATCACAACAAACTGATAGCTGACCGATTTATTATATTTTTGTTATTATTTTTAATAATCATAGGGGAAATTATTTAATTAGAGTAAGAACGTTTCAATTATTATGGAATTCGTATAGTATTTAGAATAGGTAGCTTTGTAATGGAGCACTGGATTTAGAAGAAGGGATTGTAATTATTTCGCTTTTAATAAATAAGGTGCAGAATAAATAAAATAAATCCAATGAAAATTACTTTTTTTTTCACTCCGCTTTCTACACTTTTTTCCAAAACGGAATTGAATAACAATATGCAATAAGAAGCCAATCATTAATATCAGAAATGAAAGCGAATATTTCTGCTCCTGAGAATTAAAGAAATACTAATTGGTCCCGAGCCGCTTAAATTATACGAGATTTTTATTATTCAAACCAGAATTATTAATCTTGGCGCAGTTGTATTATATTTAGAATCTCAATCGCTCGTTCGGCGGAGTTTCGTGAAAGCTGTGACTGTTTTGATTATTAGTTCAACGTTTCCGCCTTGCGAACCTTTCAGAAAAGTACCGTTTGTAACTGCACCGCATGAACAGTATAAATAATCGACAAAAGATCCCCAAAGTACCCTATTAAAAAGCGATAATGTATACGTTATACATCTGCAAGGTGCATAATACTTTGGTACTTTGACTGTTTACGCTGAGGTATTTATGGAATATAAAGGAAATGTCGGTGCAAATATTTACATCCAACATTCCCGAATACGATCAAAGAGAAGAAAACAGAAAAAAAAAATGGTAGGAAATTAAACGAAAATATTTTTACCGATTTGGTGGACATAACGAGAATAATTAGATCAAAAAGAATTAATCTCTTTTGGTACAAAGAGAGATAATTTTTCCTTTCCTTCCGCTTTGTCATTTTGGATCCCGTTGCTCGAACAAAGTAGGTACTTAATTTGCTTCATCAAAGGCTGGAGAAGATTTAATTTTCTGAATTTTAAAATACAGCGTTTTAAGCTGTCACAATGACTAATCTGTGTGTTACGTCTAACTGCGCACTAGATAGTATATCATCAATAGAGTGGTCAAGTGTGTCTGCTTACATGGGCCGTACTCGCCCCGCGCTATGTAAAACATTTAACCAAAATATATCTTCAAGGCAGTAAAATCAGCCACACCGATTCGTATATCTAGTTAAGCGTGGTATAAGTATATTAGGTATGCTCACTCCCATACAGTGATTTGCGATGGGAGTACATACATGATGCGAATAGAATGAAGTTTGAGAAAAACTGTTAGATAGTTAACAACCGTTAAATGCTTTAACATTTAATTCAGCAATAAATTAAAAAAAAAACGGCTTATTTGAACAAGTTGTATTAGTCACTGGATTATAACATTTTACTTAAAGCGACGTTTCAACAAACATGTTTTTTTCAAAAATTTCTAAGTGAACGTCAATATCAATTAAACGTGCAACTGTCATTATTGTTGTAGATTAAATTTAACATTTAAATTAAAATTATAAACTTATCAAATGTGAAAGGATGGATAAAATTGTGTGTGTTTATAGTGATTAACTACACGGAAACTGAGAGCGATCCATAGTTAGTTTAACATTTAATATGAGAATTTATTTCCAAATTTAAATGTGTCAATTACTTTCACACGTGTTGTTATTCTAAAAAAAAACTTTTTATCATAGCTTGTCAAACAATTTGAAATATGTCGGTTTTGTGTTGTGAGGAAAGTGCACTTCTTTTGCAATTAAAGACAGAACAGTTATTTAATCAAAAATTATAAAAATGGCGATTTTTGCATCCTTTCACTGCACAAGCAGGCATTTTATACGATTTAGCGACCTATAAACAAAATTTTTACAAACATGTATAACGACCAATTAACCTCTCACCTCAAAACGTAGCATTTGTAGGTAGATATAAAATAAAATTTAATTCAGAAACTATATTTAAAATAAAAATCGTCAAAAAGAACGATAAAAGCAAAATAATGAAAAATATACGTTTACAATATTACACACTTAAATAAAACATACACTGTAAACGCTTCGAAAAATATAAAATGGCTGTCTGATGATGCGCGATGGTGATGCGTAGAAAAGCCTTATTTTCGTACCCCTTGTGAGCATACTTATACCATGGTATCTAGTATCGTATCAGTCTTAGTCGAGTCTTGATGCGAGGTAGTACACATCTCTGTTAACTGTTAGGCATTGTAAACAAGGTTGGGGGTAAAAAATTCCAGAAAACAACGGGTTCACGGGTTAAATTAGTGGATATGGCAGCCGAAGTTAGAATCAATACTCAATTTTTCAATTCTAAGCTTTCGCAATTAGTTTATGTATTTCACTGACCTCCCGTACTTAGTACCTTTTGTGGTTGCCAACTGCACCTCATAACCTCTCCTTTCGCGCCTTTAATGTGGTGTACACGCTGTCATGCTCCCACATCTTGTTTTGGTTATTCCAATTGTAAATTTATAAACAAATAATTTTAAATTTCTACTTTTAACATGTTGTATTTTTCATAATGTTTACGTTATTTATCTCCGACGTCACTCAAATAACTGTAAGTTCTTTTCCACTTATTTTATAATATTTACACATTGATTGGTTGTAATCTCTTTATAGTTGATTCTCTGAAGAAGCAATCAACTAATTGCGAAAGCTTAGAATTGAAAAATTGAGTATTGATTCTAACTTCGGCTGTCATACCCACTAATTTAACCCGTGAACTTCAACATTAATGTCATATACATGAAACTTAGTACTGACCTGGCGCACAGATGAAGGTTGATCACTTTAATCATCAATCATTTTTTTCGTATTCTTATATCATTGGTTATATGACTGAGTTATTTTCCCTCTTTCATTCTAGTTTTAACAAAAATAGATTCAAAAAACGATTTATGGATGAAATTCCTTCGGGATATAAAACTTAACAACTTGGAGTTTCGTGAAAGCTGTGACTGTTTTGATTATTAGTTCAACGTTTCCGCCTTGCGAACCTTTCAGAAAAGTACCGTTTGTAACTGCACCGCATGAACAGTATAAATAATCGACAAAAGATCCCCAAAGTACCCTATTAAAAAGCGATAATGTATACGTTATACATCTGCAAGGTGCATAATACTTTGGTACTTTGACTGTTTACGCTGAGGTATTTATGGAATATAAAGGAAATGTCGGTGCAAATATTTACATCCAACATTCCCGAATACGATCAAAGAGAAGAAAACAGAAAAAAAAAATGGTAGGAAATTAAACGAAAATATTTTTACCGATTTGGTGGACATAACGAGAATAATTAGATCAAAAAGAATTAATCTCTTTTGGTACAAAGAGAGATAATTTTTCCTTTCCTTCCGCTTTGTCATTTTGGATCCCGTTGCTCGAACAAAGTAGGTACTTAATTTGCTTCATCAAAGGCTGGAGAAGATTTAATTTTCTGAATTTTAAAATACAGCGTTTTAAGCTGTCACAGTAACTAATCTTTGTGTTACGTCTAACTGCGCACTAAATAGTATATCATCAATAGAGTGGTCAAGTGTGTCTGCTTACATGGGCCGTACTCGCCCCGCGCTATGTAAAACATTTAGCCAAAGTATATCTTCAAGGCAGTAAAATCAGCCACACCGATTCGTATATCTAGTTAAGCGTGGTATAAGTATATTAGGTATGCTCACTCCCATACAGTGATTTGCGATGGGAGTACATACATGATGCGAATAGAATGAAGTTTGAGAAAAACTGTTAGATAGTTAACAACCGTTAAATGCTTTAACATTTAATTCAGCAATAAATTAAAAAAAAAAAGGCTTATTTGAACAAGTTGTATTAGTCACTGGATTATAACATTTTACTTAAAGCGACGTTTCGACAAACATGTCTTTTTCAAAAATTTCTAAGTGAACGTCAATATCAATTAAAATTGCAACTGTCATTATTGTTGTAGATTAAATTTAACATTTAAATTAAAATTATAAACTTATCAAATGTGAAAGGATGGATAAAATTGTGTGTGTTTATAGTGATTAACTACACGGAAACTGAGAGCGATCCATAGTTAGTTTAACATTTAATATGAGAATTTATTTCCAAATTTAAATGTGTCAATTACTTTCACACGTGTTGTTATTCTAAAAAAAAACCTTTTATCATAGCTTGTCAAACAATTTGAAATATGTCGGTTTTGTGTTGTGAGGAAAGTGCACTTCTTTTGCAATTAAAGACAGAACAGTTATTTAATCAAAAATTATAAAAATGGCGATTTTTGCATCCTTTCACTGCACAAGCAGGCATTTTATACGATTTAGCGACCTATAAACAAAATTTTTACAAACATGTATAACGACCAATTAACCTCTCACCTCAAAACGTAGCATTTGTAGGTAGATATAAAATAAAATTTAATTCAGAAACTATATTTAAAATAAAAATCGTCAAAAAGAACGATAAAAGCAAAATAATGAAAAATATACGTTTACAATATTACACACTTAAATAAAACATACACTGTAAACGCTTCGAAAAATATAAAATGGCTATCTGATGATGCGCGATGGTGATGCGTAGAAAAGCCTTATTTTCGTACCCCTTGTGAGCATACTTATACCATGGTATCTAGTATCGTATCAGTCTTAGTCGAGTCTTGATGCGAGGTAGTACACATCTCTGTTAACTGTTAGGCATTGTAAACAAGGTTGGGGGTAAAAAATTCCAGAAAACAACGGGTTCACGGGTTAAATTAGTGGATATGGCAGCCGAAGTTAGAATCAATACTCAATTTTTCAATTCTAAGCTTTCGCAATTAGTTTATGTATTTCACTGACCTCCCGTACTTAGTACCTTTTGTGGTTGCCAACTGCACCTCATAACCTCTCCTTTCGCGCCTTTAATGTGGTGTACACGCTGTCATGCTCCCACATCTTGTTTTGGTTATTCCAATTGTAAATTTATAAACAAATAATTTTAAATTTCTACTTTTAACATGTTGTATTTTTCATAATGTTTACGTTATTTATCTCCGACGTCACTCAAATAACTGTTCTTTTCCACTTATTTTATAATATTTACACATTGATTGGTTGTAATCTCTTTATAGTTGATTCTCTGAAGCAATCAACTAATTGCGAAAGCTTAGAATTGAAAAATTGAGTATTGATTCTAACTTCGGCTGTCATACCCACTAATTTAACCCGTGAACTTCAACATTAATGTCATATAGGTACATGAAACTTAGTACTGACCTGGCGCACAGATGAAAGTTGACCACTTTAATCATCAATCACTTTTTCCGTATTCTTATATCATTGGTTATATGACTGAGTTATTTTCCCTCTTTCATTCTAGTTTTAACAAAAATAGATTCAAAAAACGATTTATGGATGAAATTCCTTCGGGATATAAAACTTAACAACTTGGAGAATTCGGAATTATTAGAATAGTCTCCCAAATAAATTTGTTTAGAAATGTAGAGACATAGTGTTTATCCTGGATGTTTAATTTATGGCGCTAAAGTATACTTTAACGTCTAAAAAGATCGGTTTCCGAAACAAACATTTTTAAATGATTAATAAGGATATAAAAACAGAACAAATAGGATTTTTCTATGCTCAGTTATATAACGCAAAAGTAGCGGATCTTTATATTATCGTGATGTATTCGCAGTACAATTTTAATAATAAATTTATATAACCGATAGAGCGACTTTCAAATCATAATAACAAATAATAAATACGTATAGCAACGAAATTCATTATAAAATACAGGTGAATGCTCTATCGCACATAAAAAAGAGAAGTTGTTAAAGCATCAATAATTATTTACGCATCAAGGGAGTGAAAACACATTTCACGAGTAACTGACCACGATTTCCTGAAATGTGACAAGCACGAAGTTTATGCAATATTTGTTGTACCAATAAAAAATACTTTTAACAATAAAATGTTAATACATTATGATTTATTATTAATTTTGCCTATTACTTGTACCATTCTGTCAAAGATGTATATATTACATAACCTGTTTAAAGATTTTGACGGTTTGCTTTTGCTGACGCCACTTACCGGACCTTTTTGGGAAAAATACTCAGCCTTCGGTTTGCAAGATTGTAATAACAAAATGGCCGCGTTCAGAATACGTAACCGCTACGTAGCTGCTTCCAAACGATTTGAGAACTGTTGACAATTCGTCTCAAAAACGCAACGCTACATTGGCGCTACATCAATAACATACAATGGAGCAGTCGCCATTTTGTGTAGCATGATCGTACTCTGAACGCGGCCAATGTCAATTTGAATTGAATAAATGTCATATTGACAAGTACTAAAGTTGGTACATCTCAAAAAGTCTACTTAATCTGTTTGTTTGGCCAAAAATCAATGTATTAGGCTTTTTAAAGTTATATTTCACTTCTTATTGGTTATTTAAGTTACATAGTTATTTGATTATATGGTTTTGCACTATTTTTTTATATAAACGAGGTGTGATCAGCTGTGTCAGTCATTACTGTTATTTTGACCTGTCAAGAAAGTAGTTCTCATGTTCTCGAATGGCATACAGATGTCGCTACTTACCGGAATCTGGAATCTGGGTGTAACATTCAATTCAATGTAAATTTGAATGATTCGACAGCCCTGGAGAGGCCGTATAAAGCAAACAGTTAATGGTGAGATTCTGTGCATACCTGTGGCGCCTGTAAGGTTGTCTGTAAATCTGTAAAAATCGAAAATGCATGCTTACAGTGTTACAGATAATCTTACAGACGTTACAAATGTGTATAGAATCCCACCATATAATGTTTAATTTGAAGCAAATAGATAGGTCAATTGATTCAAATGTGTTGGAACATAATTCAATTTTCTACAATATTTTAATATCATCCAGTTTACTTTCTTTAAAGCAAATATTGTACACATTTGAATCGAACATATGGTATTCAAATTGTGAACTTCAACACAAGAACATAATCTAAAATAAAGATACTAAGATATTCTAGTAATAATTATAGAATGAAGAAACCAACCAGTTTCTGCCTATTAGCCATATTTAACATTCTTCCAATTTGTAAATAATATAATTATATTTTCCGATACCAAATATCAGACGCACACACAACGTCTGAGGTCTTTGGAGACGGTATTTGTCAGTAGAATCTAACGCAAAGCCGAACACAAAGTCGCAGTAATTGACATGACTCGGTACCAGCAAATTAACTAACAGTTTTTTTCATTTTCTTACTAAGGATATACTTTTGATGGTAAATCGTTTTCGATGCACTGAAGGTTGTTTTAAGACAAACAGAAAAAATGCTTTTTAAACCGCAGCTTCAATAAAAAAAAAATCCAACAAATAAAAGATAATGAATCTATTTGCTAAATATCATCACACTAGATGTGTAAGGATTAATCCACAAACATAATTTACGCGAGTACTCAACTAATCTCCGCAGATTCTGGATTATTTGTTAAGAATCTGCAAAAGTATCGGCTACATTGACAGGCTTATAGTATATCTGAGGATCGTTAGCGTAGAAGTATGAATTGCAGTTCAAGATGCGCAAAACAATTTCAGGTATATATATGGTATATAACAAGGGACCCAAAGCAGACCCCTGCGGCACTCCACACTCGACGGACAAAAACAACGATTTTTTTACTATGTAAGTAATTGTAAAAGAACTACACTGATGAAAGGACTTCTTTGTCGTTAATAATTATGTATTAATCCAAGTAAATTATTCTTTTAAATTGTAGCAAAATATATGTATTTATTAGGTTCTGAGAAAAAAAATATTTGAAACAAATAGTGATTTAGATAGGAAATTTCCTCCTTATGAAAAAGTACAGCTTTGATTTGAAAATAATCAGTTGCAAAGTAAAATTTCGTTGTTTGGAATAGTATATTTGCTCAAACAACTCCACAATTAAAACTTAAATAAACTTTATTTGATTGTAAGAAACAAAATTATTTTAAACTGAATACTACTGAGTTTGTATGAAATAAACAGTTTCTTTAAAAAAATCGTAGGTACTTGATATCATATATCCAAAAAATATTTTTGCTGTTAGGATAATTTATTTAATTTATATATAAATATATCTTATGTATATAAAAGATATTATTTTAAAGAAATAGTTTGATCGCTTCAAGAAAAGCACTTTTGTAATTTATGTTATCAAATGCCTTGAAACAATCAAGTAATACTAAAAAGAGATTACAGCTTGTTCTTTTTCTAGGCCAAGGAAATCATCATTTTCTTAAGGATTTGTAATAATTAAAGTCAAGTGTATGTTTTGTATACTCTTATGAAGATTTTTCGAATTTTGCAAACAGAAATGAACTTAATTTGGAAGCTATTATCTCCAGATCTGAGACAAATACCTATATTGCACCCGGGGATAATCGTCCTTAAAGAAGTATTATCGTTTCACTTACACTACCTCGAGGGTAACTACCTTACGATACGCGATTTCATCTAGGGGTGCGCGAATCTCGTGCAAACGGTAGGGTGGAGACCTACACGTGGTATTCAATAAATTGCCGAAGGGTTGTGTTGCCATTTTGCAGTAAATTTTGCGCAGACAGAGAAAGATACATAATAAAGTAAATACAAGTTGCAAACTGCTGTTGACAGACTATATATTTGTAGAGGAAAGTTGCCAAATGGAAGATACATAAGAGAGTGGTGTGTTTGGCAAATACATCTTCTACCCGTATAATGATTAAAGAGGTGATTTTCTTGAGTACTACTTGTGCAATAATATGCCTGTCAGTAATGCATACTTGTAGCAAATGTGGTTTAAAAAAAATAAATCATGTTTTCCTTATTTATTTTTTTGTATAAGTTGTATACAAAATGTTACATAATGTTATAGTATCTCTTGATCGTTTTCTCAAATGTTTATTTTTTTTTTGTTAAACATTCCTGCCATTTAGCATTTCTTGATAGGACTACAGTCTCTGTATTTTATGCTTTTCGGTTAATTTTTGCACTGGCATAAATTTACAAGATCGATGCTTATATCTTCTTAAAGTGTAAATTTTTGCTTTAATATATTAAAATATCCTGATGCGTCACGTATCGATTTTTTTAAACTAAAATAAAGTAATGCCAAAATTGCTTTTCAAATGTAAAACAGTATACTTAAATCTTCCTCTCTCTTACTATTCTTCTCATCATCCTCTGAACACTATCGATCTCGCTGAACTGCTTTATAATATTTTTTGACGGTATTCATCCAGAATAGATTTGGCCAAATCGTTGCTTAAGACTATCAATCCAAGATTATTGGCATAAAAAAATCTAATTATTTCATGCTTCCCATCCGTCAAATATCCCATTTAACGAAAATTCTTTAGTGTTACGTATGGAAACACGTTGCTTTCATGACAATCTAAAGTTTTCACTGATGCAGTTTAATTGATATAAACTCGTGTAATACTAACTAGCGCTATTTATCACATCATAAACAAAAAGTAGTGACTAATGGCTACTCATGTAACATGCGCACTGTAGATAGTGGAATACCCCAAAGCTCTGCGCTGGGCCCTTTACTTTTCCTAATTTATATAAATGATTTACACCTTTATTTCTAAACTTACCTAAAAAAATATTGCGCTTTAGGCTGATATTGATAGGCAATATTTTAATCAGCTCAATTGAATTGGCAAATTCCTTATATACTAGAATGTATGTGAGTAGCTCTCCATCAATAACTTAGAAATTAATAATAACAAGACTAAATGTATTTTATTCCGTAGTAAACTTAAATATAACGGTCATAATTTTAATTTAAACCATAAAGTGATAGAATTATAATGCATCCTCTAGATTCTAGATTACTTGAAGTCATTATTGACAAAGAACCCAAATGAAATACCGAAATTGATGAAGCTTTGCTGCGACTTGTTATCACAAATATGTTATGCTCTTTATAATTTAAAAAAAGATCTTGCAACACGCATATCCTTAAAATTTCACTCAAAAATGACTTTCGAAATCATTCACTCTGACATAGGGGGGAATCGTATTTTCTTACTGCAAAAAAAGACACTTCGCATTATTCTTGATGCTCCGTTCACCGGACAACTCTTTTGCAAAAGAAATTAGCTGTGTTTATGGCGTAAACTGTTTAATAATTTACCAAATAATATCAAGACATGTAATAATTTAAAAAGTTTCAAATTCAAACTCGTACTCTTTATTTATGAAAACTAAATTATTACAAATCATCCCTATCCCGTGCTCCACCTAAAAAAGGTACTACACGAGGCTACCTATTCTAAGTACTATATGAGTTCCATAACAATTGAAATGTTCCTACTCTAACTGTCCTGCCTTTTATTTTGTATTTTCTTGTATATTTATTTATCATATGTAGATTGACGTTATTTGGTATGAGTTGTGCCATAGTTTGAAATAAAGAATATTACTTTTTATAAGACTGTATTTTTAACCACATTTTTAATAATGAAAAAAATAAATTTGATAATATAAAAAATTATACAGAATGTCACACTATGGAGTTGACAAGAGGAAAAAAAATATTGATTTTGCGACAAAAAAAAAATTAAAAAAAAAAGTTTTGCTTGTCGAATAAATAATTTTATCCTCAGAAAATCTAAAATTAAATTACAGAATATCCATAAATTAAGATAACATGAAAATTCTTCAAAAGAAAACTACAATTTATTCCATTTTAGAGTTTACCGTCAATAGACAAAGTTCCTCAAAACCATAAAATTAGTTAAAATACAAAAAATTCAAGTTTAAATTTAGATTCTTATGGTTGTATATTGTTGACTCATCAACAAAAAGTCATTCTGTGAAAATTTCTATCTACAAAGTAATTCTCGCCAACCCACAATCAAAAATCCCATGGTTTCTCTTCATCTTCATTTTCAAGTGTATGTCAGAGCTTTAGTTTTAACAGCAGAACTTTGTTTACTTTAAATTCTTTGCAAATGAGACAAGATTAAATTACGTATGATTATCTACATTAAATTCAAGACAACACGTTATCTTAATTAATAAAAAAGGTGATAAATGAAAATCAGGTTAAAATTTCACAAACAAAAAGAGTTCGTGAGATTTGAACCTGATTTTCATCCATCTTTTTTTGTAATCATGTACTCACACACAGTCAACCTGGACGAATTATTCTAATTAAACTTACCAACACACAACCAAATCTAAATTTGGAATTGGAATTTTGTATTTTAACTAATTTTATGTTGAAGGGTTGGATAAGAATAAATAAACTCGTTGTTTTGTTCATACAGCAATTTAATATATGATTACTAGTGGCTTTTAACAGCCATCTTCGAATCAACGTCAATAGGTAAAATTGTCAATCATTAAGTTAACAAACACCAAACATGACAATAAATTACGTGAACACAAACATTAATATATAATAAATAGAATATAAATACACATAGGAATATAAGAATAACTATTTCAAAATGAAAACAATACAAATGATTTTAATATGTATAAATGTATATGCAAAACATGTCTATGTGTTATTTATTATAAACCGAAACTAGTTTGCTGTATGAACGAAAGAACGAGTTTATTCACTCTTATCCAACCTTTCAATTTAAATCGTTCATTGGATACTTATAATTAATAATTTTATGTTTTTAACAGTATTTTATTATTAACAGTAAACTCCAAAAGTCCAATAAATGGTACTATACTCTCGTGAAGCATTCAACAACATCTTAGTAAGGTATATATAGACATTCTGTACATTTAATCTTAGATTTTCTGATCGTAAACTTAATTTTTATTCAACAAGCAGAACTTTCATTCAAAAATAGCTTTTTATCGTAAAACCAATAATATTTTTTCCTCTTGTCAACTCTATTCGGAGCCAGAACTGTATAATAGTCATTAAAATAAATATAATTTGTCACATTTATGATTATTTATCAAATGTGACCAAATTAAAAATCACTAATAGTTTCGCAAAGTTGAACACACCATAGTGCTCTTATACAACCAAAAGCGCTGATGTTAACTACCTCTCTTCTCTTCTATGTAGTTTATTTAAAAAACGTCCCGCCGAAAACAGTTTTGAAGTTTCCAACACAGAAAACATATACAAGTAAAACATAAATATCTCGAAACCGTGATTTCTAAAACCACATATGTACGAAAGCAATTCTGGGTAAGGGGAATCGATTGTTACCCAAAATAGACTATAACGAACTTACTAAAACTTACTAAACTGCGGTGAGAAACAACTTGACAGCATTTTGGCACGGTACACGGAGCGTGTTCTACAATGGTTCAAGACAAACACGCCAAATTTCTGACTTATAGCTCGTGGAGAACGAAAAATTGGAATTAATTTATTATAAATTATGCCGACGTAGTGCCGCAAATTATTTCATTGATTAAAATGTGCTTAAAGCGTATCTAATATTAAATAGAAGTTTAAAACTACGTCGATCTTAAAAGAGTTGAAAACGTTAACCAAGTAAGATAATATGTATGATAAAAGTGTATAGATTTTAATTTCATTAAGAAAGTTTATTGACACAATTAATTAAATACATCAAATGCACACGTTAGATTTTAACAAACACAATCTGGGGAGATCAAACATTAATGAGTTTATTTTAAAGTAGCTCTGAATATATAAAAGCACATTACCTTAATTTATTCATTCATACCGAGGTTATAAATAAAGTTTTAAATTCAATAAAACATAAAAGAACAAAACAGCAAACCCATCCATTCCACATTACGCAAAACGAAATAAAGAAAAATAAAAGTTTTCAAAACGATGTTAATTCAATTAAAGCGACGGCGGGGCCACATAAATAAAATCCAAAATAAAAGAACAGGTATGTACGTCACAAAGGAATGCTGGAAGACAAAGGGGGCGGCAGTCGGTGAAAAACATTCAACTTCGGTAGAAACACATACGCACACACACAGAAAACATTGCGACAACAACGACAACACATCTAACTTACTGCGAATGGGGAATATCGAGACAACAGCGGTCAGTTAACTTTTTTTTTATTATTAGTATTATTATTTGCCACCGCTTTTAACGAACTTTCAACGTTTCATCGTTTCAGCGACCACAGGATTTTAAAACGACTTTAATTTTGCCCCGCAACAGATCGAGCTAATGAAAAAAGTTCAAATTATTAATTCGCAACCGTATATTTTATTAGTTTCAGATGAGCGAAGTTTTATTAAAAACCCGGTAAATTATTATTTAAGTTTTAGACTAAAAAAAGTTAAAAGAGTTCTCTTAATTTATTACTCAATTAGTTTTTTTTTTTTTAACGTGCAAGAATTCCTCCGTCTCTTTTAGTTTTAATATATTTAAAGTTTTGCAGTATATTTTATGAAGATAGAAATCCGTATTTTCTAACAGCGTCGGTGTTCAGCGTGCCAACCGTGAAACAACACGTGCGAAACTGACAGTGAGTGACAAGTGAACACACTTGACATACCTACCCCCACCATTCTATGCCCACCCTCCACCACTCCTAATACAGGTTGCCGAGGTAACGCTCTCTTTAGAACAGGCGCACTGGAGCGCCACCTATTCGGGTGTGCGTCGATGTAAAACGCGGTTACAGGAACCGCTCAAGTGAAAACGCAGTATGCATAGGAAGATCCGCAGAAGTTCGCTAATTCGTCTTTATTTCGTTTGATACATTTGATTGATTTGCATCATACACTAAACCTATTAGCGTTCCATACTTAATCAGCTTGATTAATGGAATAAAAAAATAACATATATGAAGGTAGATCGTCCCAACTCTTAATATTAATCCTTAAGCGAACCGATAACTAAAAAAAAAAAAGTTGATCAGGAAATATAGAATTACAAATCTCTTAATAATACATTATTTGTTCTACTAGCAGGATAATGGAAGCTTTATCGATGACGTGCCACTAATCTAGATATTTTGAAATATACTGATCAAACAGTCGACCTATATTCAGGGCACCGCAGGTTGTAACTAGTCGGGAAGGGAGATAGCATAAATTATAATTATTATACAGGGTGATTCTCAATATATGCGACAAACTTTAAGCACTGATTCCTGGGGTTATTTTGATCATAAAAGTTCATAAGAACATATATCCAAAATCGCTTAGTTCTAAAGTTGTACAATGTTTAATAGTAAGTTAACATAATTAATGTTTTTTTATTATAAATTAACAAAATAATTAGTAAAACAAAATTAACTTATACTAACTGTTGAAAATGACCGCCCCCAACTGCAATACAAGTTTCTATCCTCCGTCGTATTGATTGGCGAGTCCGTTCTAAATACCAGGGGTATTTCGAATGATTTGAAAAGCTGCGATAATACGATTTCTCAGTTCATCGACATTTTCAATGGGAGTCGTATAAACTAATGATTTAAGGTGACCCCAGAGAAAAAAAGTCCAAAGAATTTAACTCTGGAGACCGAGGAGGCCACGGTTGTGGACCTCCCGTCCTATCCACCGATCTGGATACGTATTGTCCAAAAACTCGCGAGCAACTAAACTAAAATGCGCTGGAGCACCGTCATGCATAAAATACATTTGTAATCTAAATTGCAAAGGAACTTCTTCCAGCAGCATTGGCAGCTCCGCTTCAAGAAAATTGCGGTATACCTCGCCATTTAACCGCATCGGTAAAATATGTGGACCTATCAAGTGATCTCCAACAATTCCGGCCCACACATTGACAGAGAATTGATGTTGATGACGGGCATTCACTAGTTCGTGCGGATTTTCTTCGGCCCATATGTGATTATTATGAAAATTAATAATCGCGTTTCTAGAGAAAGTAGCCTCGTCGGTGAAGAATATTTAAGCCAAATAGTTGGGATTTTGTGCGATTTTGTGTTGCATCCATTGACAGAAAGCCACACTTTGCGGAAAATCTGCCGGCAAGAGTGCCTGCACTCGTTGAATGTGATAGGGATACAACAGTTGATCTTTCAATATTCTCCAAACTGTGGCCTGACTAATGTTTAAAGCAAACGCAATTTTTCTGATGCTTGTAGTAGGATGTTCCTCAATTTCATTTAGTACCATTTCTTCAAGTTGTGAAGTTCTCACTGTAGATGGGTGCCCGTTATCAGTCGTCCCTTTTTTTAAATTTCCCGTTTCACTAAGACGTTGGTGAAGACGGGCAAATATTGAATGATGCGGGATGATACGGTTCGGGTATCGTTCTTCATAAAGACGTCTAACAGCACGCGAATTTCATTGGAAAAACTGTAAACGAAATGCATATCACATATCTCAGCATTCGTGTAATTCATTTTAGAAAACAGAAACTGGCAATAAACTGAATGAATACTCTGACAACTATTGACAAATATTGAAATGACAAATAAACAATTCCCTCTCCAACACAATAGTTTTTGAAGAACCAACTGTGATATTATATCGTGTTAGTCATAGTTCATAATTAATTATTAAACATTCAATAACTTTAAAACCAAACCGTTTTGGACCTATACTCATATAAACTTTTATGAACAAAATAACCTCAGTAATCAGCTCTTAAAATTTGTCGCATATATTGAGAATCACCCTGTATAATCTCAATAGCATGATATATAGCTGTAACCTCTCTCAGGGTATATACCATCTTAGACAAACATCAGATATTTTAGAAATCTCCTTTGTACAGCTTCGATATTTTGTATGTGTACGTTATAAACCGGGTACCAGATAATTGAGCCATATTCTAATTTAGATCTAACTAAGGAGTTGTATAATGTTACAAGACAGTTTATATTGGTGAAGTATCTGCACTTTCTATATGTAAATCCATATACATATCTGATGTGCACTTGCTATAATCCCATTAATGTGTTCCACGAAGGTAAGTTGATTATCAAAGGTAATGCCCAGATCTTTTATAATATTACATCGTTGAAGTACAGTGTTGAATGCGACGTGTAGGTCATAGCCTTACATTGATCGATATTCAGTTTCAAGTGATTAGGTTCATACCATGAAACTATGGAGTCCACATTTGCTTGCGATGATAAGCAGTCGTTCAATTATTCTATGTTGCAAAATAGTTGCTTCGCATTGCAATGAATTAGACCTGAATTTAGACCTGATTTCACGAAACTCAACGTACTGCATCCTATCAAGTAGGTATGATCTGCAAATATTCAACAAACCCGGTGCAACTTCCAATCTCTGTAATTTGGTAAGCGGAACGGAATGATCCATCTGGTCAAAGACCTTTTGGAAATTAGTATAAATCACGTCTACTTGCCCTTGTCTATCTAATATCTCAGACACATATTGCGTAAGGAAACATAAGCTGGAAATGGTCGAACGTTTGCTAATAAAAGCATGTTGAGGCGTAGAAATATTTTGTAATGAATAGGAAATATTATTATATAAAAAAAGTTTCAAATATTTTAGAAAAATTGCATAAATAGAAAATGGTTATAATCTTTCAATATACTTACACACCTCTCTTAAAAACGGTACACTGAGAGAAATATCCTTTACATTTAAAAGTAATTGCATTAAACCAAAAGTTTTTTCTTTTTCTATATGGCCAACATGATTTGGTGTTTTCTTCAAAAAAAGGAATATAATTTTAAATTCACGCATTTTTTCGGAAATAATATATTTTTCGTTGACACATTTTTTTCTTTTAAGTGAAAAATATTGATGATTGATTCAAGTCCTTTTTATTTTGAACTTGAAAACTATGCAGATTGACAGAAAACCACAAGCATGTTGATTCAACAGGTTTTTCCTTTTCTTATAACATTTATTCATTTTAGACTTAAGCCTAAACACAACAAAATGCCGTGATCATTTTCAATTGAAATGAAAATGAATTATCTCCAAAAACCCATGCACTAAAGAGGGATTGCTACTAAAATGTTGTAAATCCTAATAGTATTGAGGAGTTGGTCGCAGTAACCATCCCAAACCCTCCAATGTGCCGTTAAAGAAATCGTCCTTTCAATGGCGATGACTTCTATCAAATGTTGTTCTAATAAATATACCACATTAGTATGTTCTGATCGTAGTTTCTAGCCTATTTTGTGCGAAATATTACCTGTTACTGGAATGAAATAGGAGATGCGCCATCTATGCCACAATTTCTCTACTACACATAAGTATATCTGCTCATCTGCTGTACTATATGGTGAGAAAACTACTATACGAAAATAAAATGTCATATTTATTTTTAGTTCCAAGTAAATATTTAGTTAAATTAATAAATACTGCGCTAGCTTCAAATAAATCTACTAACCAAATTATTTGTTTGATTGAATACAGGAATATTTTTAATATTCCTAAATCAAGTAATAATTCAGTAACTGTAACTAAATACATGAAAAATGGTTGAAAACAAGATCGCTTTTCCGTGTATAACAGTTTTAAAACCTTCAAACACTATATACTACTTTGAAGTTCCTTGGCTTATAAGTAAATCAGCATTAATTGAAAAGATTCCAATTATCTCTGAAATTTCTTTACCCTCGCGCGAAAAAATTCACTTTTGTTCATTATTGTTTGTGTATCTGAGACTTATGCACGTGGGAACATGAATAAAACTAAAATACTTCCGCGTAAAAAAGCACTAAGCTTGAATACAGGCTTGCATTTTCCGTTAAAAAGCAAAAAGTTTTAAATCAATGTTTACATGCGTGTCCACGCAAATAAACCAAAACGTCCGGCTTTTTTATTTAAAATACTGTTTATAATTCAATAATACTTAAAAAAAACTAAAATATGTTGTTAAATATGTACATAATAATAACAATATAATATGTAATGTGTATTGTCTTACTTAAACAGAAGTTATAAAGACATTATAAAATATTAATCAAAACTAAGGCGCATTCCACTTAATTACGGTTACTTTTCGTCGAACAGCTAAGTACATGCTTTTCGACGAAGAAGAAGAAAATAGTCTTCCGGCAAAACAGCACGCCACTTTCAATTAAAATAAACACTTTTCTGAGAAAAGGTATTCTTTTCGTTGAACATGATAAAAACGGGAAGTTATAAAACTTTTCATTTAATGCAATCTCTTTTCTCAGTGTACAAATCCTCGAGATCTTTCATGCACTTGGGAAGATATGCTGATGCATGATAGAATTAAATGTGTGATATAGTGGTGGAACAAAAGCAGCTACACAATCCCGAAATAAAAAGCTAGGTACGCCATCGGGGCCACATAATAAATTATCCTTGGATTTCTGTAATGCAGATAATATCTCATCCTTTGATATATAAAAAAAATATTAATATTTGTCGAGTTGGGAACATCGATGTCGCTAAGGTTTTGTGAAGAATTTGGTTGCAAGGTATGTGCTATTGAAAAAAACATTTACAATTTGTGAGGAGGTGTCTAATTCGGAAAAGCCATACTTCATAACGCCTGGTATTCTGCTATTCTTAGGTTTAGAATTGATGTAGACCCATAACTTTTTCGGTTCCAGAAATAGCGTCTGCTGTACATCAGCAATATAAGATTTGTAAGCCCATTTACCTTATCTTTTATTATTGCTTTGTTCATTTTTTTCATTATTAAGGAATATATTTTATGAGTCATTACGTTGTAAATTGTTTAAAAAAAACTGCTGTTAAACCAATATCTTTCATTCATATGAGGTAGTCACTGTGTTTGTCCTATACAAAATAAAACTATTACTAATGATACTGCTTTTTATTTAAATTTGTATTAAATATTCACTAAACTTCCTCGTTTCCTGCACTACCTATAAGTTGAACAACAAATTTAAGGAAAGTATATTGAATATTTATAGCAAACCATTACCTTTTATATATCAGGTATTTAGTGAACGTGCATTAATAATACTGTTTCCTTATCACAAGTAATCCAAATAGCTTGCAGTAATTGAAGTTAATAATGAAAGTATGATAGCCATTATAGAATAGTTCACTCATAGCAATACATCTACTTCCCATGAGTAAATCTTTTACTTACCGCAACTGCATATATTCTTTGGTTTACTACTTCAGTTTAATTATCAACAGTAACTTCATAAGTTATCGGTATGAAGCAGACCGTAAGTAACTTAGATTGCTCGTTGTTAGTATCAGTGTTTAGGATCTCTTTTTTACTAGTGCTAAGTAATCTGTGCTTTTGTCCCCTATTCAGCTGAACTTTTTACTTAAGATAATTGTATTTTTATTTATGATTATTAAATTTTTTCCTCAGTGTAGGGTTCTAGCTTGCCACCAAGCTATTGCTCATCACATGCATTGTCCCTTGTATTATATACGACCTGAAGGCTCCATAAATTTCGGAAACAATTAATTGGTCAGAATTAATCAATAATTTGTATGTGACGCTGTAGTGCACTGATATCTTACTTATAATATTATTATCTAATAGTTATTAACTACAGTAATATCATACACATCTATTTTGTGTTGTCCAGGAAGTGTCACACAAGAAACCAGAATGCCGAAATTACTTTCACGACTCTTGTTCCCATTATCGAAGGAAATTCTAGCCGCTTCGGTCTCGGACGAAAAGGACGTGTCTTCTCGAATCACCTCGCTCGGGAAAGTAGGTTACTCTCTCTCCCTGCTCGCCGGTTCTGCCTACCTGGCCGTAACAGTAGTGGCGGTAGTGCTTTTATAGGGCCATATATCAAAAGAAAATACTGGCGTGCTCCCCAGGCTTGAGGTGGGGAGACTTTATTGCTTCGTACGTGACGAACAAAACACGGCACTACGTATTCTTTCATGCGGGGGAGGTTTAGAATACCATCCCCACGCTTTACCCTGCACCCGGTTAAAATTTATTACCCTATTGACCCGTGTAGAAGTGGTAGCTGTAGGTCCCTTGTCGCAGAAGCGGTGCGTTAGTTGGTGTATCCTTATTCCTTACAGGGAATTATAATGCTTACAGTAAATATATAAATTGTAAGCAAAAAATAATTGGTTAAATTAACCTTTTACCTGTCCAAACTGAACCTAAAACACCTGCCAACCATCATCTTTCGCTTCACGAACAACAAGTATTTGGACATTTTTCACTTTTTTTTTAACGAAAAATTAGTGGAATGGTAAAAATTCAGGACAATGCTTAGTGTTTACAATAGAATTATATACATTTGTTTTGTCCTATCTCGACTCCGTAGTTTAGTTTTGTTACGTCCCCATATTTAGATTTAAGTTCCTTCAGTTCTAAGAAGTTAATAGTAAAGACATCTTCCCTTTTCGATTCTTTCTTTATTCTGTCAGACACCCTCTTCATTTGTAATTTACGACCACTAGAGTTCCTTTGTACATCACACGCAATCACTTTTGTAATCCCACCAAGGGAAAATGGTCAGTGTAACAAGGGACTACTAGTTCAAAACTATATGGTAATAGGCAGTTCTGTTCCGACATTTCAAGCGACAATACATTTGTAAATATCATACTATGTAAATATATGAAATTACAAAAAAAGGGTTTTGTGTGTTTGGTTATTTAAATACATCAACGTAGAAGTGACAAATCCAGCACCAACGCATTCACAAAAATCTACACTTAGAGTTTTTTGAATATTGTCATGGTAGACCCGTTTTGTAACTATTTTAAGTCAATATGCATGCTTATTGATGCACACGTCACATTAAACATGCTCCATTCAATGTTGCATAAAAAGAGACACACTCTAAATGAGCCTTTAGGAGTGCATCATAATTCATCATTTTCAACTTTGATGCTTGTTTAAATTATTTTGTTTCTTTTTCACACTGACAGATGTTGACCATTTATCAAATTGATTTATATCTAATAAGATTCATTCTTTCTACAATGATTTCTTATTTGCTCTTTTCTCTTTTTCATATCATATATAATTATGGCGTTTTAAATAAAATTCATAATATAATATAGCCTCTTTAATCAGTGCTTTCGGAGAACGATTATCTAAAACGATGCGAGTTATCACAATATTTTCTCATACTTTATCTGGAAATTACTATAAATAGAATTCCCCAAAGCGACGAATTTAAATAACTAAAACAACTGCATGCGCGGGAGGTCTAGAATACCATGCCCACGCTTGCCCTGCACCCGGTTAAAATTTATTACCCTATTGACCCGTGTAAAAGTGGTAGCTGTAGGTTCCTTGTCGCGGACGCGGTGCGTTAGTTGGTGTATCCTTATTCCTTACAGGGAATTATAATGCTTACAGTAAATATATAAATTGTAAGCAAAAAATAATTGGTTAAATTAACCTTTTACCTGTCCAAACTGAACCTAAAACACCTGCCAACCATCATCTTTCGCTTCACGAACAACAAGTGGAATTGGAGTTGGAAATTAGTGGAATTGTAAAAATTCAGGACAATGCTTAGTGTTTACAACAGAATTATATACATTTGTTTTGTCCTATCCCGACTCCGTAGTTTAGTTTTGTTACGTCCCCATATTTAGATTTAAGTTCCTTCAGTTCTAAGAAGTTAATAGTAAAGACATCTTTCCCTTTTTCGATTCTTTCTTTATTCTGTCAGACACCCCCTTCATTTGTAATTTACGACCACTAGAGTTCCTTTGTACATCACACGCAATCACTTTTGTAATCCCACCAAGGGAAAATGGTCAGTGTAACAAGGGACTACTAGTTAAAAACTATATTGTAATAGACAGTTCTGTTCCGACATTTCAAGCGACAATACATTTGTAAATATCTTACTATGTAAATATATGAAATTACCAAAAAAGGGTTTTGTGTGTTTGGTTATTTAAATACATCAACGTAGAAGTGACAAATCCAGCACCAACGCATTCACAAAAATCTACACTTAGAGTTTTTTGAATATTGTCATGGTAGACCCGTTTTGTAACTATTTTAAGTCAATATGCATGTTATTATCGCACACGTCACATTAAACATGCTCCATTCAATGTGCATAAAAAGAGACACACTCTAAATGAGCCTTTAGGAGTGCATTCATAATTCATCATTTCAACTTTGATGCTTGTTTAATATTTTGTTCTTTTTCACACTGACAGATGTTGACCATTTATCAAATTGATTTATATCTAATAAGATTCATTCTTTCTACAATGATTTCTTATTTGCTCTTTTCTCTTTTTCATATCATATATAATTATGGCGTTTTAAATAAAATTCATAATATAATATAGCCTCTTTAATCAGTGCTTTCGGAGAACGATTATCTAAAACGATGCGAGTTATCACAATATTTTCTCATACTTTATCTGGAAATTACTATAAATAGAATTCCCCAAAGCGACGAATTTAAATAACTAAAACAACTGCATGCGCGGGAGGTCAGAATACCATGCCCACGCTTGCCCTGCACCCGGTTAAAATTTATTACCCTATTGACCCGTGTAAAAGTGGTAGCTGTAGGTTCCTTGTCGCGGACGCGGTGCGTTAGTTGGTGTATCCTTATTCCTTACAGGGAATTATAATGCTTACAGTAAATATATAAATTGTAAGCAAAAAATAATTGGTTAAATTAACTTTTACCTGTCCAAACTGAACCTAAAACACCTGCCAACCATCATCTTTCGCTTCACGAACAACAAGTGGAATTGGAGTTGGAAATTAGTGGAATTGTAAAAATTCAGGACAATGCTTAGTGTTTACAACAGAATTATATACATTTGTTTTGTCCTATCCCGACTCCGTAGTTTAGTTTTGTTACGTCCCCATATTTAGATTTAAGTTCCTTCAGTTCTAAGAAGTTAATAGTAAAGACATCTTTCCTTTTTCGATCTTTCTTTATTTCTGTCAGACACCCCCTTCATTTGTAATTTACGACCACTAGAGTTCCTTTGTACATCACACGCAATCACTTTTGTAATCCCACCAAGGGAAAATGGTCAGTGTAACAAGGGACTACTAGTTAAAAACTATATTGTAATAGACAGTTCTGTTCCGACATTTCAAGCGACAATACATTTGGTAAATATCTACTATGTAAATATATGAAATTACCAAAAAAGGGTTTTGTGTGTTTTGTTATTTAAATACATCAACGTAGAAATGACAAATCCAGCACCAACGCATTCACAAAAATCTACACTTAGCGTTTATTGAATATTGTCATAGTAGACGCGTTCTGTAACTATTTTAGGTCAATATGCATGCTTCTTGATGCACACGTCACATTAAACATGCTCCATTCAATGTTGCATAAAAAGAGACACACTCTAAATCAGCCTTTACGAGTGCATCATAATTCATCATTTTCAACTTTGATGCTTGTTTAAATTATTTTGTTTCTTTTTCACACTGACAGATGTTGACCATTTATCAAATTGATTTATATCTAATAAGATTCATTCTTTCTACAATGATTTCTTATTTGCTCTTTTCTCTTTTTCATATCATATATAATTATGGCGTTTTAAATAAAATTCATAATATAATATACCCTCTTTAATCAGTGCTTTCGGAGAACGATTATCTAAAACGATGCGAGTTATCACAATATTTTCTCATACTTTATCTGGAAATTACTATAAATCGAATTCCCCAAAGCGACGAATTTAAATAACTAAAACAACTGCATGCGCGGGAGGTTTAGAATACCATGCCCACGCTTACCCTGCACCCGGTTAAAATTTATTACCCTATTGACCCGTGTAAAAGTGGTAGCTGTAGGTTCCTTGTCGCAGAAGCGGTGCGTTAGTTGGTGTATCCTTATTCCTTACAGGGAATTATAATGCTTACAGTAAATATATAAATTGTAAGCAAAAAATAATTGGTTAAATTAACCTTTTACCTGTCCAAACTGAACCTAAAACACCTGCCAACCATCATCTTTCGCTTCACGAACAACAAGTGGAATTGGAGTTGGAAATTAGTGGAATTGTAAAAATTCAGGACAATGCTTAGTGTTTACAACAGAATTATATACATTTGGTTTGTCCTATCCCGACTCCGTAGTTTAATTTTGTTACGTCCCCATATTTAGATTTAAGTTCCTTCAGGTTCTAAGAAGTTAATAGTAAGACATCTTTCCCTTTTCGATTCTTTCTTATTCTGTCAGACACCCTCTTCATTTGTAATTTACGACCACTAGAGTTCCTTTGTACACCACACGCAATCACTTTTGTAATCCCACCAAGGGAAAATGGTCAGTGTAACAAGGGACTACTAGTTCAAAACTATATGGTAATAGGCAGTTCTGTTCCGACATTTCAAGCGACAATACATTTGTAAATATCATACTATGTAAATATATGAAATTACAAAAAAAGGGTTTTGTGTGTTTTGTTATTTAAATACATCAACGTAGAAGTGACAAATCCAGCACCAACGCATTCACAAAAATCTACACTTAGAGTTTTTTGAATATTGTCATGGTAGACCCGTTTTGTAACTATTTTAAGTCAATATGCATGCTTATTGATGCACACGTCACATTAAACATGCTCCATTCAATGTTGCATAAAAACAGACACATTCTAAATGAGCCTTTAGAAGTACATCATAATTCATCAACTTTGCAACTTTGATGCTTGTTTAAATTATTTCGTTTCTTTTCCACACTGACAGATGTTGACCATTTATCAAATTGATTATATCTAATAAGCTTCATTCTTTCTACAATAATTTCTTATTTGCTCTTTTCTCTTTTTCATATCATATATAAATATGACATTTTAAATAAAATTCATAATATAATGTAGTATCTTTAATCAGTGCTTTCGTAGAACGATTATCTAAAACGATGCGAGTCTATCACAATATATTTTCTCATAATTTACCTGGAAATCACTATAAATAGAATTCCCTAAAGCGACTAATTTAAATAACTAAAACAACTGCATGCATAAATACATCCAGCTATGCAAAAGCGTCCCTTCACCAATTTAGTAAATCTCAATTTGCGTATCCCTGGCATACATACATTATAAGTTCGAGAACTTTTAACGCGAATTCGATGTTGGAAGTTGAGTTTCGCTTGCCTCGAATAATAATAACATGCCGGCGGAACTCCGAACAACGCAATTCTTGTTTCTTCAGAAAACAAGCGCAGTATTATAATATCACCGGTTGATGTGTACGGCACCGACACAAGCAATGGTGATGTGTACATATACTATATCTATACTGCTGGTGGTCAAATTTTATCCGTAACAAATTGTATGCAGTTCCACGAATCACAATTCCTAACCGCTGTTAACAATTCTCTAAAACGTAAGCCCTACGGGCAAAGGGCCCCATACACTCACACAATGGATGGCCGCCCATATATGGGCTCAACGTGCTTGCCCGACGTGTTTTCAACAGCATCGGTCTTCGGTTTTGAACGTCGGTTAAACACGACGGGCAATTTTAGTTTTTGTTATAGTAGATATAGAAGTTAATTCATTGGTGCAATAATCGTATTGCATTCACTCAATTCATTGATAAGTAAGCATTAATGATTACCAAAAACTATCAAAAGAAAATGTCTAAACAATTAACACTACCGTACAGCTTTAATTAAGGTATGCTATCTGTTCGTCCTTACAATAACTGCAAACATTGTACTAACGAAGAACGTGTTATCTAATACTGTATTGAATAATCTTATGAAAAATGTAAGTAAAAATAATAAATAGAATAAAATTACTGTTTTAAAACTTGTCAGAATAAGGGTTCTTTATTGTTTTTAATGTTTTCGCCTTAGTGACGTTTCGGGTCCTTTGAATTTTGACCCTTCATCAGACAATCGGTTTGACATTATTTAAAAAAGTTAACATTGAAGAAAAAAAAAATGTTCAAATTATTCATGATGGAGTGAGTTCTAATTATGAAAAATGTGAATTAAAGAAGATAATTATAAACTAATTGAAAAATTAATAACTGAGTTGTAAATTTTAACTTGGCCACGGAGGTCTACAGAATTGGCCAGCAAGATTTAACGAGCCCAGATTTTTTTTTATGGTGATATATTAAAAATATTGTTTATGACATACTACCAACCACAGCCCGACAATATGAAAGAGCGAATAAGAATGGCGTTTCGATCTATAACACCAAATGTTTTGAGTAATGAGTAAAGACTCATTTCAAGAAAGAGTACGTCTCTGCATTGAAAACGATGGCCATCATTTTGAACACTTTTTAAAAATATTAGCAGTGTTCGTGCAAATTCATACATTGCCCGAACAGTTAATAATAACAATAAGCAATTAAAACTATTTAGATTTAAGTGAAATGGGAATTTCCAAATCTTTAATCTACATACTATTTGTGCACTTTATTTATATTTATGGTCTTACCTCTTAGGGGCATTTGTATATTTAAATTCAACATTTAATTAAGGTTTTATACATTTCAATGATCCTTTGTTGACCAACTACTATTGTACTTTTCTGTTAAACCCTTAGTTTATGATTTATCGTATACATTAGTTCTCAATTCTTAATCACAAGGTTTTTCCACATTTATATAAACTCACATTTATCTCAGAACCATTTATTGATCATAACTCATTTATTGTGTGGCCTAGGATATAATCTTTATTGCTAATCCTAGACCTTTTAATTTATATCAGTTTAGGCTAGTTACAATTACCAATTCCCAGTATTGTACATTACCTGATGCATTCCCGAGGCATATAAACGTCCAGAAAACTTGTAACTAATTCAGTATCAGTACCAGTATCAGAGTATCAGAGTATCAGAGCATCCAAACAAACGATAACAACGACTATACCATCTCCAAATCAAACCAAGATATTTGTGTACCGTTTTGTGTGTTTCTGTTTAAGTGTTAATATATATATAGTTACCATATACCATAACATCTGGTTTTAATCTACAAACTGTCGCCGATCAAGAATTAATTAGACCTATACGGCCTTACAACCTGTGGGTGGCGAATCGCGGATGTTCAGTGCAGTGATCTTAACAATCATCAAATTCAACAATTGATCAAGTCACTGTTCATTCCAAAACAAGCAGTTTTTAACATATAAGTTTATCCGTTTTAATAAAGTACATTTCTGAAGTTTACTTCCTTATGACTCTTAATTAGTATGTAGGAAAAGCCAGCTGAAGAGTTAGGCTGATAATTATCGTCTATCTATGTTAAACCCTACTTCAAAAAAAAAAAATAATGGCTAGGAATTAATATTTGAAAAAGAAAATTATAAATTACTAAGAAGCTATAACAGATACGTATAGGAAGCATTAATACAATCTTAAGGACCGTTAAAATTAGCATCTAAATAAGGTAATAAATACAGGGTGTTCCATTTAAAATAAGAAAGTAACTTGCTTTAAAGATAGCGAAAATTAAAAGTATGTTTTTGTTCACCCTGTACAATTTCTTGCATTTCTGTATTTTATTATCAAGTCTAATGCTTTAGTTAAAAAGTAAATACAGTTCAACATATCTAGCTTAAATATGTATGACAGGCACGCCACCTCTTCAATTTTGGTCTACATTTTGAAGGATATATATGAATGAGTGTGAGATGTTACGAACTCATAATTTTTAAAGATATTTTGCTAATTTTCCAATATAATATCTACAAATATGTATTTTCCAATATAATATAGATTAGCAAAATATCTTTAAAAATTATGAGTTCGTAACATCTCACACTCATTCAGTATTAATTACATCTAGTAGCTATATATACGCCTTGTGCGGTACATACATACAAATGTCGCAAAATTGGCACTGACGAGCCTTGAAAAGGCCAAACATTGATGTCTGTCAATAGCGACATTTGTATGTATTTTTCTACGTTTGATATATATTAACATAATATATTAATTATCTTGTAAACGAGTTGAATTAGGCATAAGAAACCTAACACATAATATACAGGGTGTTCCATTTAATTTTTCACAACTTTGGTGTGTAACTTTTCTTTAAGTCAGCCTGTATACTTCAAAATAATTTTGAAATGTGCTTCTTCTACACCTGTATAACCCTTAACAAAAAAAAAAATTTGAAGATATGTTACCACTTTTCGTATATGCGCAAATGTGGTGGCCCGCTCTTTATATTCGTTCATATTTAAAAATTCAAAATTATATATCGAACGTGTGAAAATATTGTTATCATAACAAATATTATCCGCAGACTAATGTGCAATGATTTGTTATAATAATGAAAGCTAATTTATTTTACTAATGAATCTTGTTATTAATTAGTTAATCAAAAATTGTAAATAATATTTTATCATAACAATGACACATTACGTTCCGTCGATGAATATTCACTAAATAATTGTGGAATGTTGATATTTTTTTCAGTGTTATAGTTGGGCATTTACAAAACTAATTCTAATAGCTTAAATCAAATATTGAATTTTAATTCCATGGTTAATTAGAATTTTAAAAAAAATTAATTTAATATCTTTGTCATTATTAAACACAAGCGTATTGAATTTTAATACTGCACTCCTGAACTTCGTCAAAATATACAGGCTATTTCATTTAAAATAAAAAAATTAACATCATTTCCGGTTAAACAGGATGTCTGATTCGGATACAAATATATTCATCGCATCCCCGATTTGCATTTCATTAGAGTTCATTCATATTCATTAGCGTTCACTTGCTTTCATAGACAACATTTCTGATAGGCTCGCTTTATTACTATTCCAAAGAATTAAATAATAAATAAATAAGAATTATTTATTGTCATTCCGACAAATTATCTAAAAATTAAATTGGCGTTATGTCAAGAACATTAATAACGCGCAATCTATTCCAAAAAAAATCACTTGGAATTTACACACAAATGAATTTAAGATGAAATAACCGTCGTTGACTGTGAGGTTTCGCAAGTCACTCGCGGCAAGCCAATTATCGACAATCAAAAGTTAGGAAGCTGCCACCACTACTAGTCTAAAAGCACGTAGTGTTTGCACAAATCAATAGCTCCCACGCCCAACCACTCCAAGCACATGTCAATATTGCACGGTCATTAAACTATCCGAATTGTTGTTGTGCAAGTCAGTTGTACGCCCTCTGCCCCACTCCTGAATCTGCGATTTAATAAACAACGATAGCTGCGCGATTTTGGGACGGCAAACTTTGATAATTGTCATGAACGCGGGAAATCACTTCGTTGTGGGATAAATTTTACCTGTGGTATTGATTTGTGGAGGATTTTGGACCATCGTTTTATTGATGCTGAAATATCCCCAAATAAGATTACAAGTTTAAATATGGGTGAGACTGCTGTGAATCCTGGTAGAAATTCTAAAGATCCCTTACTATTCTGAGATGCCTACTAATAATGCTATACTGCTTACTTCTGGTTAATATGTTGCAATTTATTTTAAGTCATCAATCAGGAAGTATTTGAAGGTTCTATTACTTGTCAACTGTCGTCATCGTAGTTTTAAAACATTCTTAATTAAATCCACGTTAAATAGCTTTTATAAATCGTTTTTTTTTTTTAAAAGGTTTATAGATTTTTCAAGTGTGCACAGGTAAATAGGGGTATTTATAAATTGTCTTCCGAGATAAAGTGCAACTACTAACAATAGTTAAATTGCCTCTCACAATTTTTAGCTACCTGATATGCATGCACACAAAAAAATAATTACTCAATTTGAATATAAATGCATCACATTGAATATAACATAACTTCCTATATAAACAAGAAGATGATGTGTTTATATTGAGAATAACATTTGTTCCGTTTTCCAAACCCGTGAATTTGTTAGACGAAACAATTTTTTAGTTCAAATGTAATCAATCATATACTAAAATCATTATGAACATATATTTCCACCACAAAAATAATTACTTTAAATTTGAGTAAATAGATTTCCTCAATTGGAAACTATCATATTTATATTATTTATTATATTATTATATGCCTTAATAATTTATGTACATTTAATAGAAGTATATAAAAGTATTATTTGAAGTATTGCCATTATTTGCTTTCAAAATATAAGTATATTGAACTCATAATACTTACCTGCTTAATCTAAGCATTTCTACTATTCAAGGGTAATAATTACCTACTAATTTTGTGTCTGTAACACCAAAAAGCCTCGGTAGGGGAAAATTGATAAATAAAGAAATATTATGTAATTAAATAAATTTACTGTCATACTTTATAGTTTTACAATGTTTTGGAGAAGGTAGCGTAGCGGGGTACCCCAGGAGTGCACGCAGGATATTGATGCGTAGAGGTATAGATGTTATGCGTATCCGTCGTTGCGACCGGTGTTCTTGGGATACTTCCCACTCAATGCCTGGGCCTGGTATCTAGTCGGCGTTGGTTACTGATATAATTTCAATCAGTATAATAATTTGTTGGTATTACCTACTGAAAACTAGTAACTAGTAAATACCTACATATGTTTGTTAATGTACACACCTACCATGTTCACATATTATCGACACAATGGCGCTGACTCTAAGTATTATTTCAAAGTTTTTTAAACCAGTAATCCTTTACTATTAGATAACACGTACGTACTGCTGTGGCAGGCATCCCGTGTTTTCGCGAGTGTATTTTAAGTTGCCTAGTAATTTGCCATGATTTTCCCGTTTTGCTGAACCATTGTATTGAGAAATTTCCACAATAATGTTTAGTTTGTATAAATTTTAGTTAAAGAGTTAATTGTATTATTTATTTAATTAAGTGTTTAGTTTTTTTTTTAATTAATTCCTTTCTTTAAGATGTCTAGCATTTGCTAGTTCTATTCAATGTTTGTTCTATTAGATTTTGTCGGTGATTTGTGCGTTGTTCGTATTGTTACGACTGCGCTGTTGAATTTTGTCAGGCAGTTCCCTGGTTGACTTGAACGTGAGTACATGTATTGTTAAATCTTTGCTGCCATTTTGTTAATTCATTTGATTTAGAGATTTGTTTTCTGAGAATTTTTCGTCCATCAAGGAATTCGCTTTATAATAATTGTTATTATATTGATGTGTGCACATTATAGATATAAGATCATTTATTATTTCTGTGCAGGAAGATATGTTTTCAGTTTAATTTTTCTCATTATATTTTAAAGCGTTAATTTTTCCGTTTTTCTATTTTCGTTTTTAATTATCAGTCACCTCGGTTGGGTGAAGAGCAGCATTGTTCTTGCATTTAGATTTCATTTTTGTATAACTTCGTGTGTTTGTCCACGAATTTATTTTATTTTGTTGAAACCACGTGGATTGTATTAGTATATTTAGGATTATCTTCCTGAACAAACTGATCTTTCCTTTGCATAGGAAATAGCATTGTCCTATTGTAATTTAGAATCAAGTGCAGTTTTTAAATTTAGGCCAGAACCCTCAGCTTACGGTTTTTTTCTGCACAAATTGTAATTAACCCTTTTTGAATAAATTTTGATTGTGAGTTAGCATTTTTGGGTTAAAAAATCTGTTCTTTTTTTTTAAATTAAACTTTTTCATTTTTTTGGGGTAATTAAGAGAGTCTGATTTCATTCACTCACAATTTACTTTTCGTGGTTAGATTCAAATTTTAATTCGCGAGGGTAATTCTGAGGTTAATAGTTCTTTTGTTCAATTTAATTTTTATCCGTTGAGCTAGCTAATTTAATTTTCTTTTTCCTTGTTAATTTCATTTTTAAAGTTCATTTGGCATTTACAAATTCAGTCTGTACACAGCAGTACTTACCTTCGAATATTTTAATGGTAGCATGTGTGCATCAGCCCCATTCTACCCTATTCTCTAAGTAGCTGGGTAAGTGAGACGGCTGGGGTATCTATTTAGATTTACTTACACTCACAACCAACAACACTATTCTCTGGTCAATCAAAAAGTGACGCCAAGTAAAGTGTATGTAGATGCAAACCTCCTAAACCCCCCTTAAAAAGAGGGAACCAATGACAGATAAGTTTTAGTGCAATAAATGGTGGGGTAAAATTCGTTTCAAATGTTTCAATATTACGGTAATTTCAATTTGATATTTCATGTTTTTCATACAAAACGTTTAATAATTTTATATAGTAATTCATTATACCAAACGTTTATTTTGAATCTATAGATTTTCTCGCTATGCTTGCATAGATTTATTCCTTACAACAATAACAATGATCATTTGGAGGAAGTATACTTCAATGCAAATATTTATACTATTTGTTCTAAGAGTATATTGTGTTTTCAGAGAATTTACTCTTATGTTCTAACCAACAAGATTTAGTTCATTTAAATATATATTAAGTTTCGATTTCTGAATAAATAAAAATATTCAGATTGAATGAATTCTTAAAGCATAGGTACTCCTTAAAAAAATAATGAATATTGGTGAAACTCAATGAATTTAATATTTATGACAGCGTTACTACTTGCAGATTCGGCGTTAATCATTGAAAATCATTCATTGAATTCAAAATGTAATTTATCACACAGTCCGCAAGTGAAATGGTTACAGCGGTAATTATTTTTCGATTCTCCCGCGCGTGTAAACATTTACACAACGAACTAAACCCAGAAATCGGTATATTCAGGGCAAATCGCAAAGTTTCGGTGATTTATCAAAATAGTCCTGCAAAACTATATCGGGTATTTGGCGTAATCATTGTTACTATTAGTCGGTTGTATTTGCTATAATCAGTCATTTCCTAGTTGCTATGTGATTAATTTGGACGTATTGTCTAAACTAATTGATGTATCGTGTACTTTATACGGCATTCGAACTACTGTCATGGCACAAAATTTCCATTTCGGTGGAAACTGAGCTGTCGCTATTATTATAATAATGTAAGAGAGTTTCGAAATAATGAACTCCCTTACTTACTAGGATGCAAGGACGGAATCAAATAATATCTCATGTAAATATTTCAGAAAGATTCGATTCTGGATATTAAATTTGATATGAGCAACGTTATTAGTTCCCGATTTTAGTATTCAATAAATAAATTAATACCAACATGAAAGTTGCGACTCATTAAGATACTCGTTCAAAATTATATCAGCTATCTTTACAATAAATGTAGCCAATTGATACTGCATGTTGTTACGGAACAGCAAATTGTTTGTGAAACTATGCTGTAATTTCCAGGAGCGTAATTGCCGCTATATATGCCTCAGTATATAAGTCAGGGAACCGAACAACACTCAAAGTCTAAGAAAAAATTAAAAATAATTTGTAATATTATAAAAATCTTTCTGCAAACGCTGGATACTCTGCTAAATACTGCGCTAGAAATGACGTTTTGTTCGCAATTCAAACATATTAAGAGAAGAATAATGAAGGTTAAATGAACTTATTTTGATTTCTAAGATCAATAAGACATTTGTCAAACTATAAGAAAAGTAAATTCAATTAAAAGTATGCGTAGCAATCAGTAACTATTAGCATACGCCGTGTTTCACCTTATCAAGGATTATGAATGCTATTAACAATAAGTACACTGAGAAAAGAGATTGCATTGAATGAAAAGTTTTATAACTCTTAGTTTTTATCATGTTCAACGAAAAGAATACCTTTTCTCAGAAAAGTGTTTATTTTAATTAAAAGTAGCGAGCTGTTTAGCCGGAAGACTATTTTCTTCTTAAGTACATGCTTTTCGACGGAAAGTAACCGTAATTAAATGGAATGCACCTTAATTTTGATTAATATTTTTTAATGTCTGTATAACTTCTGTTTAAGTAAGACAATACACATTACATATTATATTGTTATTATTATGTACGTATTTAACAACATATTTTAGTTTCTTTTGAGTATTATTCAATTATAAACAGTATTTTAAATAAAAAGCCGGATATTTTGGTTTATTTGCGTGGACACGCATGTATACATCGATTTAAAACTTTTGCCTTTTAACGGAAAATGCAAGCACCTGTATTCAAGCTGAATACTTTTTTATACGGAAGTATTTTAGTTTTATTCATGTTCCCATGTGCATAAGTCTCAAATACACAAACAATAATGAACAAAAATAAATATTTTTCGCGCGAGGTTGAAGAAATTTCAGCGATAATTGGAATCTTTTCAGTTAATGCTGATTTACTTATAAGCCAAGGAACTTTACAGCACTATATAGTGTTTGAAGGTTTTAAAACTGTTATATACGAGAAAAACGATCTAGTCGTTTTCAACCATTTTTCATGCATTTGATTACAGTTACTAATTTATAATATATTACTTGATTTAGGAATATTAAAAATATTCCTGTATGCAATCAAACAAATAATTTGGTTAGTAGATTTATTTGAAGCTAGCGCAGTATTTATTAATTTAACTAAATATTTACATGGAAGTAAAAATAAATATTGCATTTTATTTTCGTATAGCAGTTTTCTTCCCATATAGTACAGCAGATGAGTAGATATACTTATGTGTAGTAGAGAAATTATCGCATAGATGGCGCATCTCCTATTTCATTCCAGTAACAGATAATATTTCCCACAAAATAGGCTGGAAACTACGATCGTAACATACTAATCTGGTATATTTACCAGATCAACATTATCCCATCAGAGCAGAATTGAGAAGACAACCACTCGGTTATCATTTGCCTTCATATTATTACCTCAACTTGCAGGTTAATATGAATTTGAATGATTAATTTGTGATTTGTAATGATGGCTCTTTAAAAGCAGTCACCCCTGCCTGCAACCGATTCTGTTAAAAATATGTATAATCTCATTAAACGCGTCGAGCTATGATAATAACAATAATAGTTGCTCGTGTACTGATTATTAGTTACAGTTGCAACAACAGAACAAAGTTTTTTTTTAAATTAATATCGAACATTTTATTTTTTCAACATTTTCACCGTGGAAAAAATTCCTTGAATATCTCTGCAGATAATCTGTATTTACGTTAGCATCATTATTTAATAATTACTTGTTCCTTACTTACAGTTTAGATTAGTAAAAATATTTGTATTTAAATTATACTTTTTATTTAATTAATATCTTTGTTCTAATAAGGGCTGGCAACCGTTGAACAGAAGCATCGTTTCCAACAATTATTACGTAATTTATCCTGGGTGAGGAGAAAATTCTTCTTGCGAAAAATTACTCCTAATTGTTACAGTCAAAAGCAGAAATACATTAACCCTAAACCTACCAAGGTGTGCTTTTGAGGCACAATTGATTTTGAAATTGCTGGAACTTTGTAAGTTAACTGCCCACAGACTGGAGGATTTTTGTATTCTCAAAATAAACTATTTAACACAGAATGACATAAAATTTTTTTAAAAATATTTTTCCTATTTTACTAAAAAAATTAAACATAATTTACCGACACGTCCTACCAAGGTGTGTCTTTGAGGCACATACTGTTATTATATTATAAAATGGATTGCTACGTTATTTAAAACTAGGTATGTGGGTTAATCCCCCGTAATAAGATATGCTTTATATTTCGGGACTTTCCCCTTGTATGTAAGAACTTCCAGTTGCCTATGAAGGGGAATTCCCTAAATGCGTTTTGCTAAAACAGTTAGCTTACAAACTGCATTGCTATCAGTGTATTTGTGACTTTCCTAACGAACGCATTGGCCGTTTTAGGTGTCTATTGGTTAATTTTATTTCTTTTACCTAGTGGAGAGTATAGTATAGACCAGGTAAGCAAAATAAAGTTTTGATTGACCCCAGTAAAAATAGATTTGTTGTTTTATGCTTATTGGGTTTTGAAATTTATGCAGAAAGTATGACCGATTGGTTGACTGACCGACGCCGGCCACTAACTTAAAAGGAGTTGCTCGATGCATTGTACGAAAGTGATGAGGATTTGGGAAGGAATGTAAATGATGGTGAAGATGAAGAAGAGCCAAATGACGAAACCTCTTCTAGTGAAGCGGATTATCAAGAAACTGGCGATGAAGAAAGCGATGAACAAGAAGGAAGTGACGATAGTGATGCTAATGATGAACCGCCCGGCCATTCGCAAACTTTTATTGGAAAAGATGGTACCGAGTGGAATGCCACGCCGATTGCCAGGGAAAATACGTGCACACAACATAATTACAACAGCTTTGAACAAAGTGAAACTTCCACCTGGAGTGCATGTTGATACTCCTTGTGACGCATTCAATTTGTTTTTGATGATACGGTTATGGTTATTGTGGTTACTTTCACTAATAAGGAGGCTGTGCGTATTCTTGGCGATTTGTGGAAACCAGTTGACGACGTTGAAATCCGTGCTTTCTTGGGCCTTTTGATTACTGCTGAAGAAATAAACAAGGAATGGTGGACTATAATGAGCTAGGAATCCTTTATATTGAAATCCTGTTTATCGAGCGTGTATGTCACGAAATAGATTTACTCAATTACTAAGATTTATTCGTTTTGACGATAAAGCGACCAGAACCCTCCGAAGGCAAAAGGACAAGTTGGCACCAATTAGAGACCTGTGGGACCGTGTTAATACAAACTTGCTGAAATATTATCTTCCTGGCAGTAATCTAACCATCGATGAACAACTGGTGCCTTTTAGAGGTCGTGTATCTTTCCGACAGTACCTGCCAAGCAATAAATAAAAGATAAGTACGGTATGAAAATTTGGTGGATATGCGATAGTGGAACTAGTTATCCGTTACGTGGTATACCGTACTTAGGAAAAGAAGGTCTCAACAGAGCAGAAAACTTAGCGCAAAAGGTGGTTGAAGACCTTTGTGAACCTTTTCTGAGAACTAAAAGGAATATTACGTTCGACAACTTCTTCACCAGCTACGAGCTTGCATCCAGTTTGCTTACCAAATGCCTAACTTGTGTAGGAACGCTCAGAAAAAATAAGCGCTGCATACCACCAAATTTTTTACCTCACAGGCGACGGAATATTGAAAGCAACTTGTTTGGTTTTCAGAAGACAATGACTTTGGTATATTATGTACCTAAGAAAAATCGCTATGTCATATTATTATCTACAATGCACAACGACTCCACCATTGATGAGGAAAATAAAAATAAATTTGAAATTAATAAGCACTACAATTCCACGAAAGGAGGGGTGGATACACTTGATCAGATTGTACATACATATTCAGTGAAACGCAAAACTAATAGGTGGCCTTTGGTCTATTTTTTCAATATAATTGATGTGTGTGGAGTAGCTTCATTTGTCATTTGGAGAAATATCCATCCTGACTGGCATATTTCCAAAAAACGAAGACATCGCAAAATTTTCTTACGAGAAATTACAACAGAATTAGTACCGGGGGAAATTAGACGTCGTAGTTTGAGTGGCTTGCATAAAAGTCATACTTCATTGATACAAACTACGTTGAATCAAGTACCAACCACAGGGGAGTCTTCGGTTCGAGAAGTAAGAAAACGAAAACGGTGCTATATTTGCCCATCAAAGAAAAGCAGAATGTCAACACAGTTATGTGATAAGTGTAAGCAAACGGTTGTGGTGAACATTCAGAGAAAATACTCACGTGCACAAATTGCAAACTACATAATAACTTTCAAATATTTTACTATCTTGTACTATTTTTAAATTATATCTTCTGACACACAATATTCTTTCTATATGTTTTAATCTTACTGTATACCTACTACATGAAATAAATAATGCATATTTTGCTATTATTTACATCAACAATGTGTACAAATAGATGTGTGCCTGTGAGGCACACCTTGGTAGGACACGTTACGATAAAACGTTGGTAGGACTAGGGTTAATTTGTTAATTTCGTAATTGTTCGCAATATAACAACGTTTCCTAACATTAATTCTACCATTTCTTCACATTTCTGGTTCACACTATAATTATTATTATTATTATTATTATTATTATTATTATTAGTAATAATAAACAGAGAACATCGCTCGTACATGATAAGTTAAAGCATCCATTGAAAACAATAACACATGCCCTTATTCTATCCCTATATACACTTTTATACGACGAAAATGCTGTTTCAGCGCTAATATACACACAAACATACTTTGTACCCCCTATATCTCGCTCTAAACCGGTGCCGCGTATGCTAACGAATGCTAATTCGTCGATTCATCATCTGGCCGCGTTTTCCTCCACTACAAGCACGGTGCCACCTGAATATCAAGTGTACAACCGCACCGTTTACGTGTGGACTAAACAAGGAGACCGCCAAACTGCCAACAAGAAGGACGAACACGTAATCCGGGCTAATTAGATAAATGGAAACGACAGGGGTGGGCTTTGGTTGTAGAATTTACGAAGGTTCGACGCTGCTGGCGAACTGTAGGCGGCCGTCCTCCTTCCTTCCTTATCGCAAATATTTTATTGAATTGCCGGCCGTAAATGATGCTGAAAATTGAATACGAGCGAACGTATTAGCCTCTAACATATACAGTGTGTGTGAGATACAAGTATGCTCAATTGATAACACACGCATCTGTCCTAATAGAAGAGTACGATGTAGATGAAACAACGGGCAAAAAAAATAGTCACAAAAATTGATAGCTATCGATATTATAGATAGTCAAATAAAAAAAAGGCATTAACAATGATAATGAAGTTTTATTGTGAAGAAAATTAACAAATATACTTTTTGACTATGTTCTAGATCAGCGGTTCTTAACCTGTGGTCCGCGGACTCCCCTTTAGGGGTCCATGAAAGAATGTTTTTCGTGTTAAATACACACATAGTTAGGTAAAGTACATTTGCGAAATGGATCACTGGCTAAATTTAAAACGCAAAAATACTGAAAGTGATAGTGTCGTTGCACCTTGCTCAAAGTTGAGTGAAACTTCTTCCAGTGATCATAAGAAATGTCAGCGTTATAGTAAAGAATATCTTTCCATCGGTTTCACCTGCACAAGTTCGGAAGTTTGGCAAATGCCTCAGTGTGTGTTATGTTATGAAATTTTGTCGAATGAGGCAATGAAGCCGTCGCACAGTGGTTTAGGATCCGATATACATGATCGAAACCTCTAGCTCCTTAAATAGTTGACCAAACGAGGTGAAAATTTAACCATAGGGGCTTCAAGGCATGTAGAATCAACTGACGAAAAAGTTTTGGTACACCATGTCATCTTCAACTTACAGTGAGGGTGAAAGTGTGTGTACCGTTTAGGGAAAGGTGCAACTATACAAGAGGTATAAAAAACTTTGTTTCAATAAAATTTTTATTTATTTTTAAAATTTTAATAATTGCTTGTAATAGTCGCAATAGTAATAATATAGTAATAGTAATAATAATTATAAATATACATATTGATAAAACCTTTAGAATGATTCTTCCTCTGAAAATTCTTCTTCACTCAAGTCTATTTGTTCTTCGAGGGACAAAGTGTCTTGTTCATCTCTGTTAAGTACTACTAATTGCAACATTTCGTCGTCTAACTTCCTATGTGGTCTTTGCGTAACACTAAATGAACTTAACAATGGATCAGAACTAAGGATGAGTCTGTGGAACAGATCTTCGTTTACTTTTTTCCGCACTAATTTTTCTGGTGTGGTTGTTGACGATATCGCCTCATGTCTTTATTTTTCGATTCTTGAGCCTCTTTCAGATAGTTCACAAATAGGAAGAATTGCTTCTTTTACAATAATTGGACATGGATCAATAGTTTGTGAACGGAGGGAGGCATGTAGTACCAGTTGTATAATGAAACGTATATCTCGGCAGTTTTAAACAATACAACTCAAAGTTATCGATATTGATTTCATAATTACTGTTGATTGTACGCAAATTACACAAACGTTTAATCAATCTTCGTCAATCCCAGTAATTTCGCTGATAGAGATGGATTTGAAAGAAACGTCTTGCAGTATTACCATCATTTGTATTCCAGATCCAGTTTTCGGAATGTCTACAAGAAGACCCATTTTTTCTCGAAATTCTGATTGAATCTTTCTTTTCCGTGTCTCGAAAGCCTCCTTGTGTGCTTTGCTAACTTTCACATTTGCAGCTCAAGCCTATATGAATATGTAGTAAAACATTCAAAACAACGAATAATACGAATGTAAAACAGACAATCCAAATTCTGAAGAGTTCGGATCAACTGGCAGTTGCCGAAGAGATACTATATTGTTCATTTGTGAATTTTTACTCCACAAAGATAGCAAGTCATGCTTGAAGTGTTTTGCAGCGCATTGCAGACTTTCCCGTCCACCATTGTTAACACATTTTGAAATTGATTTTTCCTATTGGAAGACATATG
Organism: Protaetia brevitarsis; assembly: GCA_004143645.1. Lineage (NCBI taxonomy): Eukaryota > Metazoa > Arthropoda > Insecta > Coleoptera > Scarabaeidae > Protaetia > Protaetia brevitarsis. The sequence continues at coordinate 3,269,364 of RXPK01000109.1, forward strand.
GGATCAAATTTTCAATTTCACTTTTCACGGCCGCTTCTTCCTGTGCTGAAATATTCGCAGTTTCATGCACCCATTGAAGTCTTATTGGGCGACAATATCTCTTAGAGGCAGGTCGCGGGTTTTTCCATATAATGTCTGTGGATTTTTCATCGATCAATTGGAGCGGAACCAAAGATGTTATAAAAATACTATCATCCGCACGTGGTGCATCTTGACTTTGATGTTTATACGCGGTGTATCCCGAACTGCCGTCAAAACCCCACTTACACAATAAAACTAATGAACTTTCTCGTGCTTCAAGTGAAATACATTTAAAAATACTTTCACAAGTGTTATTTAATAAATTTTGCAGGGGTACTTCACACTTTTTTTCGGAGATTGAAATTTGCGATGGGTAAAAAAGCTTCTTCCTTTCTAAGACTTTATAATACGGCGGATACAAAGCATGTCCGTGCTGGTTAGCTCCACTTCTTAATGTGTTGTACTGTGTCTTAGTCAGATTTGCAGAAATTAAAAGCGCAACGGCTTCTTCTAATGAATAACTTGACTGTTCATAATGTGGAGATCTCCAACGAGTTAAAATTCGCTTTGACCGTGAAGGGGTTGTTGTGGTCATTTCCTCGAGAAGCTGTGCCCCAGCTGGATCACCACTTTCTCTTAGCTTCATTGATGTCGCAAAAGCTAATTCAGCAGTCGATTTCTCTTTTCTTAACTGTTCGGTTTTTCGACGTTTTAATTACCACTGAAGCATCCTTAAAGTCTTTCGATGGTCGGCCCCGCTAGTTAGAAGAAGGACCGGGAATACAACGAAGAACTACTTCAGGAAACTTATTCTTCTTCTTGCAACCAGGCGCACAAATTTTGCTAAGAAGCGATTGTTCATTCTGTGCGCACTTTTCCAATTTCGATTAATAGGGAGAGAAAAACGATTCTCTGGTAAAATTCACAAGAGTCTTTGTTGCAATTTCGTCACCATTTGTTTGAAAATGCTCTTTCAGGAAATCAAGAAACTCGATTTTTCCGCAGTTCCGTGGATTCTTCATGAAATTCCATAATTTTTTCATGCAGGACCATACGTGTGATTGGGCCGATTCGCCATGGCCACAATACGGCAATTCGAAAAGAAAACAAAAAACACAAGAAAATAACAAAGTTTGCAAGTGGAAACACCGATATAAAGTCTTATAAAAACACATAACAGTTAAAAAACAAAGCTCTGTGGAATGATTTTATATACCCATGCCTTGCAGCCTTTTATAGGCTTTAGCTCTACCTTATTTACATACCCCTACCTGCACCTTCAGGGGCACGTAGGGGCATGTAAAATAACTTCCCTTATATTTATAACTCATTAAGGAAAAATATTATTTTGACCACATTCCGTCCTAAGTTGTCCTCTTTATTGATACTTCGATTAATTACCTACTTCATAAGAAATATGCATATAATTGCATATAGGGGCTTGAGCAAACAAAAGATAAATTTTCTAATACCCTTAATCGCACTTAATGATAGTATTTATGATAAGAATTTCATTATAAACTCATAAAGCAGTTATATTTCCAAAGAATTTCTTTGGACAATGTGAGAATTTATAACATTAGAATCGCATTATTTAAAAAGATGTGAACTTTACGATCTTTGAAAGCGTGTATCTTTAATTTCTGTAATGCATCAGTTGTAATTCCAGCCTAGAACTTGAACTAATGTAGAAGAGTAGCATATACAATTTTGCAACGATTGGGAAAAGATGAAATTGTGGTTTCGATCGCGTATGATCAGATCCTAAACCATTGTGCGTCGAAGCTTCGAACGACATCTGAGACTGAAACATAAAGATCATGTTACGATAAAAGAGCAATCGTTTTTTTCAAAAGTAAGGAACGCGAACTACAAGGAAATAAAAAACATTGTAGAAAAGACTGCAGGCATTTGTAGCAACGAAAATGCTGTGAGAGCTCCATTTGAAGTTTCTCTCAACTAATAGCGAAAACTGAGAAACCGCACACAATAGCTGAAGAACTAATATTGCCTGCTGCAAAAATAATAGTTTCTGCATTGGTCGGTGAAAAAGCTGTCAAGGATTTACCATTGTCAAATGACACAATAAAGAAGCAAATTCACAGCATGTCAACTAATGTGAAAGACCAGTTGTTAGAGAAAATTCGTATGTCGCCTTATTATGCCCTACAACTAGACGAAAATACAGATATAACAAATAAAGCACCCTTGATGTGTTACATTAGGTATGAAAATGCGAAAAATATTGTCGATGATTTGCTCTTCATCTCCACATTGGTGCACACTACAGGAGAAGAGATATTTAGTAGCATAAACGACTTTTTAACATCTCATAATGTTGACTGGTTGAGATGCATTGAAATCAGCACTGATGGGGCGCGAGCTATGTCAAGAAAGGTTACAGGACTTACGGCACGAACTAAAGATGTTGCACTATCGGTGGCTTGGACTCATTGCTGCCTGCATAGAGAGGCCCTAGTTGCTAAAAAAATCCCAGAGAAACTAAAATTGGCCTTAAACAAATGAGCAAAAATTGTCAATTTTATAAAAAGCAAAGCATTAAATTTTTGAACAACTTTGCAAAGGAATGGACAGTGAGTACTATCATCTGTTTTTGCATTCTGACGTTCGTTGGTTATCACCAGGTAAAGTGTTATCTCGCTTATGAGAACTGAAGAACGAAGTGAGGCTATTTCTCATCGATAAACACTTTTACCTTAGTAATCGCATGTGTGATTTTTCATGGCTAATAAAGTTAGCCTATTTATCAGATAATTTCACTCACTTAAATATGCTTAAGTTAAATCTTCAAGGACAGCAAGGTACACTGACAATTTTCCAAGTGAATGACAAGATCGAAGCAATAATTAAGATGTTGGCTTTGTGGCATCATCGACTCTCGAATAAAAACTATGAAGCATTTTCAAACTTAAAGAACTTTCTTGAATCTGTTAACGAAGAGTTGTATAGAGAGGACATGTTAGTTGTTGCACAGCATGTAAATGATTTGCAACACAATTTTCGTGAATATTTTCCAGCTCTTGATTCAAGTAATGAGTGGATTAGGGATACGTTTTCAGTGAACATCTACGAGTTACAAGGACTAACAGCAATAGAAGAAGAAAAACTCATTGAAATATCCACCAATGGCGCTTTAAAATTAGAGTATATGAAAATGTTGCTTCCAAATTTTTGAGTGCAGTTAAAAGAGGATTATCCAGAGTTATCTATAAAAAGCTCTAAAAGTTCTAGTGCCTCTTGCGATTACCTACCCATGTGAAAAAACCCTCTGTTCTTATTTACCTCAAAAATAAAGATAGGAACCGTTTAACAAATGTTGAATCAGAATTAAGATTACAAGTTTCCAACATTAAACCTGATATAGGAAGACTTGTTAGCGAAATACAGCACCAAGGATCTAATTAATTTATTATATGTAATACTAAAACAACGATGGTTAGTGTTACTGTCTGTTTATGATTTCGATTAAAACTTCTGTTATAATTTTTTTTTATTTTCTATTCATTTAAAATACCTTCAATATGTCAAGTGAAAATCTTAATAGGGGTCCGCAAAAACAAAATAGTATTCAAAGGGGTCCGCGATAAAAAAAGGTTAAGAACCGCTGTTCTAGATTATTTGTTTTAAATACCTAGGTCATTATTTTTTGAGTTGATTGTACATGACATTCCCTATATATTAATATAAGCAATTTTTTTTATTGATATTTATCCTTTAATCGGGGTTCAGGTGAAAGACAAGTGTTCTCGCGCGATTTATGAGGAAATACGAATTATATTATGGGCAATGTGATGTACAATCAACTCAAGGCGCAAATAATACGTTGGCAACGCATACTTGTTAAATAATCACAAGTCTCGAAATCTTTCTCTTCGCTTTTACGGAGTCGCAAGTGCTCTCATTGTTTGTTAGATTGAACAGCAAGAGTTCTCCGGATCTTGACGGGATTTCGACTCAAATCTTTAAAGAATTCCATAATTTTATTCTAAAACCTATTACTTATAGGCTTACCCTAAAAGATTCTGTGGTAATTCCATTGTATAAGAAGGGTGATATCAACAAGATGGCTAATTATAGACCTATTCCAATTGTTGCTTGTATTAGTAAACTTTTAAAATATGCTATGTTTGAACGCTTAAATTCATTTTTACAGAAACATAACATAGTTCCAGGCAATCAACATGGATTTAGATATGGCAAATCAACTATTACAGCTATACAATCCATGTATACTTATGTTATTCACGAATTAGAGAAAAAAAAAGTGCCGGTGGGTGTCTTTCGCGATTTAAGCAAAGCATTCGACTGTGTTCAGCATGATCGTTTGTTGGACAAGTTGGAATTGCTTGGGGTACGAGGTGTTGCTCTTGAGTGGTTTGCCTCTTATTTGGATGACAGAAGACAATTTGTTAGAATCTCTGTGTCAGAACAAAATAGAAGATAGGTGTTTTAGTCGAATTCTTATTGTTATTACTGTGGGAGTGCCGCAGAGGGAGTATTATCACCCTTGCTGTTCACTTTGTTTGTTAATGACTATAGGAAACTTTATTGAGGGGCATTTTTAGACCATTTATGCTGATGACGCGACTGTTTTTGTATGATGATGGTAAAAGTATAGAGAATTCCACAAATCAAGTACATACTGAGTCGCCTTAGTGATTGGTGTGTTGATAATAAACTCTTTCTTAATACTTTAAAAACTAATTATGTATTTTCTGCAACAACTCAATCTTTAACACAAGAATTTCATCTACAAATTGGTAATTCCACCACAGAAAAAGAAATATTAAATCGTTACGTATTGTTTTCTCTGGAGATTTAAAGTGGAAACAACATATAGAATTTATAACTTCAACTATAAGTAAATCTATCTTTAAACTTCGGCACTTGAAAAATGTAATTAGCATACAAACTTTAAAATTAGGTTATACAACTGACATTGAATCACGAATAAAGTATGGCATTATAATTTGAGGTTCCAGTAGAGATATTCAAAAAATTCTCCTCGTTTAGAAAAGAGCTCTTCGAGTGATGGTTGGAGCAGCGCCACGGACATCATGTACGGAGATCTTTAAGGAGCTTAATCTGTTGACAATGGTAGCACTTTATATATTTTTCTCACTTCAAGAATATAAAGTGCAATCTTTGTAAAATAAAATTATACTAGAAAATAATACACGCCATGATTTTGAAAAAGAATAATTTATTCTTTTCTTCAATTTATTTTACCGTCTGTGATATATCTCTCGTTTTTGAGATTTAACGTTAACGAATAAAAGTATCTTATGTACTAGCATTAAAGTCTATAATCACTTGCCATCCACCATAAGGTCACAACCGATGTATACTTTTAAAAGAATGTTGAAGAAGTTCCTTTTACCCAAACCTTTCTATTCATTAGATGAATTTTATAAGTATGCCTTCGTGTTTCTTCTGAAATTGTAATAGTAATTAATTATATATAGAGTTTATGTTTTATAGTATCTAAGGCTTCACTTCATTAATGTTTTGTTTTTTTTTTTACTACTCATTGCTTAGTCTTTTTTTTTTGTACTGACAATTCCTTAAACTGTATATGTTTCTTTTTGGAAATAAATAGTATTATTATTATTATTATTATTATATTCCTAACATTTCTAACTAGAACGCCACAAATCAAATGCGCTTGGTGTCACATTGTATTATTTTTATCTTTACTTATTTTTTGCGTCTTCGTTAATTAAAACAGGTTTGTTTAGGTCATCAATTGTAAGAAATAATATCATGAATATGTAAAAAAAACCTGTATAGGAATTTTTAGATATTATCATACTGCTAAATAAGTAAAAGAGGTCATGTGGGTTTCATTTCTAAATACATGCTCTGTAATTTAAATGCGATGCCATCGTAATCAGCCAGAAAAACAATACCGTACAGAGATACCGCAACCTTTTGAGCTTAGAGTAGAACTTATATTCCCGGAATTTAACCTTTGTAGTTTCCGGCAAAGGATTAAATTTAATTTTTTTTTTAAGTTTTTGCATTCGCAATCGTTGTTAGATTAAGAGCGGTGTATCCTTCCTCATCGCATATTTTCACTATGTTATTACTTTTTGAGTTGAATGTATATGTTAAGAATTAAATGCAAATGAAGGGGATGTCATAGACGATCTATCTAACAAATAACATATAGTTCTGATACCCTACTTCCTATTTGATTTCAGAATCAAGCGGATGTAAAACGTTGTGGATCCCTATAAGAGTTTTCAACATTTCATGTGCAACTTTTGGGCTTTGAAGTAGCTTTCGTTTTGACTTTGGTGTTTAGCACATCTTCAATATTTCATGTTTTCAACGCATTTCCTTTAAGGGATTTTTGTTGGCAGACTCAACGGTAAGCATGAGGTCTTTTACGCCATTTTGTCTTTTCACCTTTTTCTATCATTGGATTTCGATTCTTAGGTTTCTCCATAGGAATACGTGCAATTTCATAATTTTTATACATTTATACGCCTGTACGTCGACTTCTACGCAGAGGATTGATCCCTGAACAACATCGTTTTTTCACTTTTACTTCTACACGTGCAATACGCCTTCGGCAGCACCATACAGGTAAGCAATACGAAAACAGATCCGCAGTTCTATATCAACACATATTGGATGTAACATGTGCATATTATGTAAACAGCCTTCCTGCTTATTTACCCTCGCATAGGTATAACACGTTATATCGGAACGTATCACATGAACGCGGCTGCTATTTGCATAACACTGATAATTCTCGTCTGTGGCCTTCCTCGGCCCATCGAATATGAATATTAAAACGAATTTAGACCGGATTACGGCTTAATGTACGGCCTTCGAACGTAATAGGGCGCTGGCGAGATATAACTCGGTAAAGCTGGCGCTGAGAGCGGGTTAAAAAATGTAACACAAGGTTAGCCGTGCTCATAGATATACTGAAGATCTCATTGTTAACCTGGCTTTGAGAAGTGTTCATGGAAATAATAAGAAATGGTCGAGCCTGTTGCAATAAACTATATTAAATATATTTTTGTCTCAACTACTGGTAAAATGATTTATCTTAATTTAAATGTACACTGCCCGACAAAATTAATATCGTGGTGACTAACAAAACTGCTCACTTGGAGAAGCGCCGTACGGCTGGCATCAACTTATGCAGGTAGGAGATTTATTAGGATACCTATAGCCCCCTATAACTCGCCTTTCTAAATCGCCCGGTTCTAATCTAATTCCTTTTGCCGTAATTGAACTCTTAAAGCCCTATTCGCGTCCCTACGAAATTTAAGTTCCCTTAAACGTAAATCTACTGGTAATATACCCGACATAACGCACGCCGCGTCTGCCGAAATAGATGAATACGCTTTCGCGGCCCTAACCGTTAATAATCTTTGCGGCCCGATTAATTTTTTTGTTTCTTCAATTTTACACAAAAAAGTTATCTTAAGTTATGCTTTAATAATCAGAGGAATGATCTAGATGAGACGACAACTTAATGTTTTTCCGAACATTCGAAAATTTACAAGATTTACAAAATAACGAACGAAATGAAGAAAAAAAGAAGTGTTGGGTATCGTCCCAAAACAATTACTCAAAAGGCACAAGAAAGAATCTGCAATTAAATTGATGAGCACTTCAACACGAAAATAAATAAAAACCAAATTATTAGAGCAAAATCCACAACTAGAGCTTATCGACCATTGACAGAGCGACAAAGACATTTCACTATTCTGTAAAACGCGTTTCTTTTGTGCCAGAAAGGCGTAACGTATCAGATATTATCCAAAATATGTTTGATTATACTGTTCTGTAAAACAGTATAATGGTTTATAGAAAAAATATATTTTATTCAAGTGAATTCTAGTAGATCTTATGGAAGATCGCAGAAGAACAGTAGAGCCAACAAAATTTCAGGCCTAATTAAGAGGCTGTAATTATTCAATAGCTGTTCCAATGTGTATTAAGTCAATTTATTAACCATTCGAGACATGCAGTGTAGAATACTTTGAAGAATTCTTGACATCTTTGATTGACCACTTAGCCGAAAATAATGTGCAAGGTGGATATTTTGTCATGGATAACGTCCGATTTCATAGAACAGATACAATCCAATAACTGAGCAGATCTTATGGACATGGACCAGTATTTCTGCTCTTGTACAGTTCTTTTTTAAACCCAATTGACGAGCTGTTTGATGAATGGAAAACTAGCATAAAAGGAAGACGGATAAAGAACAACTGTATCTTCAAATTCATAATGCTTTTAAAGCTGTGAGTTTGGTAATCTTATAAACGACCCTGACATCCTTTCTAATCCTTTTCACAATCATTTTGAAATAGTTATGTCATAGTGCCTAGCTGTGAACTACTTCTGGATCTCATATCAATATTCAGCTTAATCATAATACCTTTTTTTCTTAAATCCCACAAACACGTACGAGGTGACCGCAATTATCAATGAAGTAGCAACCAAACGATCATCTAGAATCTACGGAATTCCTTAGTTTTCCTCTAAAATTGGTAAATTGTCATACAGCACGGCTATTTTTTCCAGGTAGGCTAAAGATTGCCAAAATGAGGTCTAAAACAGGGTAAACACAATGACTTGGATAATTACATATATTTGATATACATATAATGTTTATATACAAACAAATACCTGAAAATGGCAGCATAAGTTAAAATATGCAGTTTTAAAAGATTTTAATACACTAACAAATGGAAAGGGTTATTTTTTCTAATATGCATTAAATTTTCAAGAATATTTACGAATATTTTCCAGATTCATCGCAGGATATTCTTTGGGCGGACATTTTCTCATTCTACAAATATTTGGTAATGATTTTAAATATTCTGAGATCCATATAGGTATAATCCAATATCCTTAAAGGATGTTGTTGGAATTCTAGGAATATAATTTTGCTATCTGGATATACTAAACAGAAGGACAGAAACGAGTGCAAGAAAACTGCAAAATCAGTGGTTAATAATGAAAAAAAAAAGAAGTAGGAGAACCTATAGAATAGCAAATACATGTAGTTAAAGAAAGAGAAAGTAAGATTCCTGCAAAAACATTAAAACAAGGAGGACAGTAATTGTAGTGGCAAGTGACCTATTTTCTTCAAATTTTGGTGGAGGATCCGGGGACTGTATTTTTTTAATTTTTTTTAACTGTATTCTATAACAAATATCTATGTATTTATAATTCATATTTAACACATTTTTTTTCCTCATATTCAAAGGTTTTATTCAAGGAAAGTATGCATTTGTGGACGTACATAACATTCCAAAATGAACAACAATCGTCTATGCCTTTACTAAGTTTGCCAGAGTCGGAGGATTTTGCATTATAATGCTTTAGAGAGCGCAAGGAAAACAATAAACTTGCACAGTACCACACCGACCTTTTCATAAATTTACGGTAAATATATTCAAATTCCGCACACAATAACTTCAAGTTCCAGATTCCAGATGCATAATATTTACTCCAATATACATGAATTATCTTTCGCTGGATATTATTAGAATCTCGAACCGCGGTTTTACAAAACTGGATGAAATAAGAGCGGAAGAAATTTCTTTTTCTAGTTGGGTTTATGCAAACTATCTACGAGGTAGTAATCAGCAGTAATGTCATTGATATTTGCGAGTTGAAAGAAAAAAATCTAAGGTTATTGTACACAGAAATAAAATACACTCAGAATAAATGGATACCCTATTTTCTTATTAAATTGTAATCAATTTGGCTTCGGAAAGAATACAAATATTTTATCGACTATACTTCAACTTTGTACTATTTTATATAATAACATAGAAGACGTCAGCCATGTATAGCTTGTTTCTTCGATTTTACCTGGTGAACCACCAAATTTTATTAGAATGCTACGGCATTAGGTGTAGAGCACCACGAATGAATTGTGAACATCTCACAAACAGGTCGCAATATGTTGACATAAATGGGAGTAGGTCTCATTATTTAACAGTTCACCGTGGTGTCCCACAAGGCAGTGTCCTCGGACCATTACTTTATGTTATTTATGTAAATGGTTTTCCATTGAGGGATGCAGTGGTGTTTGTGGATGATAGTCTTTCATTATATCCGCTGGCAATATAAGTCAAGCTAAAACACCTTAAATGACACCTTGAATACGAATAGTGAAAATACTGCAAACAAAACAATTTGTATTTAAACACTAATAAAACCGTATTTATGCAATTTAAACTAACTACTTTTAACGTGACTATTTCCATTATATTAAGGTGGGCAGGAAGAGTATAGCACAGAAGGACTCATTGTCAGTAAAGTTCTTGAATATAGTAGTGGATTCATATTGCGATTAGAGAGGCCACATCGATGAACTGTGGGTAGCTCTTGTTTTTTGCTGATGAAGGTAAGAGGCCAAGTTGATCTCGAGGTTCTATATGTGTTACTATGCTCATTTCCATTCAGTTGTGACATATGGGTCGCTGTTTTAGGGCGCTTCAAGAGATATTCAGCGTGTATTTAGGTTACAGAAGCGCACAATTCGTGTACTGACAGGCATTTCTTCTAGAACTAGTTGTTGACAATTATTCAAAGATTTTAAAATTATAACGTTGCTCGAAATGTATGTATATACTGCATCTACTTTTCTTTGCAAAAGAAAATTATAATTCTATTCCCAGATTGACTCAGCATCACTCTTATAATACTAATAATTCGCATCTGGTCGAGATTTCACTATACAGATTACAAAGCCTTTAATAAGTTGCTGAAATTATTCAGTTACAGTAGGGAACATTTCAATTATTATGGAATCCACATAGTACTTAGAATAGGTAGCCTCGTGTAGTACCTTTTAGGTGGAGCACGGGGTTAGGAAGACATGTAATTACACTGCGTGACACGATTTTCGTACCTGAAAAATTGATTACTATTATGGTTTTCAATTAGTTACAATACGTAAGCAGTGGATGTTTTTTTGTTTCTTTCACGTCTTGTTTTTGAAGTATACACTGGTGGCATTAGATAGGCTAGGCCGATTCTGGGACAAAATCTTTGGAATTTCAATGGGGGTAGAGTTCACATTTTATCCCCCCATAGATACAATATGCATATTTACATGTCACTTCGTGCTCGTAGCGACAGATTGAAATATTCTACCTGATATACATACCGGGTGTCCAGCCTAAGATGCAACGGTCCATAGCCGATTTATTATTGCTTTTTTTGGAAAAATGTTTCAAATAGATGTTGGCTCGAATCATATTCTACACGTTTTAAAATTAGTTTCAGTAATGGCGGACTTCCGGTTGTACCGGAAGTAGATACTTTATTATTTTGAATGGAGCACCCTGTATATACTGTATTTTTGAATTCCTTGTTAAATTTAAATAACAATACGTTAGGCATACGTTGGGAATAAGTTGTACCGTTTCCGAATTACATGACGTTTTTTCGAAAAAAATTACATCTGCGGTGTTGGCAAATATCTCCGGAAATACGAAAGTTAGAAAGATGCGGTTTTCAGTTTTCGCTTAATTATGAAACAGCACACGTCTTTTATTTTAAAATTGTTGCGTTTACATTACAGAATTATTAAATAGGGCTGTGTAATTTTCGAACTCTAAAATCATGGATAACTTGATTTTTTTAAATTGACTGGTATAGCATGAATTTTTTACACAAATGGATGTAAAATTTGATTTTCTTCGATTTTATACGGGTGTCATTGTGTCTATCTCCAAAAGTTTTGGAGATATTCGCGGCTTTTCAGTTTTTCATGATAGATACGTATTGCGAAGCGCCGATCACCTTTCTCTCCCATTTTACCAGGCTTGGGACTAATTAACAAAACAAAATAAGTTTTGTCGTTACTTTTAATTTTTTGTCGTTAATTTAATCGAATTATTGATAATTAAATAAAGCAATGTGTATATTTTTTAAGTTTTTTACCAATAATTATTAGTTATCGTACCGAAAAAACAGTACGTGATAGAAAAAAAGTACATAGGTGTTCTTATTAAGCGATTTGTATAAATAAATAAACAGGAAAAATTGAAGTGAAGAAGAAGAATGAATTGAGTTATCTGTCATAACCATGTGATATAGATCTGACAAAAGGGTGAGAACAATTTAATATACACAGCACCCTCTTGTTGTCAACTAATAATAGTTTTGAGGAATAGTGAAATACATTTGACAATCTAGGAAAACCAAAAGAAAAATACTGTATAATAATTTAAAAAAATTAAAAGTGGTAACCCTGGTATGGTTTAAATTAGCTGTTAATTGAAAATAATTAATGTTAGAGGTTTGTTAACGAAAATAACATTACAGCAATATGTTTTGATCCATTGGCTGATAAAGAAAAAACAACTTTCTCCATTGTGCGCGTGAACATTTTGAGATAAACTGTAATCTCCATACTTTATATACGTGTTGCTGTGAACTGATGGTCCAAGCATATAAGTAAAGAGAAATTAAAAATGACAAAATTAAATTAGCTAGCTCAGCAAAAATGAATTTAAAAGGGCGCCAGAGATTCTTAAATCTCAGAGAAACTTTTTTTAAAAAGTAATAGTGGGCGGTTGCAAAAATGACTTTCATTAAAATTCCCAAAAATTGAAATGGCAGATTCAAAAATAAAAGAACTAGTGATTTTTAAAATGATATTAACAATCATTAAATTTATTTAAAAAAAAGAAAAAAAAACATTTGATACAATTTACAGGGGAAATTAAAACCATGAATATAAGATTCTGGCATAAAACAAACCTGCATAAGATTCTACAAATTAAAAAGGACAATGCAAATTCTTTAGCAAACAAAATGGTGAATTTGTTCTAGAAGGACTTTCTATACCACAAAAAATCCACGTGGTTTTAAGAATTCAAGGCAAACTAAAAATTTAATTCAAATGACGTAAAGAAACAAGCAAAATTGACAATGAAATATAAAACAAGCTCAACAGCTTCACATCACCTGCCCCGAGGTGATAAAATAAAATTAATTAAGACTACAAAAAAAACGGAAAATTTAAACTCTAAACGCGCTTACTTCTAAAACGAATATAATTAAAAAGCCTTACATGTAATGTGCACAAATACATAAACACAAATTAAACGAATTACTAGATAGACGATTTTAAATTCAAACAACGAACTACATCTTAAAAATGAAAAAGGATTACCATAAACGGTAACCAAAAACTAAACACATCTAAACGCGGGCTCGTCTATCTAATAACTCTCTCGGGCCTCACGGGTAACATCGCATATATGTGAAATTTACAATTTCGTGCGGTGAACGCACAGCGCAACGCTAAGGAAAAACTAACAAATAAACTATACAATACAGGAGTACACAAAATGTACAAATAAATGAAATACAATATACAGAACTGTCCAAATAAAATGCTACTAACAATTAAATCAAAATTCTTAACAAAATTTACAACAATAAGAATAGTGGAAACTCTAACATTGTTTTGACAAGGCTGATTTGGAATAAATAAAAATACAGATTTAAATTTCCGAAACCCGGGGTGCCATTTCACAGCAGTATGTACCTTAAAAACCCTTTTTTGCGTCTTCGAGTAAAATACCATTTCTTCCACCCCATCTCCCTAATGCCGTCCGTATTTAGCCAACCCTTCCATCGATGAGGTGAACCGCACCCTAAACTGAATTATATCCAGACGAGAGATGTGAAAACCCATCCCAACCTTAATATTTCACGCAAGTTAAACATTCACGCGTCTCGCTACAGAGAACTTAATGGTCACTTGTCGTCCGTAGCTCGCAAAAAAAAAAAATAATAACAACGGCAGAGCTTTTCCCTGATATTTTTAGAGTACGTCGTATACGCGTCCCGGGGTTCCATCGGTACCCTCCCTCGCCCCACTACACTTCCCTAACGACGTATTAATACCGCGGCTATTTATGTATCGTGCAGTAATCGTTCAAAGAGGTGCACACCTGAGTTAACGTGATTTCAAAAGGTTCGCTCCACGATCACACGCGAAGATTGAGCATCGACACAAGCGACCGGTCAAAGAGACGAACGCTGGTCCCATCCGTCGGCTAAGACCGGATTAGTTAAGGATTGATTGTTTTAAGCTCGGACAAAAAGGATCAAAGTAGACCTCTCTATATATGTGTAATATATATATATATATATACGTGTCCTTTTAGCGTTTGAGACGAGTTCGGGCTCCATCTATGTGTGTCCTAATGGAATTAGGGGGCGCTCGAGTGTATAATCGAGCGTGAACTATCGGTCAGGATTAGAAACTCGCGTCTCGCTGAAAGGTTAAGCGAGATGCGTGTCATTTTGGGCGTGAAATATCCCGTCAATTCAACCGTGCCTCTCCTCTACAACGCCCGATTTGACAGGCAGGTACACCTATCTAGTTTTAAAGGTGTGTGCGTCGGTTCTTTGCGTTCGTGCTCCATCTACCGGAAACTACCGCGCTTAAAAAGCTGTCTAGGTCACGTGTGTCGGGAGACACGTCATGCGAGAACCGTTTTTTTTATCTACCCATAGGACGATCGCGGGTACGTACGGTCAAATGGTCTCCTTTTTGCGTCCGGTTTTTGTTGCAACCGGATGAACGCAAATATAATCCTTTGCGTGCCTAATCGGGCTTATTAACTTGCTTCTTTTTTTGCGCCGCGGGCAGGTTCAAAGAGGCTTTTGTTTTGCTCATAAATCTGTTAAACGTGAAAGCTGCTGCGTATAAAATTAACAAACACGAGAGTATCCGTGTACAGGTTGATGGTTTTCAAACCTAAAATGGCAAAGGTTTCGAAAAGGCAGATCTTCGTAAAGTGGTGGATTGTTACGAGTAAACTAGATTGTGTAAATTTTATTTTATAACATTATTCTGTTACTTATTTTCGCGGTTCTTTTTAATGTTATATAAAAATGCATAAAATAAGTTTCGATTTAGTTTAAAAACCTTTCTCAAATTGCATTTACAAACAATATAAATTATAAAAATGACATGAAAGAAATATCGTGATAGTGACAATTTTCTAAAATATATTCTTTAGAACGACGAATGCATATTTAATTGAATAATATAAATGGTGCCCCAGAAGCGTTAAATATCGCCAATTATATAAAAATTGCTAATTTTTATTAATTAAATTATGGACAAGCTTAGCGTTGCTAATGGTACTGTAGTAAAGAGTGTTAAACTTATGGAAGAATATAATAATAATAATAATAATAATAATAATAATAATAATAATAATAATAATAATAATAATGTTTATTTTTCCCAACAGATAAGTAAAATTCAATGAGGACAATATATTATACATATTAATAATAATAATAATAATAATAATAATAATAATAATACATTTCCAACAGGTTTTTAACACCCAATTACAGGAAAATACATAGAGGAAAAAGAAA